>CM076578.1:1757155236-1757278755 GCA_034641835.2 Pinus albicaulis | reverse complement strand
ATGCTGGGCTGGCTGACCAAAGGAGACTTTGTTGGTTGAAGCATCATGTTGACCGCCGAAACGAATACACACATTTTTCCTGTTTCTGATTTGTCTTCTGTAAGATCTACTTATATGTTCTATCTGCATTTTGCTTAACTACTTGTATGATTGCTGAAAGAATAGTGAAATTGCTACTAGCATAGAACATCTATAAAACTTAACACATTAGCTTATTCAGTGCACACTAACTGATTTTTCTTTGAGGGATTATCTTAAAATGAATGAAAATAGAGTTTAAAATCTTAGTGGATCCAGGACAAGCAAATGCATATCCAAAATTTTAGGATCAGGCCAAGCAAAATTATACCCAAAATTTTGGGAGATTAGGAGTTGCTGTTTTTGGACTTGAAAAGTCTTAGTGGATACAAGCAAATGCATATCCAAAATTTTAGGATCAGGCCAAGCAAAATTATACCCAAAATTTTGGGAGATTAGGAGTTGCTGTTTTGGACTTGAAAAGTTGTTTTCCTCGTTGTCTCAAACAATTGCCAGTCAAGAATATTATAGGTGTTTGACCCAAAGTGATGATCATGAGCAATGTTATTAGAACTGAACTGCTTGACCCCCTGAATCAGGAAATGTTCAGAATGAGACTAAAACTACAAAGAAAATTGGATCAGAAAACCTTTCAACCAAAAAATACATAAATGTTCAAATTAAACAGAAAAAACATATTTTAATGTGCATCCATATGAATCCAAACCATTGATACACAAATATGCACAAGTTCTCATTTATATAGCAAGAGTGCATATAACCAAAATAACACTTAGTGCAACACATTTTTGTACAAGAAATGCATTAACAAAGACACTTTGGATGACCTCTAGCATAAGAAAAATCATGCTGCAATAAATACCTACATATCATCAAAATCATTGCCTATATTGAGATTCTCATCATCAATATCATCACCCTCTAAGCAATAAAATAAGATAGAAAAATCTTAACATGTCAATTCAAGATTTTGTTTGAGTGATGGATACATTTTTACTAGGGTCATAATAGAGGAGTTCAACAATCAATACCACTAACATCAAGTACTTATAAATGGTCACACACAATTCAACATTATTTATGTTCACTCACAACACAATGTTATATATGCGCATAAGTCTCTCACAGGATAGTGTTACATATGAGCCATGTTGGTCTTGGCTCTATAACAATATCGGCTTTGACTCTATGGATGACATCTTTCAGCCCAAATGAAGTAACAATATTCTCGATGAAACTTTTTCACAATTGAAGTTGTGAACAAGTCAGTCTAAGCTCTGGACAGCCTGATGGCATTGTACTTTGTATCTCATCTTAAGAATTGAAGACATCTAATAGAAGAAGAAGAATTGAATTCTGGGTTTTCCCCTTGTGGGGTTTTCCTTGGTCTGTGACCAATTCTGGCGTTTCTTTGTGTGCATGCTTTTCTTCTGATGTTCTTTTTATTGTTCTGTTGCATTACTGATGATGTTGTTCTTTCTACATAATTTCACATGATGTAATAATGTTACAATGCTGTCGGGTGAATTTAATGTTTTTATAATGTAATGCAATTATCTTATGCAAAGGACAACACAACCTTAAGAAAAAGGTAACATGGTATCATAGCCAGGCTGAAGAGAAGCCATGGAAATCACCCCAAGTAGACACCATTGAGTAAGAGCAGATGGAAGAGACCTAAAAGAAGGATAGGGTTTGAAGGAAACCCTAGGGAAATCTTGACCTTTCAGCCTAGGCTAGGTCTTTGAGAAGCGACGTGTATTCTTTTCAGTAAGAAACCATTGAGCTAGAGTTCGGCAGAAACCATAGGAGTACCCTAGGAGCAGAGTTGGATTCATACTCAGATCTGTAACTTATTTGTATAGATTTGTAACTTATTTATATAGATCTGTAATTTATTTGAGTAGATCTGATGTTTTGTAACATAATTTTGAATTTTAACACTTGAGTTTTTGAGATTTTCTCTATTTTTGTACATATTCGGTATTTGGTTTTTCTCTTTTCACTTGTGCAGAAATAGATATGAGAAATCAACCAAGGAAATCTTCAGTTTTGAGCCAGATCTAGACCTTGGAGGGCAAGATTTGGGCTCAATATTTGTTTGCAGGTGAGATCCAGTGAAAGAAGAGCTAGATCTAGGCCCTTGAGTGTAAGATCTAGACTCAAAATTTTTTCAAGGTCAACCACTGAAAATTTTGCTGGAAATTTCAGATTTAAAAGAAGAAATTGGCATTGGATACCTCAAAAACCCTAGATGTCTAGGGTTTTGAGGCTATTTTTGCAGGATTTTGGTCTCCAAATTTTTAATTTTCAAGCAGCAACATTATCGCAAAATTTCAACGATTTTCAACTGTGAGATCTTCAAAGCCTTGAGCTTAGGGTTTGATCTCTAAACTCTTATTTTCTGCAAATTTTATTACATTAAACAAATCACAAATAATTAGGCCTCGAAAACACATTTATATGATCAAAATTGTTTAGAATTGCAAAATATTCGTTTTCACAAATTTTGGCCACTTGGGCGTCTTTAATTTTGCCTAGATCTGACTTTGAAGCTTGCTGGAAATTAATCCATACCTGTCAAAAATCAGACCTGAACATTTTTGAAGCATATCCTAAATAAAGTCCAAAAAAATTAATTTTTCAGTTTTTCGGCAAAACTTACTATTTTTAGACATTATGACGATCATCTTTAGTATTTTCAGTTTATTTATCCGTTATCAATTTATTGCTGTTATAAACTTATCAGTTCTGAAAATCACTGAATCAAAATCCCTTGAGGCCTTAAAATTGAAATTTTCAAGTTGTAATACATTTTTTGCTATTTCTAGAAATATTGAGCATCTATTTTTTGCAGTTTTATATTGCTAATCTGTCACTGTTTCACTGCTAAAATAAAAATATCAGATCTGAAGTTTCTTTTAATCAAGCCCTAAAAATTGATTTTTCTTCAAGTTCAGTGTTTTTTATTATTTTTAGTCATTTGGGGCATTGGTGCTGGTATCGTTTGTTTGCTAATCTCTGGTTTAAATTACTACTGCAATTAATACTTCAAATTTGAAATATTGCTGAAGAATATATCCTATAAGAAGCTAACATATCTATTTTTTAAGAAAACCAAATTATTTGGAAATTGACATATTTTTGTGATCATTGGTTTTAATGTTTGATAATTATTGAGATCGCCTATTCTTTAAAAGGAAAATGAAATCTAAGCTTTGTTTTGTTTACTTAAATTATTGGATATTTATTGAATATTTAATTTTGAAAAATTTTCAAGTATTTGTGAGTAGTATTTTTGAGCACTCTATCGTGGGCTTGTGACAAATTGTATATCTTTCAATTGGGTATCTTGAGCATTTGTTAAATCAGGATCCTTTATTAAAATACATAGTGTTTAAATCGGAATAAATCATAATCTAAGTGCTTTGAGTCTTTAACATCATGCATTCTATATTTTAAGTTAGTCTTGCATAGTTAAAATTTACTTTCAAGCATAAGCTTGGTCGATAGAAAGATAGGTACCCATCCATATTTGTTTGAGAAGTCTGCTTTTTCTAGTACTTAAAATGGTGATCTTGCAGTCGTCAGAGCCACAACTCTCTGCAGTGCCGGAAGCCACCGGGTACGTTAGATTTTAAGGAGAGGTATCATTAATCACACCTTAGTGTTCTTCACCTTATCTTCTCTCTACCACTTACTACGAAATCAGGCTCAATATAGAAATGATTGAAGGGTTTAAACTTAGAATAGACATTTAATTAAAATTAATCAAGAATTTTGAATTTCACCTAGTTGTTAGACTTGCATTACATATAGGATAGTTATTCATTCAAACAGCAATTGCTCATCAAGTAATTGGTCCTAATTTCCTTAGCAAGATTGTTGACTCCATAAGACATTGGTATCAATCGTCTAAATATAATTAAATCCTTTAAATCTTGCTAGATCTAATACAAGTACTTGGTCGCTTAAGTGTGTCTTCCAAACTGGTTGGTTCCCAACTAGTTTTCTTTCATTCCATTTCCATAAGGTCTACCCCCCTTAGTCTGCTATAGGAAGACATCTTAAACGGAAAGATTGAGGATTAGGGTGACAACCCTTGATCTGAGCCGTTGTTGTGGTGCTTAGACATTTCGTGCGACAACATTTTTTGGCGTTGTTGCCGGGGATGAGTTTACTCGTTGCCAGGGTTTACAACAATTTTTTCAATCCTTCATCTTTGCATCTTTTCATCATTTCATTGTCCCACCAACGCTACAACATTTTTTGGCACATTGCCAGAGAACTTCTTGTTCTCGGTGCTTCAACGACATTTTCTAATCCCTTAATCTTTTTTCGCCATTCATTAGCCCGTCAAATGGCATAACATTTTCTGGTGTCGTTGTTAGGGACTAATTTATTGGACCTTGGCTTTGCGACATTCATCTTAATCATCCTCATCTTCTCATTTCTCATATTTTCATCAACGCCACATTTTCTGGCACCATTATATTTATTCATTCTTCATCACCTTATCTTTCATCATCTCACTAATCCTTTCATCTTCTCCATTTGCACCTCTAGCACCCGGACATTTCAGTTGGTTTCCTGTTTGGGTGGCGACTCCACTTATTCATCCATTTACTGCTAGACAAGAAACCTTCGTTGATATCCATCTGCTTCTCTCGACTGACCTTTCGGTTTCTGCCTTAGGAATCTTAAAGTTAGATTCATGCTCTCAAGTGCCGACTCCATTTCTTTCATTTCTTACAAGAGTTTCTGCTAGAAGCTCGCTTCTTGTGGATCTTTTTGATTTTATTGAGCAAAAATCTATCTTTTCAGCATCCATTTGGCTGTTCCCTTTCCCCCTTTTAAGCAAGTCATCATGGGTGATACTCTTCATGGATGCTACTCTTCATGACATGCCAGAAGAAGCCATTCGTAAATTGCCTTTGTTCTCGAGTGGTGATTCTGCCACTGCTGGAAAGCATCTCTTGAGGGTTACTCATATAATCACCAAATATTGTCTTCCTTCACAATATAATCATGAAGATGTCAAGATACGTCTCTTTTCCTTTTCCTTAAAAGGTGATGTTATGGATTGGTTTCGTAATTGTCCCGAGGAGTCTTTTTATTCTTTACAATACATCATCGATGCTTTTAAGGATAGATAGATGAAACAAGGTGGCTCGCCTTGTGCCCCTGGTACTATGTAAAAGAGTGAAAGCCATCTTGTAAAGAACTTAACTCTCAACAAAAGATTTCAAGACAATTCTCATGATAAATCCACTTGAACCATTGCAAGACAAATCCATGATGGTGGAGAAGCAAAAACAAGTTGTCAAATCAGTGTTGACAACAATGAACATCTTGTTAAGGAATTGATTCAGATGGTTAAGGATATACAATTGAATCAAGCTCAAGTAATCAAGAATGCAAAGATTAATCAGGCCCAACTTATTAAAGATATGGAACTTAACCAAGCAATATTAACAGTTGATCATACCAAGGAAATTGATTCTATACAAAACAAGTTGTTGGCCTTCGAGGAAAAGATAACGATCATGGAATTCAATCACTCCAATCAAATGACTACCATGGAAGAAAGACATGGTGACGAAATGACCATCATGGAATTTGATCACAACAATCAGTTAGCTACCATGCAAGCAAATCATTAGAAAGCGATAAACTATATGCAAAATTGCTTCATGGGCATGAAATCGAAGAATAATAAAATTATAAAGAACATGGAAGTCGGTCAAATATCTCTTTAGAATAGATTATTGACAATAGAGAAAAAACAAGCACCATGTGATATAAATATGGAAGAAATGGATACCATTGAAAACAGATTAAAGATAATTGAAGTTAATCATTCTAATTAGATGTCCATTATTCAAAATTGTATGATTGCAATGGAAGCAAAGTACTCTCGGGAAATGAAAACTATGGAGACCAATCATATCGCTTTGCAAGACAGATTCGTGAAAACCAATGTTGCACAACTCGTACTCGTATAAGACTCGTCCAACCATTGACTGTCGACTCGTATAAGACTTGGGAACGACCCGCATAAAACTCGTATAAGACTCGTCAAAATGAAAAAAAAGCTTAAAATATGGTAAATTTTAAGCAGAAAAAAAGAAACTAATGATAATTCCAGTCCTTATAAGTTATAAAAACCACAATATATGCAATAATTCATAACAACATCTCATATCTATAAAAGTACAACATAACATATTCAATTTTTGTAAGCAAAACATTTAGATACTGAATAAGAAAAGGAATCATGATTGCATAATTAAAATAAAAAATGTCAGCAAGTTCAAAATTCAAATACATATGTCATAAATGATAAATGATTGTCTCATAACAATCTTGAGTCTCATCACTCATGGATGACCACACCTATAATAAGCCCCTCGTGGAGCTCATGGTAGCATCAGAAGGCTGAAGCAACTGTGAGGCAGGTGTATTGAGAGTCTCCATTTGAGATGGCAAACTAAAGAGATCCCTAGCCTCTTCATCAAGCCAACTCAAATTAGGGGGCTCCTCCACAATCCAATCAGACTCTAAATCAATAGCATCCAATAAAATTGGATCTGTATCCTTTGGTTGCACTTGTTTTGTGAGCATTCGAAGGTTGTAGTAGATGAAAACCAACTTCTCCAACCTGTTTCTCTTTTTGCCGTGGATGTGCTCAAACAACGACCAATTGCGCTCATAAGAAGAAGCACTACAAGGTTGACTCAGAACTCTGATGGTGAATTCTTGTAATTATGATGCCTCAGAGCCACAATCTATCCACCAATGAGCTGTAAAAAAATATCATTTTGCAATGCCAAACATATAAAAGAGAACTAGCAAAATTACAAAGCTAAGTTCTAACAATTTGCACTTACAAGGCATTTTCTTGTCCTTGAGACGTTGGCTTGAGCTAAATCCAAACATGCCAGATGCTTCCTTGTACATATCTTGTTGTAGGTTGATTTTGTCTTGAATATCTACATCCAGGAACATCTTCTCAATGCATATCATGACACCTCTCATCACCTCGGGATCTCTTTGAATGTTAGACCCCTCATTATAGAATAAGCTCGGATTGAGATATGCTCCTGCTGCATGCAATGGTGAATGTAGTTGCCTGTCTCACCTGGAATCAATAATTTTCCATATAGGGAGATATTTAGTTTCATCTCCCTTATAGAAAGTTTTGATGGCCTCTTTGGCCCTATCCATGCCCTCATAAATATATCCCATTGGAGGTTTCTCTCCATGCATCAATCTCAAGACTTTGACAAGGGGCTTAGTGAAGCTGACAATCTCAGTGACTTTGTCCCACAAACTATCACCAAAGACAGATGCTTTCAAAGACAATGGTTCTGGTTTTGTGCTATCTTTTAGAAATACCCATTGCTGGCTACAAAACATTCTTTGCAAAGCTTGGTACTCATACAAAAGGCTTTGGAGGGAAAGAAAGTTTGTAGCAAACCATGTCACAACTGGGCGACTAAGTTCACCTTGTGTGAATTCCCTCATAAGGTTCAACACCCAAGCATGATTATAAATATACTTGGTAATTTGCTTGCTTTATTGCACAACATTCTGCACCCACTCCAACTTCCCAATGTCCTCTAGTATCAAGTCTATGTAATGGGCAGCGCATGGAGTCCAAAAAATGTTGGGATATTTGGCACAAAGCAACCTTCTAGCTGCTACATAATTTGCTGCATTGTCCGTGATTACTTGAACAACATTTGCAACCCCAAATTCCTCCACCACACCAACCAACAATGTAAAAATCAAATGTGCATCTTTTACAACAAAATTTATTATTGTTCTACCCCTCTAATCTGTCCACCCATCAACATAATTGTACAACCTGTAATTTCCATGAGCTTTTAATGCTCTCCAATACTCGGCCACAAGGCCAAAAAAATTTGCAAATTGTAAGTGAAAAAATAATTAAAATTGAATTGATTACATAAAATTAAAAATAAATTACGTGCAAGCAGCAAAACAATGAAACAAGGATCACGAAGCTTACCTGTACAATGTACTGCTACTCCGCCAGTGCAGCTACTCTGCCAGTGTTGTTGCTCTGCTAGTGCTACTACTTCGCTAGTGCTGTGACTCTGCTTTGCTGTTACAATGTGCTGCTACTCTGCCAGTGCTGCTACTCCCAAGAAAATAGAGGACTATACAACTGTCTAAACATTTGTTCCTTTCAAAATCTCCAGTTCTGCATCACCTGAAACCATATCCCTGCTCCAAAAGCTAGGAGTAGATGATGGTCCCTGCATTTACCAACATCCCATGATCATGAGCATTGAAAAAAACCTTCCCACTTTCCTTGGCTATGCCTCTGAAAGGGAGAGAGGTGCTTATAAAGCATTTTCTTCCCTCAAAATTCCCTTTTTCTCCACCTCGTTTCCAAAAAAAAATAGAAAAATTAAAAAAATTGAGAAAAATTCAAAACTTTCTGCCTTTTGTTGTGGGACGGGTCTTATAGGGGTCCGATATGGGTCCTATGAGAAACCCACGGGTCTTATGCGGGTATGCGAGTTTAACACGAGTTTGAGTGGGTAAGGGTAAAGAGCGCAGGTTCTATGCGAGTGACCTGACTCGCTATAGAACCCGCGAAGACCTGTGAGTCTTATACAAGTGGTGCTTCACTGGTGAAAACTGAGCTCAATCAAGTGAAATTAATAGTAAGGCATGCCATAGAAATGAGTTCCATACACAAGAGGTTGGAAGAAAGGAAATCACATGTACAAAAGTTTCAGGTTGATCCATATGATAGATGGCAAAAAATCAAGGAGCTTTCAACATATCATAACTCTGCCCATCCATTAAAGCAGGTCCTGTCTTGTTGTGAATATATTAAGAAAGTGCCTGACCCCATTAACGAAGATTTAGCTAAGGATGACATGATCAGAGAAGAAATCGAAAGGGATCTAAGACAGATGCAGAATGAAGAGAGGCATGCGACAAATATTTTAAATACTCGTTTGAAAGTTCTCAAGCAGGATGTTCCACATCATGAACAATACAATCTGCAAGGAAGAAAATCTTGAAGCGAAAAAAAAAAGAATAAGGAATCGGTTTGATGCATCTGATGGCTACGAGCAACTCGATTTTCGAATAAGACAAAGTCCTAAAATGATTAAGATTGCACATGGCACATCTGAGAAGCAACCTATGGATCTGCCAAAGAGCAGGCAGATGCTTAAGGACTTCATTGAACACATCTGATGTCATAGGGCATCCTCTGTATTGTATTTCTAACCATACACTTTGTCATTTCAGCATTTCATTTTGTCTTTAGATTAGATTTGAATTTCATGTTAGCAGAATAGATTACGAAGCTTCTGTTTCATGTGCTTAATGTTATATGATGATTTTAAAATGGATGCTACTTATAAGATCTTGTGTGTTACTTGGATGCAGATTCTGGATTTTCACATTCCTCTGATGAAGCAACGTGTCTCCAAGTAGAGAAAGATGTTGACCACTCCATGTCAACGACCCCATAACAGTACAACCCTTTTTTCGCAAAAGGGATCCATCATGTGCGAGTGTCTGTGCCATTCAGATTTCATCATTAGTTGGGAGTTTTGTAAAAGATGTAAACCCATTTTGCATGTTTATAATGTAAATGATCTTGGTAAGACCATCATGTATGTAACAACCTAGGTAAGCCTAGTATTTTGGTGATGATTTCTATCCTAGGAGTTTTTTCGTCTCACCGATTTACCTGTCTCTAGACACAAAATGATCGAAATTTTTTTCCCTCCAACTTCACCCCAAAGCTAGGGTGGATTTTATCATCAAGATATTAGATCAGTCCTAGTGTTTTTTATCGAGTCCTTGTAAAAGTAATTTGGGAATAATCCCGGCTAATTGGCTAGATTATTTTATTATGAATTACTTGGTTTATTAGATCATATTTTGAGTCGCAGAATTGGGTAAATAATTCAGGGTTTATAACGAATGGGTTTTCCCCCTTCATGTATTAAATTGTAATATTTTGATGTAAAAATATTTTAGTGCATGGTCCTTCATAGCTAGACACTATGGCTAAAATATTTGAGGGTGGGAAAAATTATTAATTCCCTCACGAGTTAATTAATTAATTTTTTTGGCAAAAATAAATTAAATTTATAACCCAGAAATTTAATTAAATTTGGGTCCTAGGAAAAAATTAATTCTCCAATTTAAAAATCGTTGGTTCTAGAATATTTAATATTTGGAGGTCTCCGACCAAGATAATATTGAAAATTTCAATAGATTTTGGATCCTTGAGTCTTGGTATTTAAGTCAAAGTCAATTTTTTGAGAAAATCAACTCAAAACAATTAGTTTTAAGTTGATTAAAATTCAATTAAATGAAAAATTGAATTTCCTAAAAAAATAAAATAATTTCGATGGAGGAGATTATAAAAGATAATCAAATATTTTTTAACAATCGTGATTACTTTGACTGGGATCAAGCCAACTAGCCGTTGGAGAATTAATCTATAAATAGGAAGTCCTTTGTCAGTCTTAAGGATCCGCTCTCTTGATCGTGTACTAAGCTCTCAAGCTTTCTTGTATATTTTCTGGAATAAATGCAAAAGTCTTTGGGGTTTCAACTTGCGGTGGTGTTCCTTTTCATGAATCTATGGTAACATCAATTTAAATTTCTGCAAATATTATTTGAAAATCACAAATCAATAGCTCTCTTAGAATAATCTGAATACAGGTATCTTATTCAGTTTGTTGGATTTAGGGTAACATTTTTTATTTTGATTGAATTAGCCTGTATCTCTATTTCTTTAGATTTTTATGGTTTTTCTATTTCTCTATTTGGTTTGATGGTTGATCTAGTGTTTGCAGAAGATTTCTAAGGTTTTCACTGAGCATTTGGGGATAGTCCTCGGTGGGAGAAACCAATTATCAACATACATTTTATGAAGAGCTTACCTCAAACAAACTTCAAGATTTATTTAAAGATTAAATTTTTATGCACGAAATTTTGGGCTAGTACCTCTCTAAAAAACAAAAATCTTTTAAATATATTGTGCTAAATAGTTGGATCTAACTAGAAAGAGTCTCAAATCTATATATCTGGGAGCGGAGTTGGACTCATACTCCTCAGATCTGATAGATCTGTAACTTATTTGTATATATCTGTAGCTTATTTATATTGATTTGTAATTTACTTGAGTAGATTTGAAGTATTGTAACATAATTTTGAATTTTAACACTAGAGTTTTTGAGATTTTCTCTATTTTTGTACATATTGGGTATTGGGTTTTTCTCTTTTTACTTGTGTAGAAATAAATATAAAAAATCAGCAAAATAAATCTTTAGATCTAAGCCAGATCTAGACCTTGGAGGGCAAGATCTCGGCTCAATATTTGTTTGCAGGTGAGATCAAGTGGAAGAAGAGCTACATCTAAGCCCTTGAGGGTAAGATCTAGTCTCTAGATAATTTTGCAAGGTCAGCCACTGAAAATTTTGCAGGAAATTTCAGATTTAAAGGAATAAATTGGAATTGGAAACATCAAAAAGCCTAAACGTCTAGGGTTTTGAGATTATTTTTACAAGATTTTGGTCTCCAAAACTCTAATTTTCAAGTGGCAACATTATACCAAAATTTCAACGATTTTCAGTGGTGGGATCTTCAAAGCCTTGGGCTTAGGGTTTGATCTCTAAACCCTTATTTTTTGCAAATTTTATTGCATCAAACAAATCACAAATAATTAGGTCCTAAAAAAACATTTTATATGGTCAAAATTATTTAGAATTGCAAAATTTCGTTTTTACAAATTTTTGCTACTTGGGCATTATTAATATTGCCTAGATCTGACTTTGAAGCTCGCTAGAAATTAATGCACATCTGTCAAAAATCAGATCTGAACATTTATGAAGTATATCCTAAATAAAGTCCAAAAAAATTGAATTTTCAGTTTTTCGGCGAAACTTACTATTTCTAGACATTGTAGGTATCATCTTCAGTATTTTCAGTTTTTTGATTCGTTATCAATTTACTGCTGTTATAAACTTATCAATTTTGAAAATTATTGAATCAAACTCTTTAAAGCCTTAAAATTGAAATTTTCAAGTTTTAATATAATTTTTGCTATTTCTAGAAGTATTGAGCATCTATTTTTGGTAGTTTTATCTTGTTGATCTGTCACTGTTTCACTGCTGAAACAAAAATATCAAATCTGAAGTTTCTTTTAATCAAGCCCTAAAAATTGATTTTTATTCAAGTTTAGTATTTTTTATTATTTTTAGTCATTTGGGGCATTGGTGCTGGTATAGTTTGTTCGCTGATTTCTGGTTTAAATTACTGCTTCAATTAATATTTTAGATCTGAAATCTTGTTGAAGAATATATCCTAAGAAGCTAACATACCTATTTTTTAAGAAAACCAAATTATTTGGAAGTTGACTTATTTTTGTGATCATTGGTTTTAATGCTTGATAATTATTGAAATCGCTTATTTAAAAAAAAAAAAAAATTAGCTCTAAGAATTGTTTTATTTACTTGAATTATTGGATATTTATTGAATATTTAAGTTTGGGAAATTTTTCAAGTAATTGTGAGTAGTATTTTTGAGCAATCTATCGTGGACTTGTGACAAATTGTATATCTTTCAATTGGGTATCTTGAGCATCTGTTAAATTGAGATCCTTTATTAAAGTACTTAGCTTTTAAATCAAAATAAATCATAATCTAAATGCATTGAGTCTTTAACATCACACATTTTTCATTTTAAGTTAGTTTTGCATAATTATAATTTACTTCCAAGCATAAGCTTGGTCGATAGAAAGATAGGTACCCATTTATCTTTGTTTGAGAAATCTAGTTTTTCTAGTACTTATAACGGTGACCTTGCAGTGTCAATGCCACAACTCTCTGCAACATCAGAGGCACCGGGTACGTTAAATTTTAAGGAAAGGTACCGTTAATCACACCTTAGTGTGCTTTACCTTTTCTTCTCTCTACCAGTTACTACGAAATCAAGCTCATAATAGAAAGGATTGAAGGGTTTAAACTTAAAATAGACATTTAATTAAAATTAACCAAGAGTTTTGCATTTCACCTAGTTGTTAGAGTTGCATTACATATAGGATAGTCATTCATCCAAGCAACAATTGCTCATCAAGTACTTGGTCCTAATTTCCTTAGCAAGATAGTTGACTCCATAAGGCATTGGTATCAATCGTCTAAAGTTTAAACCTAATTAAAATCTTTAAATCTTGCTAGATTGCTAGATCTAATACAAGTATTTGGTCGTTTAAGTGCGTCTCTCGAACTGGTTGGTTTCCAACTAGTTCTCCTTCATTCCATTTCCATAGGGTCTACTCTCCTTAGTCTGTTATAGGGAGTCAGCTTAAACGGAGAGATTGGGGATCAGGGTGACAACCTCTGATCTGAGCCGTTCTTGCAGTGCTTAGACATTCTGTGCAACAACAGACCCAGTGGAGGAATGCAGGCCCAGGTGGGAGGAATGATGAATGGGGTTATAATGAGCAGAAAGAGAGTGATATATGTTGATGAGGGAGCAGGACCATGCAACCAAAATCGAGATTTCCCATGTAGTACCATCCCTAAAGCCCAAAGGTCAATAAAAGAGATCCCACAGGACTAGGGTCTAAGGTTAACATCCAAAAGAGGTCTGGGGGACAAGAGCACAAACCTAGCTCACTCTTTCCTCTGAATCCCCCCATTAATCCATATGCCCATAAGTTTCCACGATAAGTAAACTACAATACTCCATTACCAAATGACAAGACATACCTTTAGGTTTGGGAGGCCCACCTTCAAACATATGCTCATGACAGACAGGTGAGGGACCACATGGTTAACTCAGGTGAAGGAGAAATGGCACAACGAGCTAGTTGGTGGCTGCAAGGGGCTGCTGGCTACCAATTGAGGACCATCTTGGAGAAATTTTTTCTCCTAGGGATATCACCCACAAAATGGTGGGTAACAAGGCTATGATATTAAGAGTAGTCAATAGTCATCTAATGTGCTCTCTCATAAACTTTAGCAACTAATGGGAGAAAACATTTCTAGCCTTGTCACTAGTGCAAGGGTAAAAATGCAGAATTTAAAAGCTGGAACTCTTGCTAGCTCACTCTCTAAGGAGGGTGACAGCCATAACTTCACAAAACTTCAACAAGGAAGACACTACTGTTGCATCCTCTGAAAACCTTGCTAGCATACTTGATAGACAAGGTCTCTTTGCCAGCCTTCTTGCTAGAACAAGGGATTATTAAGGAAAATGGCAATAACCCTGCAGCTACAAGCTTCTTGCATTTATCTGCCACTGCCATCCCGTCAACAGAGCAAAAAAATAGCATAGCATATACAACAAAAATGCTGGAAAATACCACTGTCACCTTCTGGAATCCTGTACATGGGATATCTACAGAAGCAATAGCAACTGGTGTGCAGGTTCCTTTCCAGGTCTCCTTTTCATCTGTGTAATTATTGATGTAAAGTATCCCTTTTTCCAATTGCAAAATGGGGTTTATTTACAGTAATTTGTTGAAGGCTGCGGGGAACTGAATGTGCGTGGCCCAATTCCATTTTGAGGCAGTGCTTGCTTTCAAAAGGTATTTTCTCTCATATTGTACTCTCTTGTCATAAAAAGTGAGTAAGTTTGGTGAATGCCACATGCTATATGATATACCCTCTCTCTTTTCTCAAGGCAGTCACATCTACATGTGTTCTTTTACTCGCATTATTTACATCCTTGGGATTTACACTTATCTTATCTTTTAGGAGAAGTGCAAAAATTTTCCAATCCATAGCAGACATTCTTAAAAAATTGTGCCTTGGTCTTGAGCTTCCATTTGCCAAAATTAGGATGCCATCACAAATTTTACATAGTTAAATTTAGATCATAAAATAAGGCACTGGAAATTGGATGTATTTCACTTATCCAACCTCGTTTAACTCTTTAAGAGCATATCAACCTTCTCTGACTTGTAAGGGACATCTAAAATGGCGACACATTTAAGGGTTTCAAATGCCATATTTTCGAGTAATGATCAAGGGCCTCATCATGAAGCGCTTGTGGGTATTGTTTAACTGCTCCTTGCCTGTTAGACAAGATTATGTCAATGCTACTGTCTGAGTCATGGAGATCTCGTAATTGACTACAGAAAAGATATGGGAATCTTATTAATGTTTACAAATGACTAAAGGATAGATCAATGGGAACTGGGATTAGAAAAATACCAACAGTCAATATTGGCCTATGGAAGTGCCAAAACACTTCTAAATTCTAAAATATGAAAATATACAAATGAAGGTATGAGAAAAGAAAAGAATATGACTACTTTTTATGGTTTTAAAATTATTAGCTGTGATGTCGTGTTTATACCATTGTAGTTAGATTGCAATATAATTTACTTCAATTTTAGTCAAACGTGAAAGCATTGTATGTCTTCCACTTTTCATAGTTAAATCATATTCCTTGCAAGCTTGTAATTTCTGAGTGCCTTGCTTTTCTGTTGAAAAAAGTGGTACACATTAGGTGGTTGTAAGTATCACATTGTATGATTCTACTGATAGTGTTTGCACCTGCAGTCCCACTGATTACAGAAAATCCATCTTATTTATGGAGTAATTTTGGTATATGCAATTAGTACATTCTTAATAAACAATTTTGTTAGATAAACTTATCCTTATGTATATTCGAGAAGGGATGTAGATGATTAGGTGGTTGTTAGTATTACATTGTATGATTCTACTGATAGCGTTTGCAGTCCTACTGATTACAGAAAATGCATCTTATTTATGTAGTAGTATAGGTATGTGCAACTATACATTCTTAACAAACAGTTTTGGTATAAACTTACCGTATTTATTTTTGAGAAGTGATGCAGATGATTATATAGTACTAAGTAGTAATAGTGGTATATGCAACTGGTACATTCTCAGTGTCTCTCTGGGTTTATGGTTTCGTATGGTATCAAAACCTCATGACTAATGCTTTCACTATATTAAAACCTTCTGTTATAGCTTTGAAGAATTCAAGATACTTACTCATTTCAATTATGACTCTTCTGTGCATTTATGAATTTGCTCCTAAGTTTGATTCTGTCTATTGGACATTGATGTTATGTCATTTTTATACAGAACCCGAGTGATATGGGATGAAGCAAACTTGGGAGAAATAGAGGCCAACAAACCCACAAGGCAGAAAATTGATGAACCCAAAACTCCATATCATGCACCAGAATATGATGATGGTAATTTATGATTGCTAAAAATAATTTAAAGCAGAGTGTAGATTGTCTTCTCTCTCATTGTATAGTTTGGAGTAAGTTCTAATAATTGATTACTGCCCAATTTGAGGAAACATTCCTTGCAGGATTGGTGCCATCAATACCACATAATGGGACTTCTCTTGATGACACTGCACATGCTGAAGCAGTCCGAAATGCCTTGAGTCGACTTGTGACTTCTAGCAGTGAATGGAGCAGTGAAGGTGGTGATTGCAGTTCTGGAGATGAGGCAGAGGACATGGAATATGACAGAGAAGGTTAGTATTTGCATAATATATCATTTATTGCCTTGGTCATTCTTAGAGGGGAATTTTATATTGCATACTGATCTCTTCTCAGGCCTGAGAATGAGAAAGCAAATATGTTAGAATTCATTTAGTATTGCTTCATATTGATTGATATCTAGTGGAATTACAAATCCAAAAAGACACCAAACAATTTAAGAAAAATGTTTCTATGCTGAAAAGTAAAACATGACTCTGAAACTCGTTGGCCAAACTGATGGAAATCTCTGATACTGAGTGTACTAAAATTTCCACAATATGAAATCAAAGTTTAACAGAAGCTCTATGACTACTAAGAATGCCATATCTCATTAGAGACATTAATTCCAAGCATTACCTCAAATGACAAGCATTTGGACCAAGGTAACTGTCTCAAGCTAAGACTAATGGGGGACCATTCTCAGAGGATCAAACTCGGCTCATAAAACTGTTGGAATGAACTGTTAACATTGGTCTCAGGTTGGATTCAGTAGTCCTATGCATACAATATTGCAGTAGTGGGAGACATCATTCTGGCACTGTGTTACAGGGCTTATTGACTAACATAGGCTTTACTATGTACATTGTAGAGTATTGTCTCTGTGATATAGCATTTCCAATTTGTAGTTAACTTACCACATATTTCTCATGGTAGTTTGAAACTGATAATTTTATGTTATCTATATTTGGGCTAGCTTTTGAAATTTTTTTATTATCATACCCTGCTGCGTTGTAGAAGTGAAGTTTCACTTTTCATAATTCTTTTTGCTTTGAATGTGTTTTCAGTTCATATTGCTAATGGGAACAGCATGAGTTTTGAAGACCTTAGACGATTGCATTATGATGAATTCCGGAAACTCCAAGAACTGCGCCAAAAGATTTCTATAGACAATGAAGCTGATAAATTGAATGGAAAAGAAAGGCCTTAATCTGGCAGAGAAGGATCAGTGCTGTAATATTTGTTTATTAGGTGTCATGTATGCAATAGATATCAATAATGTTGTACCACATCTGATGAAACACTCCCTGTTAAACGATCATAAAAATAATTTCTGATTGTCTCTGTAGCTTATTAGTTTAGTGACGTAGTTTTCTGTGATAAAATTTGGTTTCTAAACTCCATACTTGAGCTGCTCTAAACATCAGCGAGGCTCCATGGAGGATGGCTTTTATCATTTGGAGATTTTCTAAGGTTAAAATCAGAAAGTGAATAAAGTCTGTAAGAACTCTCAGTGGTTTCATGTACATGGTAGATTCGGTGTAAAATACTGCATACATTTTTGTAAATTCTATAATTACCATCAAATTGCAGTCAATTGTTCTACTAAGCTTAAAATACAATCTGTCGTATCTATAAAATGTTCAAGTAAACCACAATTTTGATATTTTGATCCTTCTAGTTGGCAGTCATTATTGTCACGCAATCAATGAAAGTTCCTTGACAAAGAGCCGAAAGAGTCAGGAATGTCCTGCATGAAACTTCGGAAACTATCAATCTATTTATTAACTGTAGCTATTTCCCACTCAGTCGAAGGGGGGTTTCCTGATCTGCCACTGGACCCTTACTCATAAGCTGTTTCTGGTCTTATTAATTTGTCATACTTCTGGAATTTCCAATATAAAACTGTTTGCCAAATTGTTTCTAACCATGCAATAGATAGTGATGAATTTTACACTTGTATTTCCTCTTTAGGTTTTACATTCTAGGCTTATACATTATGAGAAACCCTTGACTTCTATGCACTGGACTTTGGTTTTATCTACTACTACATTAAGCGGTTGATGAGTGGGCTCACTCATTTCTTCCTGCAAAATCATCTCTTTATTTTTCTTCTACTATAATGAAATGAAATTTTAACGTCCACAAGACTAAAAATAGTCTATGGGACTATGAGTTTCCTGTTTTTCACCTTTTGCATTTCAGTTCTTTTCTTATTCAAATTGATGATGACCTGACCTAACCTTCCAACAATCTCATTGCTGAAAAGACAAAGCCAAGAAAATGATGCTAACATATTCCCATAACTTTCTCTGATGTCTTTGAACGCATCACATTCCAAAATGAAATGTTTTTCCAATTCCACTACCCCAGACGTGCAAAATGTACACACTCAATGTAAAAAGACATTTCCTTTCCTTTAACTAGTCTCACTTAATTTTAAATGTAAAATCCTTATATGAAGTACAACTACCCTAAAAGCAAACAGTCAAAAAGTAATATTAGGTTTATGTTTACTGTGGCTCTGTACATCTACCAATTACATGACATCATTTTAAAGATGAGTCTGAATATAGTCAGACTCTGTTTAAACCTTCTTTGTGATCATCATTTGCTGCATATACTTGTCAAACATGACCAACTTCTAGGGTTCTATGCTTGTTAGATTTTGAACTTGAGTTTTTTACACAGTAGCGCTCTATCTCGACCACTAAACCACAGCATGATGAATTTCTATGATTTAGTCAAATGTTGTTCAAACTCATTATCCATTTTATTCAGGGACTTATGATAATCTTGATAGAATAAGTCGAGTTATTTTTTAACACTGTTTTAGCTCGCAAGTGGAAGAGTTTTTTATAACTATAAAGTAAATATGATAAATATTTTTACAACCAAATGGTAAATGGAGGGAAAAATAAATCAAGATAGATATTACAAGAACAGTAAAATATACTCAGATTTAATCATTTAATAGTTTTAATTGATTTTATTTTTATTTTTAAAATGAAATTATTATAATTTATGATTAAATGGGAAATAGGAAAAAACAAACTAAAATAAAGGTAATAAAATATATCAAGAATTAATTATTTTGAAAAAAGCTTCTCAATAAAATTATCTTATCTAACAAAAACATGAATCAGCGCTTCCATAAAATATTAGTGTAGTTAATTCTCAATAATTCTAGTTAATTATTCAAACTTTCCGGAAAAGGTTATTCTCACCACTTTGATAAATAATTAGGAAACAAAAATGGAAAAGTTAGAGATTGCCTATCAACTCTTTAATATTTAGGAATAATAATTTGTAAGAGATAAAATAGAAAAGTATTTAATAGTGCTTATTTTGATCAGTGAATTAAATATTTAACAAGTGTCATGAAATGTGCAAAGAATAATTATAGAGTAACAAATTAATGTGAGAAACAATATGGCTCATCAATGAAATATCTAAAATATTTGAAAGATAAAGAAATCTATTTGGGATAAAATAACTAATATATTGAGTAGATGTACGAGAAAAGTGATGTGAACAAATTACAAATGAGGGCCTTGTATAAATATCCAGGCGTGGGTTCCATTTCATTAAGAGTCATGTCTTTTATTTGAGGTGTGCTTTCATAAAGATGTGTCACTTCACTCATGATTTATTATTATTATAAATTTATATTTATTATGATGCCTTCCCTTTTACAATTGCTTTGCCCTCAAAGCATATATATGAAAGGGTTTGATGTTTTTTCCCTTGGCTAACAACGTCTTCATATAATTCTCTATTTTGGAGTTATTATAGTTGATGATACAAGATGATATGAATCTCTAAGTGCCGAGCAAAGTTGTCGAATCGTAAATGGATTTGACCATTTGAGTTCAATCCTTGATAGAACGTTATACGTGCAGGATTTCCAAGATGAATTGTTATTGTGCAACTTAATGATATTGATATCAATGCTCTTTGGAAGATAGGTTAATTGTTTCCATTTTTAGTGATGTTGATACACTGTGTTGTATCCTCGAGATAGTTTTTGGCTAGAAAACTATGCCAAGGCACGAGCAATTTTTTTTAAAAGAAAGGTTCTAATTCAATTTAGCTTCTGTATGATGGATTGTAGGACAATACATTATCCTTGAGATAGTTTTTGGCTAGAAAACTATGCCAAGGCATGAGCAATTTAAAAAAAAAAAGGTTCTAATTCAATTTAGCTTCTGTATGACGGATTGTGGGACAATACATTTTAGATATTTAATCAAGAGACTACCTTCCAGCTAAGGAATACAACTAAATATAATTGATTGTTGTTATAGAAGAATAGAGAAAACATTGTAATAGATTTTATAGGATTCATTGAATATTTTAATGTTTGTCACTGAAGAAAACACCTAGGAATAATATTCTAATGGTTCAATAACGGAGTAAAATTTTGATTATATGAAATATTCAACAATAATCTAACCAATTAACAAGAGGCATGATAAAAACAAATATATTCTACCATAAAACTCTATGTAAAACATAACATTGTTGGATTTGAGGGAGATTGATCCTCAATTTAGTCTTTTAGGTTTTCTCATATAACTTCAAATATTTGCATAGATGAAACGAAGATGCATAATTAAGAGAAATACTAAAACATAGGAGTACACATTGTCAATCGTTGAAAGGAGATTTTTTGATGAAAAACTTTAATAATATTGTCCACAAATGCAAAAAATACAATCTCGCACAAAATACGAACCTCTTTCTTTAGTTCTTGAGTTTTTATATAAAATGATTACAATGAATATTTGTTGCAAATGGAACTTTTTAGAAATAGCTAATAACAAATAGAAATTAGTTCAAAAATATCAAATAGTGTTTGTTCACACGTCCAATTCTTCAGTTGAATTTTGTTGTTAGAATCATAAAGATTTGTGGGGAAAATTTAACTCACCACTTCAAATCTGTTTCAACTGGATAGTTGTATGATATCATCTTGTAAATGATATCCAAATATATGTATTTATTGGTTGGAGGAGTTGAGAAGCATTTTTACTTGACAATGGATTTAAAAGTTATACATTAATTTATCTACTACAGTTGGCCTCTTCAATATTTCCCCCATATCTAAAAGCTTGTTTGAATTTGTTTTGGTAGTTAACATAGATTCTCTATATGCATCTAGAGACATTAACATGTGATTCTGATCCCAACAAGAGGGCATGCCCATTTCTCTCAGAACTGAGAATCTTGTATTAAATGTTTCTACCTTGTTTTTCACTAATCTACACTTATATTGAGTTCGATGAAAAAAGTTTATTTTAGTTGAAACTTTATTCACCTTCATGGTGCCATGGCTTCTGACTTCAACACCCAAAAATCCTAACTGCTCTTGATTCATAGAGTTAAGGAATTTTAATATGTTGCAATTTAAGGCTTATCTCATAATTTTGCTTAAATATTTTCAATGGGTTGTTTTGTGCTATAGACTAAATCTAACTCATCTCCAATGATCTTGATTGATTCCCACATTTCTGAAATACTTGTAACTATTTTTTCCCAAAGTATTTCCCTTGCATCAATCAAACCTTGTGTTCGCACTAACTAATCCTTTAATCAATCCATTTCCCTTTGCAATCATTCTTTAAGATCTTAATCTGTATGAATTGTTGCATTTCTATCTATTACCTCATCTATGAGATTATTAATATTTGTATTCTTCACCATGAATGTTTTCTTAAGATTTTCAATCTCAATACCCTTTATACTTAAGGTTGAAGTTGTTTCAACCAACTTCTTAGAAAGATCAATTGGTGTTGATGGTGTTGAAGAAGATAATGGGCATACATGCTCAATCCTTTTCTCTGTCAAGAGTTCATTTTGTTGCACATAATTCTCAAACTATTTGTTTTGCTCAATTATTAGAGACAATAATTGTTCCTTATCTTTTTGAGCAACTTACAATTAATCTGTTTGGAAATGTTTAGTATCTGGCATTTTTAATTTTCTTCTTAACACCTAAATTTTTGTATCTTGAATTGAAGAGGATTTTTTTGGGTTTGCCCCCAGTTTAATACTACATTGCTCCAAATCGTCTATTTTCATCTATGTGGTCATGGTAGTTTTTTTTGTTTAATTGATTTGTAAATTTTGTCAGTATATTTTCTAATTTTGAGTAATTTACAACAATGTTTTTAAAAATTTTGAAAATCATCTTTTCAATTTGCTTGTGCAAGTCCATCTGATCCACTAAATGTATCTTCTTCAAATCTATGGTGAAATTGGATGCCCTGTAACCTTTTGCAGTTTTAATTGTCTAAACTTTAGGTTCCAATACAACCATATTTAACTGTCCTTTTTCATAATCTAGAGCAAACAATAACCTAGTTTGAGATGATAGAAAACCTTATTTACACAACTCTGGATAAGCATCATGTTTCCTTTTTTTTTTTCCACGAATTGTTAATAAGTGTTGTCTTGTTTCCTTGTTGCTTGATCCTGATTGGATCATTATATTGTTTGTCATCCATATCGATGCTTTTAGAGTGGAAAAAGTGGAGGAATCAACTCACAAGACCTTTTTAACCGACGTGATCCTATTTGTCAAATCTGAGTCTAAGACCTTCTGAGAGCATTTTGAGGCATCAAACAACTTTTTTTGGGGGTAAAAATTTTTCGCTTGAGCGCAACACATTTTTTTCATATACTACACACGAAACTTTCCAGCGATACAAGAATCACCTTAATCGAAGTCCGTATGAAAAAGTTATGCTAGAAATAAATGAGCTTCCTATTTTCATTACTATAAGTCGAGAGGATGCCACGTTAGCCCCCAATATTCAGGGAAAAGGGGCTAGCCATGTGATTGTGATGAAGAAGACTTTAGAAGAGTCCATATTGTAATTCTGGTTAACAGTTGAGGTACTCAATCCTAGCCACTAGTAGGTTATCATGCCATGTTATAACTGAGCCACTAGGAGGAAATGGGGATTCGAAGGAAATGAGGATTCCATTCTTTTTGAGTGCAATTTATTCCATAGATGAGAAAAAATATCCAAAAGGGATAGGAGAGAGATAACATAGAGAGGATTTGTGCATTTTAGTAGCCCATGGGCCACAAGCCATACTTCATGTACTCACAACCATTTTCTGTTAAGAGAAAGAGAGCAGAGCGACCTTGTTGGGTTTGTTTACTGGCTAAACTAACACAAGAATTTTATTATCAATTTGGGCTTATAAAACTTAGAAGCATCTCCAAGATATATGGATTTCAACTATAGTCAAGTTTAGAAGATGAATTATTGAAATTAAAGGAAATGCATATTACAAATATAAAACTTAACTAAATAATTTCTAATTCAATTATGTAATAAGTAGAATAAGAAGCTCCTAACTTAGGAGAACTTGTTTGTCCTTCTCTACAATACTACTTCATGAATCAGAAACCAAAAACCACCAATGAACAATAGATCAAGATGCATGAAAGAATAATAGAAGAGGCTCCTAAATAAGGAGGTCCTTGGTGTCCTTCATTACAAATTCATTCATCATTAATTCCATTGTTAGAAAACAAGAAATTTATAAAATCACTTAAAAGCAAGAATGATGAATTCTAGTTTCTAGTTCTTGATCAGATAGAAGGAATGTTTAACTTAAACACTGGGTTGACCCTTCATATGCATAATATAAATTAGAATTAGATTCATCAACAATCATCACAAACCATCATACATCTAATTAACTGATTAAGCATGAAACAAAACTAGTTCAGGAAATTACAACTAAATTAACCAGAAAGTGCACTTAGCTCGGTGTGGGGGTCCTCCACCCTTTACTCGCACACTGTGAGTAATTTCAGCTACTGAAACTCAATCAAACATTCGCCATATAGAACAAAAAAAAAGGAGATAGAACAGGGTTTTCAATTAGCTCTCAAAGTTTCAGAAATATCAAAATGAAGTTATACAAATTCTACATATCAATGCCTTCAATGTCTTAGGCTTAAAAAGAGAAATATGAAACAAAATCAACTAAAATGTATCCAACAGCCATGTCTATCCTTATCCTATCTATTCTGGTCGAGCTCATCCATCTAATCTCTCAAAATCTGGAAAATCCCATAAAATGCTAAATTTGACCTATTTCCTAGGGATTTCCATAAAAATAGGTCCTGTTTGACCACCTTTGACCAGGTCTGTTTAAGCTCGGTTTGACCGAATCAATAGGTGCATGTCCATTATTAGTTCCTAAGCTTTCTAGAAATGTGCTCAGTTCGAGCCCAAGTGTCATGCAAGTATGACATCAATGAAGCCATTACAGGAATTTCTGGTTTAGTCCAAAAATGCACTTAAAATTCAATTTTTGTAAAAACTTCTAAAAATTGCAAAACTTAATTTATATACATGGATATGCATTAATTGGTCAAAATAGAGTGAATATGGATGGTATATGGATGTATAACATGGTAATAAAGTGTATTTACTTAAACAAAATTGGATAAAAAACGAGGGCCAACATCTCCTCCTTGCTGATGTACAAGCATGTCCTCATGCTTGCCTTTTTCTCTTGGACCTTCTGAGCTCTGATGTCGATACTGTACCTGATCCAGATGCTTCCTACTGTGCTTCTTGCAAAAGACAATCTATCCCTTTACACTGCTGTCCTTTGTAGATTGAAGCCATTACTTTCTGTTTTTCATACTTGATCTTCCATGAGTTTTTCTCTTTGAGCCATCTGAATGCTTGCATGGAAAGAAGATTGTTCTTTGTTTCTAAATTTCCAACTCTCTCATTCAGTTTTCTCCTTAATCAACTTTTTATTGTTTTTTCTGTATGTATTGTTTTCTTTCTTCAAATGCCTCTCTAGTATCCTGCTTACCTCCAATTGATATGTCAATTCTTTTATTTTGCTAAGGTTTAGCTCATTTTCTTCTTCTTTTGTGTCTTTAGCAAATGAAGTGGCTTCTATCTCATCATTATCAAAATATGAATATATTTCTAATATGTTTTCATAAGCCTCCTTTTGCAATCTTTCAATAATTTCATCAGCTTGTTTTGTTAAGGGAGATGTCTCAACAATTTGTACCTTAAGTTATTTTTCTTTACTGCTTATGTCTACTAGACTTTTTCTTCTTTGTCTCCTGGGAATGGATAGGAAGGATGATTCTCTTTCAACCATGATTGTAATCTGTTGATTTTTGGACCTTGTCCTTGGATAACGAGGCGAGTTCATTATACTCTTTGTTTCATGAACTGGTTAAAATTTTTCCTCTATGATTTGTTTTGCAAACTGATGTTGAGTTAGATACTATTTCCACATTACACCCTTGGTTTTCAACTGATACTCTACAAGAATTTTGATGAGTCCTTGATGGTATATTTGTGCCTCTTTGGGTTTGGTTTCATTCTTCACATTCTCTATCATTTTAATCAAATTTTTAGAGAAGAAACATGGAAAATTGATTTCCATTTCTCTCTTGATGTGCTGAAGCAATCTAATATGATAGAGATGCACTACACTATGACTACTGTCACATGTGAAAACACTAAATCTGCCCAAGGCTCATTAAACCATTCCCTCAGAATCCCCTTGGTTCTGTCAAATGATCCCTTCCTATTTTTCTCCAAAAATAAATTCCATCCCTTATCTTTAAAGTGAAAACCCTTATGATATTGTTCCCCTGATAGTGGTAAATCTAAGGTTTGAGAAATGGACTCTGTATTTAATGGGATGACTAAGTTTCCCACCATGGTTTTCTCCTGTGTCTAATTATTTATGAACTCCTTTGTAATGCTCTCATTATGTCCATTAAAATTCTAGAGGAAACCTATTAGACTAGCTTGGTGAAGTTTTTCTATGGTCTCTTTTTCCCAATGCTCAATCTGGAAGTCTTTTGGTTCTATCCTTGTAGCCATGTGTTTTGAAAACCAAATAATGTATCCTTCCACTGTCATAATTCTAATTTCTAAAAATAAAAATTTATTCACTAGATATTTGTTGACATATGCATTATGGTGGTAAGGCTTACCTCTTTTCTGATGCCCTTGACAAAGAAATGAAACCATTCCTCTTCAACCTTTGTTCTCTTAAAACGAGCCCACTGCTTCCACAAACACAAGATTTTGATATAGAAAGATTATAAAAACATAATAAACATGTTTTTATTAATCTATTTCTTCATATTCTATTCTCTGTTTCATCAAAATTATAAAAAAAAACCCTCCTTTGTCTCTGAATTGACTGTGTAGAAAAATAATAAAAAAAAATTCATGCCACAACGTCTTTTTGTTCTTCGAATTCACACATAATTCCTCCTCTCTTAAGATAAAATCACCATACATTAAGTCTGAAATGACTTAGGCTTACTGTGTGCAAAAATGTTCGACGAATGGCTCACTGTATATATGTCAACATTCATCAAATAACTCATGAAATGGCTTCACTGTGTTTTCAAAATCCATAAAAAACATTGCTCTCTGTATACAAAGATCATCAAAACATTTTGACCATGTTTTTATTGCTCCTTAACTCATAATTCAATCTCTTTTTTTGCAAAAAATCATCAAAAATCCCTTCTCTGTTTCGAAAATTCTCATTGTGCACATAGATGAAACGAATTTGCCCATATAGACCATAAATGGATGAAACGAATTATGTCCACTGTGTGTTAAAAAAAATAGGAAAAATTCTGTATGTATCAAAATAAAATCGAAAACTCTGTGTTTTCAC
The DNA here is from genome assembly GCA_034641835.2 of Pinus albicaulis. Lineage (NCBI taxonomy): Eukaryota > Viridiplantae > Streptophyta > Pinopsida > Pinales > Pinaceae > Pinus > Pinus albicaulis. The sequence goes on along the minus strand of CM076578.1, from coordinate 1,757,251,745 downwards.
ATGCAACCATGCATGAGGAAATTGCGAGATTACCTGATCTGAAAGTGATTTTTGTGACATTTTTGAGATAACTTGAGTTCCACCCGTGTTAGACATCGCTAATTCAATCAGAAATCTCCTTCGTTATTTCCAATGATTTGTTCATTAAATCAACAGAAAATACGTGTTTAATGGTGGCAGAGACACTCATTTATAACTTGTAGTTTAACTTGTGTTCAACACAAAATCCCGAGATTTACTTATTCTGAACATCTATTGCACTAATGAGAAAAATCCGGGTTTTGTTCTTACCTTCTTGCTCCACTAGATCTCTGCACTTTGTGGTGTGTTTGATTAACACGACTGCCGGATATCTTGGTTCAAATCGTAGTCAACATTAATGCTTAACTCCACTCCTCTTCTTATTTCTCCATTCTTCCATTACTATATCTAATGCTTGCTTCTCTCGGCTTGAGTTTCTTTGTTTCATTCATGACCTTCCTACGTTTTCTCTATCAATTTGTTCTTCACAAGGTGTTTCGAACGCATGCCAATGGTTTGCACGGTGTTAGACTTCCTCTCTGAGCCTGCAATGGCTACGATGGTGAAGAAAATTGCAATTTATGGAGGTCCGTGGGTTTAAAATGGCGGAGGCGTTACTATTTGCACATGGTTTGTTTTAATGTTATATCACTGTGTTTTCAAATTTGTGTTGACCGTTTTCTCATGCACCGACTTTTGACTAAGATGCCCTTGTGGCTTAGTCTTTCTGACTTGCTTTGCATACTTGCTCCACGGTGTATACATCCATAACCCACGTTCTCTATTTCATTCATTAAGCTTCCTATCTCATTTTTCATTCATGACTATGCTGACCACGTTCTCTGCTGCCCTCATTGCTTTCCATACCCATCGAAATGCATCATATTTTCATTCTTTTCATTGCATCATTTCAACTTAGGTTATGTCCTTTGTATTGCTCATTGCATTTTCACTTAGGTTTTTGTTACAATTTCATTATCTACCACATGAGTCATTCTATACCTTTGCATATTATTGCGCCATTCCATCAAATGATATATGTATATTTGAACATTGCGCCTTGTATATTAGGTTTTCAAATTTGTTTTATTTTATTTTAAAATGACCCTAGAATGGTCATGTTTAAAATATTTTTTTTTATCATGACACGAACCTTTGTTTCTTTTGTAGGTCCTACAGGAATTTGATATTTGAGCCTTTCATTTTTGATCCTTCTGCTTAAGAAAAATTTGATGGTATAATGAATTGAAATGATAGTATATGAAATAATGGGTAAACATAAGAAATAAAATATGGTATATGGAATGATAGTTAAATGGGTAGGATAATGAATATGGATAAGAATATAATGGGTAGAAAAATGAAGGTAAAATATGCATATCAAGCACTAAATTAGTCTTAACAATCTCTAGAATATTTTAAAAAAATCAAAATTTTAAGAGCAAAATTTTCACTGTACTTGTACTGCCATAAATTATTTGATGTCAATGATGTCCTTTGGTCAAATTATGGTCGGCAATGTCTTTATTATCATAATGATGGCTCTTCCAGGATATGTAGAGACTTTATTTCTACTTCATGTTTTCACATCTGATTATTGATTCAGGATGATGTTGTTCAGGTCCCTTCTGCAATTTATAATTTGATGTTTCAGGTCCCTTCTGACATGTTCTTCAGGCTTGAATGTGATGTAGTTCAGGTCCCTTCTGACATATAATTTTCAACAATGTTTTAAGTTTCTTTTGTCATATGGTACAGGTCCCTATTGCATAATATTCTCAATGATATCTCAGGTCCCTTATGCACAATATTTTCAATGATGTATCAGGTCCCTTTGTACTTGTAATTCAAGTTCCTTATTCAATTCAGCTACTCAAACTATTTATATAGTTTAATTACAAGATTCCCCCTTGCTGATGTTAAGACTTGTCCTCAAGTCTTGTATGTCTTGGAGGATTAAATCTGCAAAATCATATTGAAGTAAAAACAAAACAAAATAGAATTCATATTGGCCAAAAAAGTTGGTTTTTCGATATGAATTCGAGTTTGTATTGTGCCGGTCTCCTGGATTTTCACAACGAAACTCTTTTATTATTTTATTTTTATTTTTATTTTTTATTCTTCTGGAATTATGGAAGGCATATTGCTATGCTGTTCCATTATTTACAGATCAATATCTGTTGAAATTATTTTCATAAAATTCTCTTGATTTATAGGCTTATTGTAGAATTTAAGCCTATGTCCATTAACTACAAATGAAATAGATGCTTCATCTATTGTTTTTATTCTGACCGCTCCATTGTCGAAGATCTCTTCAATCTCATATGGCCCAAGCCAATGAGTTGTAAAATTTGCCTTGAAATATTTAAACTTGGAGTCAAACAATACTACCCAGTCTCCCTTTTGAAAAAAATTATTCTTAATGAATCGATCATGCCATTTTATTCTTTGCTCTTGCACTAATGATGTATATTCCACTGCCTACTGTCTTATCTCATTTAGTTGATTTAATTCCATAACTCGTTGTTGTTGTGCTTCAGATAATTCCATTCCCAACTTTGCCGATAGTTTGAATGTATGTATTTGAAACTCTATGGGTAATAGAACTTCTTTTCCATACACCAACTGATATGGACTGAACCCAGTTGTGTTTTTCCATGTTATCTTATATGCCCATAGTGCATCTCTCAATTTCTCTGACCAGTCCTTTCTATTCATTTGTACAGTTTTCGTCATGATATTCTCCAGAACTTTGTTTGTTGACTCCACTTGTTCGTTTTCTTGAGGATGGTACAGAGTTGATTTTATATGTTTGATCTTGTACTTCTCTGTAAGATCTCAAACAAGTTTGGATGTGAACTGTGTGCCTTAATCAGGTAAAATATGTCACGGACCTCCATACCTTACAAATATTTCTTCAAATAGAAAATAAACCACTATGTCTTCTGTTTCTCATGCCACTGCCTTTGCCTCCACCCACTTAGTAATATAATCTATACATACGATGATGTACTTCTTTCCATTTGATGGCAGGTTGATTTGTCCCACAAAGTCTAGAGCCCATTGCTCAAATGGTTCTATGAGTACTTGTGGCTTTAATGACATTTCATCTGATGTCACTGATCTTCCAATTCTTTAGCAACTGTCACATATCTTTACATAGGCTTTGGAGTCTTTGAAGATTTCCGGCCAGTAGTAGCCAAGTTTGGGCACTTTGTATGCCGTCCGCTTGTCTGCAAAATGACCACCACATGGCTCATCATGACATGCTTTCAAAATATCTATAATCTCGTCTTCTCTAACACATTTTCTTATTATTATATTAGAACTAGTATAAAAGAGGTCAACATTGACCCAACTATATCTAGCACTTTCTCTAATTATATTTCTTTTCTGTTTATTTGTGTAATGGGATGGTAAGATTCCATACGATAAATAGTTGGCTATATCTGCAAACCATAGAGTTTTGAAAATTATAACAAATAGATGTTCATCTGGGAAATTATCTGAAACTAGATTTGGATCACCAGGTGAATGAAGTCTTGATAGAAAGTTTGCTACTTGATTATCCTTACCTAGTCGATCTTGTAAAGTGATGTTAAATTCTTGCATCAATAACATCCATCTAGTAATTTTCCATTTGTAATTGTTTTTTTCATTAAATATCTTATGGCTGAATGATCTGTGTGAATGAATACTTGATAAACTGTTATGTAATGCCTAAACTTATTAACTGCATGTACTTCAACTAACATTTCTTTCTCTGTAACAGTATAGTTCAATTCTGCCAATTTTAAGTTTTTGCTTATGAAGTATATGACATAATTGAACTGATTCTCTTTCTGTCCAAGTGATGCTCCTATAGCAGTGTCAAATGCATCAATAGATATATGAAATGACAATGACTAATTGGGTCCTCAAAGAATGGGTGCAACTGACAATTTTTCTTTTAATATCTCAAATGCATTTTGACAATTATTTGTCCATTGGAATTCCACATATTTTGCAAGTAACTTGAATAAAGGCAGAGCTATTTTACTGAAATTTTCAATAAAGCTCCTATAGTAGCCTACATAACCCAAGAAACTTCTTACTTCCTTTTGTGTTAGGGGTGGCATTAAATTCACAATGACTTGTATTTTTGCTGGATCCACCTTAATTCCTGAAGAAGAAATTTTGTATCCCAACACTGTTCCCTCAGTTAACATCATAAAGAATTTTTCATTGCTGAGAGATAGATTTGTCTCTATGCATATATTCAAAACTCTTTCAAGATTTTTTAAACAATCATCAAATGTTCTGCCATACAAAATGAAATCATCCATATATACCTCTACACATTCATGGATTAGATCAGAAAAGATTGCAAGGAATGCTCTCTGAAAAGTAGCAGGTGCATTACATAAAACGAAGGGAAAAACGTTATATGCATATGTTCCCCATGGACAAGTAAATTTTGTTTTATTTTATCTTCCAATTCTATCTTTATCTGATTATACCCACTAAATCCATCAAGAAATGAAAATAATTTCTTCCCAGCTAATGAATCTAGTACTTGATCAATAAATGGTAAAGGGAAATGATATTTTAATGTAGCTTTATTGAGCTCTCTGTAGTCTACACAAATTCTCCACTTTCCATTTTTCTTAGGCACTACAACTAAGGGAGAAACCCATTGACTATCAGAAATAGGATAGATGAATCCAACTTGTAACGGTTTATGTAATTCCTCTTTCACTATTTCCTTCATCACAAGATTCATCCTTCTTTGCGGTTGTCTTACAGGTTTGATTTGATCATTAGTGTAAATGTGGTGGATACATGTCTTTGGATGAATCCCCTGCATGTCTGTGTAATCCCAGGCAAAAGATTTTGAGTATTTTTGTAATAGTGTTATTACCTCTTGTTCTTGTGACGATTTTAAGTTATTACCAATATTCAAATTTCTTCCATGACTGATTTCGATGATTTTACTCTTTGAATTGGTAATTGAGTTAACAGGAAAAATACTTTCAAATGAATTTTGTAGTAACTGGACAATACAATTTTCCTGGAAACATTGATTTAAAAGATGGCTTGTAGCTTCATATTGTGTTATTCTAAGCTGCCCTGAAATATTTGGTTATGAGATGAAAAGATCTAATAAATTCTCATTTTCTTCCTCTTCTCTAAAATTATAGACTTAATTAATACTAAGAATAGATTGAATTTCTCTTTGTTCTTCTCCATCAAGCCATGATAATAAAGAAGGAGACTGTGTTGGAGGATACAATGTAACATGTTTCTTTTCATCCCCATGTGCAATAATCATAAATTTTGACTTGCATCCAATGAAGACATCTGCAGTGGCTAACCATGGTTTGCCTAAAATTAATAGATGGCCTCCTAAATTTGTTTTTTGCTGCAAAATGAGGAATTCTACAGGATAATCTCATGAATCTAGCGAGACAATGATATCTTCTAATATTCCTTCTGGTACAACTTTAGATCTGTCTGCAAGTTCTAAAACTATAGTAGTTGTTAGTCATCAGTATTTTTGCATGTTTTGATGACTAGATTCCTTGGCTGGGTTTTCTAGAAGCTAATCTCAATCAGTAAATTTGTCATCTAGAAAACACCTCAAACAAATTTTTATTTTCTTACCCCTCTCTTGCATACTGAGGTGGAAGTGGTCTTCAGTTTTCAGTCCTGCCCTAAATAAGCAAACCTTCCCTGTCCATAACTGTCATAAGCCTAGTACATTTGATATCCAATTTCCCCTACTTTAGATAACTCACTATCAAGCACAAGACAAGTGCCTACTCCTATGTCACCGTTTATTTTGCCATCTGATGACCTGAATATATCTCAGAAATCCCTTACAAACTATGACAAAGTCTCTAGATCTAAGTGGTGGTGTTTAGGGCAAATACCTTGAGAAAAGATTTCTTTAGTCAAAAACCCTGTCTTCAATATCAGTCAGCCATCATGTCTTATTATTTGTCAAAACAAAACCCTTGTCTATCCCTAGGTCAAACACCATCAAAGAGGTCACTTTGTTTTGTTCAAGCAAAGCTCACAAAATTTCAATTCAAGAAGAAATAGTGAAAGAAGTTCCATGTCTGAAGAAAGTGATCATTTCAAGCATGATTTTCATGAATGCATCAAGAAGGCTCTCCGAAGATAAAAGACATCTATCAATGCATCTCTGCAGGGGTGTATATATCGATGAAAGAAAGCAGATTGTGAGCAAAATAACACTCCAAGAAAAGATTTCATGTTGTGGCAGTTACTATTGGAAATCAGAGAAAGAGTAGATTGTGAAGAAAGAAGACCTACAGGATTCAAACTCAAAAGCGCCAAAGGGTCAAGAGTCCTCCACCATGGAAAATCCACACAAAGGTTGGATAATGTCTACCTCCAGCGCTTCATGCTAACTCTAATGGAATTTTTGCATTAGTTCCCAAAAAATGTGAGCCAACTCTACAAATCAGTCTTATGCAACCAACAGTGATAGTCTTTTGGAAAAAGAGCTCTAAAACAAATTAAGCATCATAGTGAAGATGTAAGAAGGAAAGCTGCTTCTTATACCTTACCATACACCTGGGCTCTGAAAGGCAGTCAAAGACAAATTCACTGCTCCTTATGAAAACACAGTCAAGGGAAAAAGAGTTGTTTCAAAGATACATAGCAGGGAGAGCTCACCATTTACAAAGAACATTATTTACTCCTGAAGATTCACAGTGATTTTATGAAAAAGGGACATACATTACTGACAGGTCCTCATAAAGCAAAGGGAATTATGATTCAAATGATTTCATCAAGGATAAATGCCAAATATTCACTTTTGTCTTCTATTTTGTATTTTTCAAACAAACATCTAGGGGTCACAGTGTTGAAATAAATGAAGTTTTATAGTTTTAAGACCTCCTTCATGACAAGCAGACGACCCACTTACCACAGTTGGATAGACCTCCTTCATGGCGAGCAGAGGGTTGAAAAATCATTAGGGAAATTACTGAGCTGAAGAGGTCTTATTGTGAAGACACCGTGCAAAAAAGAGAAATCAGTTAGTAAGAAGGGACAATTTGTTTGAAGATATTCCTTTGTGCTTTTCGAAAAGGGACAATATTCGAAAAGCACAAAGGAAAAAAGGTAAAATTATCAAAGGGGGGGAAGAAGCGTTCATCTATTGTGCAACTGATAGAGGAGGAGCGATTTTTCGAACCCTGGGCAAGTCACTTTGCAAATTTTTTAAGACGTGACGTGCCTGTAAGTTAGCGCGACACGTCTGTAGCATTCCTCCAAAGCTTTTTGCACATGGTGCGACGCGCCTGTAAGATAGCATGACACACCTGTGTTCTTCGACCAACCTGCCTTGCCCGGTGTTCAGGAGGCGCCTGGCCTGACACACAGCAGCGCTACGCGCCTGTGCACATGAGCGTAGCACCTCTCTGAAGGTCTCCAAAAGTGAAAAATACGGTTTTTGCTCAGAATTTGGGTTTTTCAAACACAGCAAGGGGGTTTCAAAGGTATTTTTCACCTCTTCACACCTTAGTTTTTGGATCTTTGAGCATTTGGAAAGTCAAATTTAAGGGAGAAAAAAGCAGTGATTTCAAAGGGGAAAACACAGTTTATTCTTAAAAATACCATGTTTACAAAAAGATAGTGATTAAGGAGAAAGGGCTTATTATCTAGTTGCAAAAGGCCTGTTTGTTGAGTAAGAAGCAAAACCAAGTTTTTGAGAAAGGGATTATTATCAGTTGAAAGGCCTATTTTGATTAAGAAGTCAAACGTAGTTTTTAAAAGAGAAAAACAATGCTTAAAGAAGAGTTCTATTTTTAGTTCATTTGAAAGACCTGTTTTGATAAGAGAGTGAAGGAAAGTCTAAACAAAACATGCCTCCAAGGAAGGTCATCAAGGGTGGTTTTCACAAAAGGTTTGAGCCTACTACAACTAAAGAAATAAATGACTCCCCTTCGGTTATTTTCAACTTTCATGAGGTAGGGTGCCTTGATTTTTGCCAAAAAGTCCAGGAGGTCACCAATCACCCTCCCTTAACACAACTGTTTTCCCTGAGGCTGCAAGTAAAACATGTTCACCTAGCAGGCCTTTCCATCACTCTCTCATCAAAATCATCATCCTTCACCAGCTTGAAAAGAAAGGAGTTTCTTGGGAGAATTTCATTTCTCATCCAGATTTTACTATTGCCTCTTCATCTCATGGCCCATCTCATATGTCCTTCTCACCCTCCACTCACTATGTCTCTCCTTCATCTAGTCAAAATACTCCTCAAAAGCAGGAATATCCTATGATTGATAGTGAAAAAGAGGAGTCTTATGAAAGCAGGCATGAATTTAGTGATGATGAGGAACATAGTGATACTCAGCAAAATAGTGAGCATGAACCAAGTGACAAACCACAAAACAGTGACCATGAGTATACTAGTGATGGTGAAGAAATCTCACCAAAGGATAAGGAAGTCAGTGGCACTCAACAAAGTAGTGAGGATGAAGAAAAAAGCAGCCCTAAGCAGAGCAGTGAAAATGAGCATGGGGACAATCCACCCACAGCTAATGATTATGAGGAACAAATTGAAGAGCAGCAGAATAGTGATGATGAGGAACAAACTGAAGAGAAGCAGAATAGTGATGATGAGGAACAAAAGGAAGATTCTAAGCAAGGTAGTGATGATGAACAGTAAAACATTCCTCAAACAGACAGTAAAGGAAATAAGGAAAGTGACAATTAGCAGAGCAGTAGGGACATTGAAAAAAGCACCTCCTAGCAAAGAAATGACCATGGTGGCAGCCCACACATAGAGTCTAAAGAAAACAGTGAGGATAATGGCAGCATGCAAAATGAAAATGAAGACAGTCATGATGAAAGTAGCTCATGTGAAAGAATTGAAAACAGTGAGCATGGTAAGCGCAGCACACAAGAAGAAGTTAACTACAGTGATGGTAGGGTTGGCAGCCCTAAACAAATTCAAGACAGTAAGGACGGTAAACAAGGCATTCCACAGACAGGCAGTGAAGATGGCAGCCCCAAACAAACTCAAAACAATGAAGAAAGCAGTGAACAGGGCAACAAAGCAAGTGATGATGGAGGCAGTAGTATAAAGGATCAAGTTGAACAAGTTCTAGTGATAAAACCTCCTCTCTCTTCTCATAAACACAACCAAGAATATGTGCTTACTGCCTCTCCTAGGCAAGGGGCCATGATTCATTCCTCAAAAGCACCAAAGGCTAAAAACACCAAATCTACAAAGAAGAAAATCACTCCAGCAATGACTAGTAATGTCACTAGGGCGCTAAGGAGTAGAGGAAAACTGCCTAGGAAGAGTATTGTTGAATTTCCAAAGAGAACAAGAGCAAATAAGTCTATCTAAAGCAAGGACAAAGAAAAAGTTGAACAGCAGGAGAGTAGCCATGAACAAGAAATAGAGTTTGACATCATACAAATAGACAGTGATGCCGGAGATGATGAAGCCAGAATCCTTGAGTCACTTTTGCAAAACAGAGAAGCCCAAATCTAGGACTTAGAAACTGATCTAGAAAGGTCAAAAGACCTCATACACTTTCTACATATGCAAAATAAACAGATGAGTGGGCAAACAGAGATCTATGAGGCCCAGGCTTTCAAATATCAAAGGGAAGCATACAAAGCACAAGTCAAACTTGAAGAGTATATGGGCGAATTTGATGATATTGAGGAAGAAGAGCAACCAGCAAGAAAAAGGCCTAGGACCATGGGTCTTAAGAAAGCTTTGGAGAAACAAAAGGAAGAAGAAGCAACCCTTGCTCGATCATATCCTCTCACATAATTTCTTGCCCAAGAGATAGAAAATGATAAAGAATCATGGCTTGAAAGAGAAAACAAGCATTTGGAGGAAAAATTAGACAAGGCAAACAAGGACTTGGGTTTGCAAAGGAAGATGACCGGGCATTACAAGAAATTGAATCAATTTGCCCGAAGAAAACTCAAAATTGCTCAAGAAAGGCTCCAAACTGCCAAAAGGAGGTGCCTGGTGAAAAAATGGGAAAATGACATATCTAAGCTTGAAATCCTGGCTTCAGTTTCCTTTCATGCTTCTAGGAACCCATAAGGGGTTTGCTCACCAAAATTGAGCAAATTTTGACATGATCTTGTTTTTTGTGTTTTTTGGCCATAATTGCACATTTTTCTAGGCGCTGCCATGTTTGCTAAGAGCATCCTCAGCTCATGAAAGTTATTTTTTTAGATGTATTAAATTTGGGGGCATCTACTCACAAATTTTCAGATCAAAATAAGGTGTTTTGGTCCCCTAAAGAGGCAAAAATCAGTCAAAATTCACCTTTCTGCCTCACATATCAGCAGATGAGACCCTCCTGAGTTTTTTTCACTCAGTCAACTTTTGACAGACTTCCAAGGATCAATTTGAGAAAAATCAAGTATTTACAGAAACTAGACATCAGGGCTTTCCAACAAGCCATCACGGGCCTCGTTTCGACATCGGGAAGTCCCTCAAAAGTTATCTGCAAAACAAGCTTTCTTCTGCTGCTACGCTCCTATAGGATTTTGCTGAAAAGACAGTTTTCTGAAGGTGGCTATCCAAACGTGCATTAAGCTCTATTTAACTCCATGTCAGAGATTAAAAGTCAATTTTCTTTCTATTTTTAGCTTAAATAGATATTTTGAAGATATTTTGTGCCTTGGGCTTTGCAAAGCCTCAAGGACAAAATAGGATATTTGTTTTTGGCCAATGGCCTTCTAGTTGCTCTAGGTGGGTTTCCTCCTCTTTGGCCTATACAATCCAAGAGGATTCATTGTAACCAGAGGCTGAACTTGATGTTATAGAGAAATACATAGCATTACAAGCTTTGAAGAAATAATTTGTCTTATGAAGTGGATGATCTCTTGCTTGACTTTGATGGTGGAGGATGATTGTATGTAGGATTCCATGGCTTGGTGAATGGTATTGTGTTCCTTATCTGTTATGTTTTCTTAGTTTATCATACATGTTTTCATGCTTCTTTCTTGCTGTAGTTCAGTAAAGAATAATTTTGAGATATGCCCATGGAGGCACCTCAAATTTCCTGTTTCATTACAGCTTAAATGTTTTCATCTTTCTTGGTTATGTCAAAGAATTCTTAATTGCTCTTTGGTACCCTAATAACTTGTTATCAATTTCATTAATGGTTATTATGTATGCTGTCTAGTATGATTCACGATATGCCCTACTTACTCATAGCTAATAAAAACTCCATTTCTGAAATCTCTCTCTAAATTATTGGTTGTCTTAGTTAAGTCAAAGAGATCTTGTTTTGATCTTGCACTTTGTCCATGCTTTGTAGTCTTATTTCAAAGTTCCCGATAGCTCAAGATATGATGTTTAGGAGTTCCCTCTTCATAGATTGAGTTTTTTTTTTGTCTTATTTGTTTTCCCAAAAGTCCGAAGGTGATTTTCCCAAAGTTAGAGGGTCTTATACTTCTATGTATCACTGGATTGTTCATTTTCTGCATCTATCAGTTTGAGTTTCATTCATAGAGATTAATGATCAGCCCTGCCTCATGAATGCTTGCTGTTTAACTATTTATGCTTAAAATCTCTTTGTCTTTCACAAAATTAATGTCCATCTCATTTCACTTTCACCCAAAGAATCGATTTACCTCGACCAAATCGGCCCTGCAGTAATACCTTGTCCATAATTGAGACAATTTCCACCTTTTCGACCCCATAGCCCAGTTGATCTGACAAAAAATTTATATATTTATCCTTTGATTAGTTCCCCTCACAAAAACCCAAAACAAACTAAAAACATACTTAAAAACTAGCCTAAAATCAGATATGCAAAAATCAAACAAGTTTACATCCTTTTGCATAATAGAGAGAGCCCTCTCTGAGTCTAGGAAGGCTAGATCTTAGGGCTCCAAAGTTGGTTTGATGTTTCCCTGTCATTTGGTTTACCAATCTGCCAAATCACGGGACTCCAACATAATGGCGATCACGGTGGGACTTTTCTAAGTTAGTGACAATATAAGTACACCTTAGGACTCCAGAAATCCCTTGTCTTCAAGAATATCTAGTGAATCAGCCACCTTGTTGCCTCCAACATAATGGCGATCAAAGTGGGACATACTGAGTACATAAAAGTCTAGCAAAATCTTTTAGACTCTTTATTCCTTCAAAATTAAAACCAGACAGATATCCTATAAAGTCTTTTAGAGTAAACTCTTTTTGCTTCACCACCTTAGCTAAGTGATGAATCAGGTTTAGGACTCTCTTACAAAGCTTAGGGCTACATATAGAAAGTCAGAAAACCCCAAAAACATCCCTAGATTGGTTTTTTTATCATTTATTGGTGGTGGACCATAAACACATATCTCTAAAAAAAACAAAAACATCCACCTGGTGACTCCACTAGCCTCCAGTAGACCTATTACTCCACTAGTACTTATAAACCTCCTTGGGAATGCATTGAGCAATCCCAATCATGTTGATGGTGGACAACAAAGTTCAAATCTTCCACCTAGCGAATCCACAACCCTTATTAGACCAAAAGACTCCACTAGTAGAGAACTTTAGAATGGTTGAAAAGACACAGTGATCCTTTCTGATTAACAAAGATGGATCCAAGGATACAAAAGAGATATGCTCCGATGAGTAGAGAACATATCCCTGGATTCCCACACAAAATGCCTGAAATAAATTGGATAAAAAACCTACCTATCTTTCGAGATGAAAAGGTTGATGACCCCTTATTACACCTCATAAAATTTCATATACACATATGGAGGTTAAAGGTTGAATGGCACGACGACTGCCTCATGAAAATGTTTATGGGAACATTAGAAGATAAGGCAAGAGAATGGTATGAAGGCCTAGAACCTGGAATCTTGTTTTCTTTGAAGGATTTCCACAAAGTATTTTATAAACACTATATAGGGCATTTTCCATCTCTATCATTGGTTGAAAATTGTTGTGATCAATCTGAAGACCTCATACAACACCTTGTAAACATTGATGAAGATTTAGGAAATTGGCATCTTGAGGATATTTTAGAGGAGGTTCATACTTTTCATACCCAAGATAAATATCTTGACAGCCAAGAAGTATTGGTTGAGGATGAAATCAAATCTGAAATGGAAGAAGAATCAAAACCTTTAGGATCTCTACCTTTGTGCTTTGATTCATTTCAGATTATACAAGAAAACTGGCCACCTGAGAATATATTAGAGGCAACTCATGAATCCCATGCTTATTGTCCCGAACATCAAGAAGAGTTGGTTGAGGATGAAATAAAATCTGAAATAGAAGAAAAATCAAAACCTTTAGGATCTCTACCTTTGTGTTTTGAGTCATTTCAGTTTATACGAGCAAATTGGCCTCCTGAAAATCTATCAGAAGCAACTCATGAATTACATACTAACTATCCCGAACATCAGGAAGAGTTGGTTGAAGATGAAAAAAATAAAGAAACGAAAGAGAACCCACAGGATTTATCTAAAGGCACAAGTGATGATTCATCATCTCTCTTAGGTGAGGTCCAAAAACACATTCATCCTCTAAATCAGCTTTCCCAAGAGAAAGAGGATTATTGTAGTTATACCCAAAGAAAGATAAAAATGCCTCCCTTTTTAACTGAAGAGGAGATAGATCAACTCATAAACATGCAGACAAGCTCTAAAAATTCATATGACCAAAAATTTTCTGATCATTCTCCTGCTAATATTGCATACCATAAGTCAAAAAATAGATTTGTAAATCAATTTGAAGAGAAACAATCTGATAGTCCAATATGTATGGCTGGTAACATTACTTATATTAATGATTCTCCACTGTTTGATCAATATATTGATGATTATGATATCCAAGCAGAGGCTAACCTTGCATAGCCATCAACAGTTGATTTGTGGGATGAAGTTCATTATCATCAGATTGAAAGCATCAATCAACCAAGACAGGTCACCTATGACACTGATGAGGAAAGCCTTGACAGTTTAGAAGTAAGTTAAGAGTCTCTGACTCTTTTCTCTACTTCACTTCAGTCCATCAGAAATAACTTTCACATAATTGGAAATCAGCAATCTTTCAGCTTTGATGATGAGGTTGAGGAGGATGATGAAATTCTTGAGAAATTTGTCAATGAGAAGCCTTTTCCTGAAATGGTTGAGGAAATCATTTTGGACATGGAATCCTCCTTAGCTCTAGATAAGTAGTCACCAAGTTCTTGTGGATTACAAATTACAGATAAAGGCATAGAAGTTGATAATTACGTGATATTTGTTGCACCACCTTCTCAAGAGGATTTACTGCCAAAGAGTATCCCTACTCATCAACATGATGACCTTCACACAGATTCCAACCCACTTAATCAGAACACGTCATCTTGGAAAGAATACTACACTGCAATATATGATGAGTCTGACAGTTCAAGTGATCATGAGCAAGGGGAAGAGTTTCTTTCCCAAGAGAGTCCCAAACATAGCCAAGTGGAAGAAAGAGTAGTCCTGAATGAAGCTTATATATCAAATACTCTAGATCAGGTATTATTCCAAGATCCATTTGTTGTTTTCCTTGAGAAATCTGAAGGAGTAGTATGTTCCACCCAGAACAGTTTGTTGTAAAGTGTGAGAAAAATTTTAGGCACTACTGTTCGAAAACAAGTAAGGTGGAAGTGGAATTTTCATTTCTTCAGCGCTCTCAAAAATCTAAAACAAAATCCCTCATGGAATCATCTGCTTGATTGGCTTTGTTGGAAGAGATATTTCACTAAATGAATGTATATTATGTATATGTTAGATTAGCATAGATAGATAGGTGTGAAAAATGAGCCCAGCCTTGTGAGCATATTTTTAGTCCTAGATTGTTTGAAGAAAAAGTAGAGACATAAAATACAAAAAAAATAGGAAAAGTAGAAAAAGAGGGCAGTTTCTAAAAGCAGCGGTAACGCCCCATACCCGAAAAAATAGTCATGCTGAAAGTGTGCAAGTCTAAATGCCACTACTAATGCTCAAAATATGTCTTGTTTAGTTATCTAGCCTAATCATAACTGAGCATGTTTTAAATTGATTGCTGATAAGTTAGTGAGAAAGAATGATAGTCAAAATATGCAAGCTTGACTTATCAAAGAAAGTAGATTAGGAAAAGATATTGGTTCCACACGCTCAAAACAGAACCAAAGAGGAAAACAGGGATGAAAAACAAACTATGTATCCTAGCCCTGATTTTTTCTAAATATCATTTTGTATGAAAATAAAATTTGTGTGCAGCTTGTCTTTATGCCACAAACACATGACAAATCAGACTGTTTAATCCTGAATGAAATCCTGTCAAACAGCTTAATCTTGACAATCGATCTAGCATAGGTAGAGAATCAAAGGAGTTCATCAATTTAATATGAACTCCGGGAAGATATAAGTGTAGAAGTAGATAGTGTTTTCACTTTCAAAAATTTCATGTGAAGGGTTTGCCAGTCCAAGTGCACCCAAAGAAGAAAAAATGCTACTAAATAATAGCTGGGTAGGTAGAGATGACATTGATGCTAATCATGCTGTAAATTTTTCAGAAAAGCATCAAGAAAGAGAGAAATTTGCACCAATGGATAAGGCACTGGTCTTCACAAGCCAGAGATCTACAATTCTGGGCACCTCCGGAAAAGGAGCTGCCCTGCCCAAATGGAGCCACTGTTAGTCATCAGTATTTTTGCCTGTTTTGATGAATAGATTCCTTGGCTGAGTTTTCTAGAAGTTAATCTCAATCTATAACTTTTTCATCTAGAAAACACCTCAAACAAATTTTTGTCTTCTTACCCCTCTCTTTCATACTGAGGTGGAAGTGGTCTTCAGTTTTCAGTCTTGCCCTAAATCAACAAACCTTCCCTGTCCATAACTGTCATAAGCCTAGTACATCTGATATCCAATTTCCCCTGCTTCACCTAACTCACTATCAAGCACAAGACAAGTGCCTACTCCTCTTTCACTATTTATTTTTCCATCTGATGACCCGACTATATCTCAGAAATCCCTTACAAATTATGACAAAGTCTCTAGGTCTAAGTGGTGGTGTTTAGGGAAAATACCTTGAGAAAAGCTTTCTCTAGTCAAAAACCTTGTCTTCAATATCAATCAGCCATCATGTCTTATTATTTGTCAAAAAAAAACCCTTGTCTATCCCTAGGTCATACACCATCAAAGAGGTCGCTTTGTTTTGTTTCAAGCAAAGCTCACAAAATTTCAATTCAAGAAGAAATAGTGAAATAAGTTCCATGTCTGAAGAAAGTGATCATTTCAAGCATGATTTTCATGAATGCATCAAGAAGGCTGTCCGAAGATCAAATAAATCTATCAATGCATCTCTACAGGGGTGTATAGATCGATGATAGTAAGCAGAGTGTGAGCAAAAGAACACTTCAGGAAAAATATTTCATGCTGTGGCAGTTACTATTGGAAATCAGAGAAAGAGTAGATTGTGAAGAAAGAAGACCTACAGGATTCAAACTCAAAAGCGCCAAAGTGTCAAGAGTCCTCCATCATGGAAAATCCACACAAAGGTTGGATAATGTCTACCTCCAGCGCTTCATGCTAACTCTAATGGAATTTTTGCATTAGTTCCCAAAAAATGTGAGCCAACTCTACAAATCAGTCTTATGAAACCAACAGTGATAGTCTTCTGGCAAAATAGCTCTAAAGCAAATTAGGCATCATAGTGAAGACGTAAAAAGGAAAGCTTCTTCTTATACCTTACCATACACTTGGGCTCTGAAAGGTAGTCAAAGACAAATTCATTGCACCTTATGAAAACACAGTCAAGGGAAAAAGAGTTGTTTCAAAGATACATAGCAGTGAGCGCTCACCATTTACAAAGCACATTATTTACTCCTGGAGATTCACAGTGATTTTATGCAAAAGGGACATACATTACTAACAGGTCCTCATAAAGAAAAGGGCATTATGATTCAAATGATTTCATCAAGGATAAATGCCAAAGATTCACTTTTGTCTTCTATTTTGTATTTTTCAAACAAACAGCCAGGGGTCACAGTGTTGAAATAAATGAAGTTTTATAGTTTGAAGACCTCCTTCATGACAAGCGGAGGGCCCACTTACCACTGTTGCATAAGACCTCCTTCATGATGAGCAGAGGGTTGAAAAATCATCAGGGCAATTACTGAGCTGAAGAGGTCTTATTGTGAAGACACCGTGCAAAAAAGAGAAATCAGTTAGTAATAAGGGATAGTCTGTTTAAAGATATTCAAGAGTGACAAGTGGAAAAGATCACATTTTTCCCCTAATGGTCTATTCAAAGAAACAGAGAAAACACATATGAAAATACCTCCTTCATATCATAAACAAAGGATTTACATAATGGTGTTGAGAGGCTGCAGTAGTGGTGTTTATGTAAGCTTTTGTCAGATGATAAGGACAAGGTCACAGTTTTGAGGAAAAATTTCTTGATAGACAAAGCTTGGATGCATAGCAAGTTGAAACCTACAAGTATAAAAAAATTGCCCAGAAAGTGTTTTGATAGGACCTCCTTCAAAATGAGCAGAGGGTCAGAAACACATTTTATGGCCTCCTTCACAAATAAGCAGAGGGTCAAGTCTCTAAGTATTAACACTGTTTTTAAGAAAAATTGTCAGTAATGGGCAGATTTGAGAGATAATGTGTTTGAAAGAGTTCATTCTAGTAATAAATCAAAGCAAAAAAAAAATAAAAAAATAGTTTTGATGATGTATACCTCTAAAAAACTAGGAAAGGGCATAACACAATTATCTGGTTTAAAGACAACCTTCCAAGGATAAGTATAGTGTTTTTCAGATGGTTTTTTTAAGCACAAACAATTGGTTTTAAAAATTGACTAAAACTCACCTATGGAAAAACAATTGTCTTAAAAAGGAATTTTTGATAAAAGGCCATCCTTGAATGATGTAGCAGAGATAAACACATCAAGGTTTTGAAAAAGACAATCTTCAAAGGAAAAAGGGTGCCCACCTTTGTTTTTCGAAAAGACAAAGGCAAAAAGGTAAAATTATCAAAGGGGAGGGGGGGGGGGGGGGGGAAGAAGTGTTCATATATTGTGCAACTGACAGAGGAGGAGTGATTTTTCGAACCCTGGGCAAGTTACTTTGCAAATTTTTTAAGACGCGATGCGCCTGCAAGTTAGCGTGACGTGCTTGTAGCATTCCTCTGAAGATTTTTGCACACGGCGTGATGCGCCTGTAGGATAGCGCGACACGCCTGTGTTCTTCGACCAACCTGCCCCACCTAGCGTTCAGGAGGCGCCCGACCCGACACACAGCAACGTTCAGGTGCTAC
Organism: Pinus albicaulis; assembly: GCA_034641835.2. Taxonomy (NCBI): domain Eukaryota; kingdom Viridiplantae; phylum Streptophyta; class Pinopsida; order Pinales; family Pinaceae; genus Pinus; species Pinus albicaulis. Next base: position 1,757,233,445 of record CM076578.1, on the reverse strand, counting down.
GCGCCTGTGCACATGAGCGTAGCACCTCTCCGAAGGTCTCCAAAAGTGAAAAAAGCCGGTTTTTGCTCAGAATTTGGGTTTTTCAAACACATCAAGGGGGTTTAAAAGATATTTTTCATCTCTTCAAACCTTAGTTTTTGGATCTTTGAGCATTTTAAAAGTCAAATTTAAGGGAGAAAAAAGAAGTGATTTCAAAGGGGAAAACACAATTTATTCTTAAAAATACCATGTTTAATAAGAGACAAAAAGACAGTGATTGAGGAGAAAGGGCTTATTATCTGGTTGCAAAAGGCCTGTTTGTTGAGTAAGAAGCAAAACCCAGTTTTTGAGAAAGGGATTATTATCAGTTGAAAGGCTTGTTTTGATTAAGAAGCCAAACATAGTTTTTGAAAGAGAAAAACAGTGCTTAAAGAAGAGGTCTATTTTTAGTTCATTTGAAAGAACTGTTTTGATAAGACAGTGAAGGAAAGTCTAAACAAAATATGCCTCCAAGGAATGTCAGCAAGGGTGGTTTTCACAAAAGGTTTGAGCCTACTACAACTAAAGAAATAAATGACTCCCCTTTGGTTCTTTTCAACTTTCATGAGGTAGGGTGCCTTGATTTTTGCCAAAAAGTTCAGGAGGTCACCAATCACCCTCTCTTAACACAGTTGTTTTCCCTGAGGCTGCAAGGAAAACATGTTCACCTAGCAGGCCTTGATTTTGTTCTCACTCCTAGGTCAGTGTCAAGGGCCACCAAGATTCCCTATCTTGGTGAGAAATGGTTCAAACAAGCATACCTGGATCTAAATCACTATAAACCCTTCCTAAAACCAGACCATCATGATGCTTGCCAAGCTATATTTCCCTTTTCTCACTTATTGAGCAATAATGCCCCTCTCATGAAAGTTATCATGAAGTATTTCACATGTGAAGGGAGATTTTCCCGAGTTTATTCCTATCACATCAGGCTTCTCATGCATTTCGCAAGAACTCAGTTGCTGAATCTCCCTTTATTCCTCTGCAAAAGCATAGACAAGATGTCCTCCTTGGTCCAAAAGAAACCTCATGCTCAGCAAAAATCTAGTCTTTTCCATCACTCTCTCATCAAAATCATCATCCTTCACCAGCTTGAAAAGAAAGGAGTTTCTTGGGAGACTTTCATTTCTCATCCAGATTTTACTACTGCCTCTTCATCTCATGGCCCATCTCATATGTCCTCCTCACCCTCCACTCACTATGTCTCTCCTTCATCTAGTCAAAATACTCCTCAAAAGCAGGAATATCCTATGATTGATAGTGAAAAAGAGCAGTCTTATGAAACAGGCATGAAGTTAGTGATGATGAGGAACATAGTAATACTCAGCAAAGTAATGAGCATGAACCAAGTGACAAACCACAAAACAGTGACCATGAGTATACTACTGATGGTGAAGAAAGCTCACCAAAGGATAAGGAAGTCAGTGGCACTCAACAAAGTAGTGAGGATGAAGAACAAAGCAACCCTAAGCAGAGCAGTGAAAATGAGCATGGGGAAAATCCACTCACAGCTAGTGATGATGAGGAAAAAACTGAAGAGCAGCAGAATAGTGATGATGAGGAACAAACTGAAGAGCAGCAGAATAGTGATGATGAGGAACAGAAGGAAGATTCTAAGCAAGGTAGTGATGATGAGAAACAAAACAGTCCTCAAACAGACAGTAAAGGAAATAAGGAAAGTGACAATCAACAGAGCAGTAGGGACAGTGAAAAAATCGCTTCCCAGCAAAGAAATGACCATGGTGGCAGCGCACACATAGAGTCTAGAGAAAACAATGAAGATAATGGCAGCATGCAAAATGAAAATGAAGACAGTCATGATGGAAGTAGCTCATGTGAAAGAATTGAAAACAGTGAGCATGGTAAGGGCAGCACACAAGAAGAATTTCAATACAGTGATGGTAGGGTTGGCAGCCCTAAAAAAATTCAAGACAATAAGGAGGGTAAACAAGGCAGTCCATAGATAGGCAGTGAAGATGGAAGCCCCAAACAAACTCAAAACAGTGAGGAAAACAGTGAACAGGGCAGCAAAGCAAGTGATGATGGAGGCAGCAGTATAAAGGATCAATTTGAACAAGTGCTAGTGATAAAACCTCCTCTCTCTTCTCCTCAACATAGCCAAGAACATGTGCTTTCTTCCTCTCTTAGGCAAGGGGCCATGATTCATTCCTCCAAAAGCACCAAAGGCTAAAAACACCAAATCTGCAAAGAAGAAAATCACTCCAGCAGTGACTAGTAATGTCACTAGGGTGCTAAGGAGTAGAGGAAAATTGCCTAGGAAGAGTATTGTTGAATTTCCAAAGAGAACAAGAGCAAAGAAGTCTATCCAAAGCAAGGAAAAAGAAAAAATTGAACAACAGGAGAGTAGCCATGAACAAGAAAGAGAGTTTGACATCATACAAATAGACAGTGATGCCAGAGATGATGAAGCCAGAATCCTTGAGTCACTTTTTCAAAACAGAGAAGCCCAAATCTAGGACTTAGAAACTGATCTAGAAAGGTCAAAATACCTCATACACTTTCTACAAATGCAAAATAAACAGATGAGTGGGAAAATGGTGATCTATGAGGCCTAGGCTTTCAAATATCAAAGGGAAGCATACAAAGCACAAGTCAAACTTGAAAAGTATATGATACTGAGGAAGAAGATCAACCAACAAGAAAAAGGCCTAGGACCATGGGTCTTAAGAAAGCTTTGGAGAAACAAAAGGAAGAAGAAGCAGCCCTTGCTCGATCATATCCTCTCACACAATTGCTTGCCCAAGAGATAGAAAATGATAAAGAATCATGGCTTGAAAGATAAAACAAGAATTTGGAGGAAAAATTAGACAAGGCAAACAAGGACTTGGGTTTGCAAAGGAAGATGACCGGGCATTACAAGAAATTGAATCAATTTGCCTGAAAAAAACTCAAAATTGCTCAAGAAAGGCTCAAAACTGCCCAAAGGAGGCGCTCGGTGAAAAAAGAGAAAAAATACATATCTAGGCTTGAAATTTTGGCTTCAGCTTCCTTGCATGCTTTTAGGAACCCATAAGGGGTTTTCTCACCAAAATTGAGAAAATTTTGACATGATCTTGTTTTTTGTGTTTTTTGGCCCTAATTGCACATTTTTCTAGGCTCTGCCATGTTTGCTAGGAGAATCCTCAGCTCATGAAAGTTATTTTTTTAGATGTATTAAATTTGGGGGCATCTACTCACAAATTTTCAGATCAAAATAAGGTGTTTTGGTCGCCCAAAGACGCAAAAATCAGTCAAAATTCACCTTTCTGCCTCACATATCAGCATATGAGACCCTCCTGGGTTTTTTTTTTTTCACTCAGTCCACTTTTTAATAGACTTTTAGGGATCAATTTGAGAAAAATCAAGTAGTTCTAGAAACTAGACATCTAGGGCTTTCCAACGAGCCATCTCAGGCCTCATTTCAACATTGGGAAGTCCCTCAAAAGTTATCTGCAAAACATGCTTTCTTTTGCTGCTACGCTCCTGTAGGATTTTGCTGAAAAGACAGTTTTCTGAAGGTGGATATCCAAATGTGCGTTAAGCTATTTTTAACTCTATGTCAGAGATTTAAAGTCAATTTTCTTTCTACTTTTAGCTTAAATATATATTTTTGAAGATATTTTGTGCCTTGGACTTTGCAAAGCCTCAAGGACAAAATAGGATATTTGTTTTTGGCCAATGACCTTCTAGTTGCTCTAGGTGGGTTTCCTCCTCTTTGGCCTATATAATCCAAGAGGATTCATTGTAACCAGAGGCTAAAATTGATGTTATAGGACAATACATAGCATTGCAAGCTTTGAATAAATACTTTGTCTTATGAAGTGGATGATCTCTTGCTTGACTTTGATGGTGGAGGAGGATTGTATGTAGGATTCCATGGCTTGGTGAATGGTATTATGTTCCTTATCTGTTATGTTTTCTTAGTTTATCATACATGTTTTCATGCTTCTTGCTTGCTGTAGTTCAGTAAAGAATAATTTTGAGATATGCCCATGGAGGCACCTCAAATTTTCTCATTCATTACAGCTTAAATGTTTTCATCTTTCTTGGTTATGTCAAAGAATTATTAATTGATTTTTGGTACCCTAAGAACTTGTTATCAATTTCATTAATGGTTATTATATATGCTGTCTAGTATGATTCACGGTATGCCCTGCTTGCTCATAGCTAATAAAAAATCCATTTCTGAAATCTCTCTCTAAATTATTGGTTGTCTTACTTAAGTCAAAGAGGTCTTGTTTCGATCTTGCCCTTTGTCCATGCTTTGCAGTCTTATTTCAAAGTTCCCGATAGCTCAAGATATGATGTTTAGGAGTTTCCTCTTCATAGATTGATTTGTTTGTTTGTCTTATTTGTTTTCCCAAAAGTTTGAAGGTGATTTTCCAAAAGTTAGAGGGTCTTATACTTTTATGTATCACTGGATTGTTTATTTTCTGCATCTATTAGTTTGAGTTTCGTTCATAGAGATTAATGGTCAACCCTACCTCATGAATGCTTGTTGTTTAACTATTTATGCTTAAAATCTCTTTATCTTTCACAAACTTAATGTCCATCTCATTTCACTTTCACCCAAAGAATCCATTTACCTTGACCAAATCGGCCCTGCAGTAATACCTTGTCCATCATTGATACAATCTCGACCTTTTCGACCCCATAGCCCAGTTGATCTGACGAATTTTTTATCTATTTATACTTTGATCAGTTCCCCTCAAAAAACCCAAAACAAACTAAAAACGTACTTAACAACTAGCCTAAAATCAAATATGCAAAAAGAAAACAAGTTTACATCCTTTTGCATAATAGAGAGAGCCCTCTCTGTGTCTACGAAGGCTAGATCCTAGGGCTCCAAAGTTAGTTTCATGTTGCCCCGTCATTTGGTTTACCAATTTGCCAAATCATGGGACTCCAACAATAGTAGGTCTAATTTTGTTCAAGTTCAAATGTTTCATATTCTCTGTAGTCATAACATTTATAACTGCTCCCAAATCTATTAAAGTGTTTGGCACTAAAAAACTATTGATTGAGATGGTAACCATAGGGATCCTAGGATCAACATATTTTTCAATGGTTGTCTTTGTAGACATGATACTAGCTAATCTTCCAATGAACTGGATTGTGGCTGGATCTCTTTTTCTTCTGCCATATTTCTTGATGCATAACTCCTTTAATTCATCCATATTATCAAATTCAGGCAGATACATTGGAATTTTCTGTTGTACTAACCTCTCTGGATAAGGTGGTGTCTAAGTCATAATAGATTTACCCTTCTGAATTTTATTTTTTGGTTGAGATTGTTGAATTTGTTCTCCTTTTTCAGTCTGTTCTTCTATCATTGGAGGAGAATCTTTGTGTAACACCTTCTCAGACCTTAAGTGGACATCTTGTATGGGAAGAATGGAATATGTAGGATAGTATGTTGCCTCTTCCACATTGTATGCTGGTTTATCCACTTTGTTACTTGGATTAGCTACTGGCTGAGCTGGAAATTGTGTTGGTCTAGGAGGTGGTTGGTTAGAGGCAACTGAATCTGCTGAGGTTGAGTTAGCATTGGTGTTGGATTTTGAGGTGGAAATGACATTGGTTGATGTTGTTGGAATTGTCGGTATTGAGGGTATGGTTGTTGATATTGATATTGTTGACGGTACATTTGCTGAGGTGGCTGGTTTCCATAACTATATCCCCTCCAACCTTGTGTAGGTTGGTTTTGATAATGCTGTGGAGGCCAAGCCTACCATGGCATTGGAGTGTTCCATGAATTCTGAGGAGGATATTGAAAATTATAGGGGTTTTGTTGAGGGAATTGTTGAGGCATACTTGGTTTCCAAGGTCTCCTTGGTGCAATATAGTAGAGAGAATATACCCCTTGTACTTCTTCCATTTGCAACTCTTTCAATTTAGGACAATTTTCAGTTGCATGATTCTCTATAAAAATTCCACACACTGGTATACCTTGCAAAGGACATTCCCTAAGTGGATGTTTTTGCCTACACTTTGGACAAAAGATTGCTAAGATTTCATCTTGTTCTTCCTTCTTCTTCTTGGATTTTAAAACATCTACTTGTGTTCCCAAAGTACTTAAGATATTTGTTTTGAAATTTTCTAGTAAGTTTTTTATTTTTGCTCTTGTTACTGCACTTGCTGCAGATTTTGAAGCTCTTAATGTAATATCTATTTTCCACTTTTTTTCTCTTCCCCTAGAGTATTTCTGACAAAGTTCAACAATTTCATCAAATGGTAGGTTTGAGATATCTCATTTTCCCATCACATTGAGGATATCTAAATATTCATCTCTGATACCCTTAAGAAAAATTGTACGGATGATATCGGGGTTTAGAGAATGTTGTTTGGATTTTTGCAAATTGTAAATAAATCTCTCTAAATACTCTTCCAAACTTTCATCTTCTTGTTGTGTCATTCTAAAAACGTCTTCTTTTGACTCTCTAGCCCTGCAGTAAGCTTGATAATTTTTAAGAAAAAATTTCTTCATATCATCCCAAGAAGCATTTGTATGTTCTCCTAAACCCATAAACCATTTTAAGGATGCTGCTTTCAAAGTAGCAGGAAAAAGACGAAGCTTGTGTGTGTCATCCATGTATCCATTAGTTCTACATAAGATATCAAATTCGAACATAAATGAATCAGGACCTTCTATTGACATTCCATAAAAGTTAGGCAATACAGAAGGAGGAATGTTTTTCGTTTTCACTTCTTCTCCTAATATTTCTCTTGTGTCTAATATTGGAAAGCCAAAAGTAGCTTCCTAATCATTATCATTCTATTGTTCATTATCATGCATTCTTTTGTTTTGATTTTATCTTCTTGCTTCTTCTTCTATCCTTTTGAGTGCTTCTATTCTTCTGTCTTCCTCTCTCTTTCTCTATGCTTCCAATTTCCTTTCTTCCTCTCTCTTCCTTTTCCATTCCCTTTGTTGTCTCTCATATTCAATTTTTTGTTCAGGAGTCATAAGTGGCATATTAGATCCTTCTCCTTCTTCAGTCATTTCCTTTTCAGAGATATGTAATGTTTCAATATGAGGTTGATTTGGAGTTTCCTCAAAAACCTTAATTTGTTCAAGGACATGTTGTTCTAATTTTTCAATAATTGGTTTTCTTGTTTCCTTTTGTTTTCCTAAGGAAGGAGTTTCTTTTAGAGATTGATTTATTTTTACCTCCAAGGCTAACAAGACCTATCTTTCAACTAGAGTTAATATTTGTCATGATCTCTATTTTTCCTCTAACTCCTCTAGAGTAGGTCTTCCAACAACTAGTGTTGTTAGTCCTGTGGATAGTTGAATTTTTGGGGGGGTTTTGTTTAATCGGAATCTACCCTTCTGATCTCTATCTCTAGGCATAAAGAATCATACAAGAAGAAAAACAATGTTTTTGTTGTTTTTGATGTATTTTTGTTTGTTTGTTTTATCTTCCTATTTGACCACTTCGAAATATACTTCCCTAACAACGACGCCAAAAATGTTGGGTTTATTTACTGGGTAAACTAACACAAGTATTTTATTATCAATCTGGGCTTGTAGAACTTAGAAGCATCTCCAATATATATGGATTTCAGCTATAGTCAAGTTAGAAGATGAATTATTGAAATTAAAGGAAATGCATATTAAAAATATAAAAATTAACTAAATAATTCCTAATTCAATTATGTAATAAGCAAAAGAAGAAGCTCCTAACTTAGGAGAACTTGTTTGTCCTTCTCTACAACACTACTTCATGAATTAGAAACCAAAAACCACTAATGAACAGTAGATCAAGATGTATGAAAGAATAATAGAAGAGGCTCCTAAAAAAGGAGGTCCTTGCTGTCCTTCATTACAAATTCATTCATCATTAATGCCATTGTTAGAAAACAAGAAATTTATAAAATCACTTAAAAGCAAGAAAGATGAATTCTAGTTTCTAGTTCTTGATCAGATAGAAGGAACGTTTAAATTAAACAATGGGTTGACCCTTCATATGCAGAATATAAATTAGAATTAGATTCATCAACAACCATAACATAGCATCATACATCTAATTATCTGATTAAGCATGAAACAAAACTAGTTCAGGAAATTGCAACTAAATTAACCAGAAAGTGCACTTAGCTCGGTGTGGGGGCCCTCCACCCTTGCCTCGCACACTGTGAGTACTTTCAGCTACTGAAAATCAATCATTCATTAAACATATATAAAAATATAAAAGGAGATAGAACAGGTTCTTCAATTAGCTCTCAAAGTTTCAGAAATATCAAAATGAAGTTATACAAATTCTACATATCAATGCCTTTAATGTCTTAGGCTTAAATAGAGAAATATGAAACAAACTCAACTAAAATGTCTCCAACAGCCATGTCTATCCTTATCCTATCTATTATGGCCGAGCTCATCCATATAATCTCTCAAAATATGGAAAATCCCATAAAATGCTAAATTTGACCTATTTCCTAGGGATATCCATAAAAACAGGTCCTGTTTGACTGCCTTTGACCGGGGCTGTTTAAGCTCAGTTTCACTGAACCAATAGGTGCACATCCATTCTTAGTTCCCAAGCTTTCTATAAATGTACTCAGCTCGAGCCCAGGTGTCCCGCAAGTATGACATCAATGAAGCTATTACAAGAATTTCTGGTCTAGTCCAAAAATGTACTTAAAATTCAATTTTTGTAAAAACTTCTAAAAATTGCAAAACTTAATTTATATACATGAATATGCATTAATTGGTCAAAATAGAGTGAACATGGATGGTATATGGATGGATAGAATGGTAATAAAGTGTATTTACTTAAACAAAATTGAATAAAAAATGAGAGCCAACAGATCTCACATTCCAAATGGGTTTTCTCCCGAAAGGGTTTCCTTGGTCATATCTTGTGTCAATCCTGGTTTGTGAGTTTTAATTTCGTTTTTCTCTATTTTATGCATAATTTTAATTTGTATGCATACATAATTAATTGTAATATACAAATCCATAAATTAAAAAAAATAAAACCCTAATAATGTAAAATTTTAGATTTTTATTAAATATAGTTTTATCATATCTATTGTGATGAACTATACAGTGGTATATCCATGAAAATTCACAAATCATTGCTAAAGGTGAAATTATTAGAGATGAAGTCTCTTGGATACACACAATGTTGGCAAGAATTCCAAAATGAACATATGCTTGCTTGATGTAGCTTCTTCTATACTCTAAGATGATAATATGACCTCTTCTTCTTCAATTCTAGGTTTCTTTATGGTTGTTTCTCTTCATCATCTGTCTTTGAAATTGAGAATGTTTGTTTTATCTTTGAAAATCCTCTTTTATATCTTTCTTTTTTGGCTGAGGAGTGTCCAAAGGTAGTGAATTCTATCCAACTTCATGACTAATTTGAGGAATTTGAATTGGATATTGTTCTCAATCATCTCTATTTTCAAACTTTTCTATGTTTTTGGTCAGATGCTTGCATGATGCAGATGTTTATTTAACTCTTATTTCTGATATAATTTTGTGGGGATCTTATGGCCACACCTCTTCTTGAGGGAATTGCATTTGTTTTAACATTTTATCAACTTCTTGCATGCTATAGTGTTAATCAAGAAAGATCCCACTTATTTCTTCAGTTTGAACATGGTTAGACATTTATTTGACATAAAATGAATCTGATCAGAGTTGAGGCTTTGTTTGGTGAGCTCAAGCACAAATATTCTCATGGGAAGAAAAAAATAGAAGCATGTAAGGAGGCAATTTGTGACCATATATCTAGATTTCTATAAAATATTTAAATGGATACCAATCTCCCACTCTAGTTTATGGGATGAGCTGAAATATATTCTTAATTTCTAGAAATGTTCTGGGAGGGGACTCATCAAACAATAACTTATCATGCAACTCATAAAACTTGATTGGAAAAATCAACAAAATGCAAATTTTGGGATGCTTTTTGATAACTAGAATCCAATGAATAACAAAGGTGACATTTCCATTATGATATTGATTTTGTAGATGTAGGATTGAAAACTTGTCAACCTGAAAGTAAAGGAAAATATATACACGGACAAGAAGAAGCTAAAATAATTATTCATACCATATTAGGTTAGTTGGACATTAATGACATCTGCTAAATATTGACTGAAATGAAATTTTACAAATGAATTTTTGGTGGGTGAAAGGGAAGATAAAAACCCTAATTTGGTATCATATACCGACCGTTCATCATCATATCCAAGCAGACAATAGGCAATGGATATGTTGTGTCTAGACATTTTAGAGAATATATTTGAAGGGTATGGAGGGGCATTCTCTGGTGATTGGGAATTCAAGGGTAAGAAAGACTCAAGAAAGATTTCCATTTTCTCAAAAGTCAATTCTTATAAATCTAGCTCAGGAAATATTCATTCAAGGGTTGTGTCTGATTAGAAATTATGATCTTCGATATTTCTTCAATGGATGAGGGGTGAATAGTGAACATGAAAACTCCATTCTTAGATACAAAGACTTGCTTTCTTGTTAAATAGTGCTCAACACACTAAGAAATGAATTCAGGTTAAGGGTAGGTTTGTTAAATAATGAACTGGGCTAAATAGCACTCCCAAACCAAGGAGATGTCTTGCTGGTCTGGGAAATGTTGAAAGGCCCACTCCTTGAGCTTTTACACATCAAATTCACAACGAGTTTCATAGGTATCTGCTTCTCAGTCTATTAATGGTAGATATTCAAAATTTATAAGATGGGGAGATTTTCAGGATTGAGTTTTAGTAACTTTAATCTTACTGTTTGTTAAAAGAAACATAGGCAAGTATTCAAATTTTACTTGTTGGACTGTTATTGTCAGTTGTGTAAGTTTTCAATTGGCTCTGCATAATTTTCTCGAATATAATGAGACAAAATGAAGAATATTTTTCCCTTTAACGGTTATGCTAGTTGTTTTGAGACACGTGACAATGTTTGATTAGGAAATACAATTTATTTTGAAAATAAAAACTTATTTCTTGCTTATTGATTGCTACTAATGTTGTTCTTATTCGTATGACACACAGATTGACGGTTTTATGTCACCTGGATTCCAAATGGGTTGCTCACTACTTTACCTTTCTGCCATTTCATCATTGCACTTTTCCATTGTGCAGTTCTGTTGTCTAGCGGTATTCCCATCACTTACTTTACCAGATGATATCGAGGGCGAGGAGAATAGGTTATTTGTTTAGAAAAAATTGGGGGACATAGTTCTTTGAATGAAGTGTGTCCCGATGTTATACCGCTTAGGCATGATGTATGTCCCCCTTCATTAATATTCATATACTTTAGGGCCCTCGATATGACCTTTCAATTGTTGATCTATAACAATCTTGTAATGCGCTTTAAAACTTGTGTGATGGTTAAAAATGAGTAGAAATGGTGGAAATAACTACTATTTGATAATATTTTATTTTTGCAATTGTTGAAAATGAAACAAGAAAATTTAGTTTTGACTTTTCCTTGGTAAAACTAGATTTAAATTCAAATTTCAATGTCAACGGAATACTTGGAGGTATTTAACTGAGGTGACATGGCTCTTGTCACTCAGTTAAATCAATTAATTTGAGTTGGAGACACTTGAGTTTAGTTTAGTATGATTTACTGCTAATTTCTAGCAATCTCTTTCATTTAAGTTGAGTTATTATAAGTTAAACTAGTTCCAACTATTGGAGAAACTAGTGGAAGGTCAAGTTGTGCAATGTAACTTCAATCACACTTAGGGGTCATCTAGTTAAATGATCAATCATAACAAAATAATTGATTCATGCAAAGAGTTTGAGTTACCTAGTTGAGGTTGGATTTCAAGGGAAGTGTACTATCAATTGTAAACTAATCCAAGTTGTACAGGTGGTGCATGCAGTCAAAAGTTGGGCCTACAGGAATTGCGCAATCCAATTGAGGAATTTTCGTAAAAAATAGGGGCTAGTTCCTCAATGAACAATGCAAGGAAATAAGATCTTGGAGGATTGAAATTTTAGCTAAGTATTGGTTAAGTTCAGTCATTCATGCAAAGGATAGAAGATACAGAACATGTGTGCTCAAGCTTGAGCAAGCATGTTGTATTCATCCAGATTCTTTGATTAATGTGATAGAAATAGTAAGGGGTTTTGAGAAGTTGCTTTCTCCTAAATAAATATCTATGTATGTGTGTTGAATATTGATGCATTTTAATGATTCGTGTTCTCGATCGTAAGTTTTCTTCCGCATATCATTAGAGTAGCTTCTAGTATTGTGATTTAATAAATTTCATGAGCAGTTTATAATCTACATATTAATTTCTATATGGTATCAAAGCTAGATTCACAATAGACAAGAGATTTAAAAGTTGTCTTTGAAGGATATTCAAATTTGAAGATCAGTGTTAAATTTTTTCTCTAGGACTAAGAATATGGTTTTCAATGGACTCGGGCTTGAGTATGCTTTGGAAGGCACCTTAAACTTTATTGCATGTAAGGAACTAATGGAGGCAGTATTGGATGACAATGGGCTGCTAGAATACATCAAGTCATATGTAGCAAAACCATAAGCATGTGATGCCTGAAATCTTTTTCAATGGATGAAGGATGTGGACAAAGTGAAGAGAATCATATTGGAGGGAGTATGGGATCATATTGTCTCGAATATCCATGGGAAAGAGACTCCATTCGTGATGGGGAAAGCACTGACAAAGTTGTTTGAGAACAATAGTGACCACATAAAATTGGAGGAATTTTGAGGTATAAAATGGACCTCCTAAGGAAATTATAAAATAATAGTGGAAATAATAAAAAAGATTAGATTACATCATCAAATTTTAGAGGGAAAAAATAACTCATATTTTCAACTTATCTCCCAACGGGTTTACTCAAATTTGGAGCAGGAACACTTGTTGGATGTTTTATTCCTCATCCAAGGAGTACCCATGTTGCATACTTTCAATGGACCCTACTACACACCAAATGAGAAATACATGACAAACATGATTGCAATATTTTTTTCTTCATGTATTTCTCATTTTTCATGTAGCATGGTCAATAAAAAATATGCAACATGGGTACTCCTTGGATGAGGAATTAAATTTTTCATCCAACGAGCACTCCCACTCAAAATTTGAGTAAAACAGTAGGGAGATAAGTTGAAAATACGGGTTGAAAAAGTAGTTTTATTATTTTATTATTTTTTAATCTTTTTACCTTTTTACTCCAAAAAGCTGAATCATCCCCCATGGTTGACATCATCATCTTGAATCCTATTGGTTCTTATAGAATTTATTTTGGTTGTACATTTTTATTAGGAGGCCCATTTTAGACCTTAAAATTTCTCTAATGAGCTGGCACTCAAGGACAAGCTTCGAAGTATCAAGATGCAAACGAATGACACAATTACGCAATACCTAAGCAGGTTTACATAATGTCGTGATGAACTTGGCGGGGTCAATGTTAGTGTCCCTGAAGAAGAATTGGTATCTTTAGCCTTTTTGGGTCTTCCCAAGAGCTGGCATAGCTACCAAGATTCTGTAAATGGTAGAGAGAAACTACCAAGTTGGTAGTGATTATGGTCCAATATAGTGCAGGAAGAAATATGACAGAATACCAGAGACGAGACTTCATCCAAGGGAGAGGATGAGGAGAACTGTGCCTTGGCTGGAAAGGAAAATAAAGGGAAAGGGAAGAAATCCCAATCCAAAGCAGAATCTAGTTAAGGTTAAATAAGAATGTCTTGTCTAGAATTAAGTGCTTTCATTGTCATGAATTCAGGCACTATGCCATGAAATGTTTACATAAGAAGACAAGCAAGAAGACCTCAGGAGGAGCGACAGGTGAAGCTTTGGCTTCAAAATTAGAACTTGACTTCACCCTCATTTCATGCATGGAAAACACAATGATGGGAAGTGTATGGTATCTGGATAGTGGTGCCTCGTTTCACATAACAGGGAACACATATTTTTTCAGTGACTTGGAGGAGAAATATCTCCAAATGCACCTTGATATGGGAGATGATGGAAGGTACACTGCGATCAGGATCGACACAGTCACCTTTCAGAGGGAGTCGGTCACCCCTCTCAGGCTCAATGATGTGATGTTTGTACTAGGTCTAAATAATAATTTGGTTTCCGTCACGGTGGTGGAAGAACGTGGCTATGACGTGATATTTAGAAAAGGAAAGGAATTCACGAGGCACATCGCCATGGGACAAGTGAAGAAGATCAGGGTTCGAGTGAAGAACCTCTACAAGATGGATGTGGAAGACTATGTTGCTTTGAGAACAAAGGAAGAGAAGGTGCAAAGATGAGATGTCGATGAATTATGGCATGTAATACTCAACCATTTTCATCATGGAGCTTTGAAAATCATGCAACATATCACCACAAGCCTCCTCAAAGGAGCACTAGAGAAAATAAATACATGCAAAGGGTGTACATTGGGGAAGTACACAAAATTCACATTCAATGACCAGGACAACAAGGAACATACAATCCTTGAAAGGATCCACTCTGATGTCTTTGGACCTTTATCAACAGCTTCCATTTCCAAGAACATGTATTATGCTATATTTATAGATGATTTCTCATGGAAGTGCTGGATTTTGTTGATGTAGAAGAAAGATCATACATTCTCCAAGTTTGTTGAATTTAAAGAACTTGCTGAGAAAGAAACTGACAAGAAAGTGAAGGCTCTAAGGAGCGATAATGGAGGTGAGTACGTGTTGAATGAGTTTAAATTTTTTTGTGCAAAGGAAGGCATTCGACGGGAATTGAAAACACCCCAAAACCCACAAAAAATGGGGTGGATACAAGGAATAAAAAAAATATTTTGGGAGAAACAAGGGCGATGTTGCATGACCAAGGCCTACCTCTAAACTTGTGGGTTGAAGCATGCAACACAATGGTCTCTTTAGAGAGCAAGATTCCTCATTGGATTCGTGGGATGAGTACACCAAAATATTTTTAGGGGAAGAAACCAAATGTGTCACATTTTAGGATCTTTGGAGCATTAGTATACTGCAATTTCTCCAAGGAAGCAAGGAAAAAGTTGGAGCCGAAAACAAAGTTGGGGATATTTGTGGGGTACACTGATACACCTCACAAATATCGTGTGTACTTTCCATCTCTCAGGATGAAATTTTTTTCGTATAGATGTGATGTTCGATGAGGAGAAGGGAATTAGGTGTCCCCTTGAGAGGGAGTTATAGTTGCATTCAAATCAACAGCTTTTGGCTCCAAAGGAAGAACCTCAAGAAGTTGTGGAGCAACCACAAGTAGAGGAGCAAAGAGTGGAGAAATCCACTCAAGCAGAGACATCCAAAGAAGGAAGAAAACAAACCAGGGAAGTTGAAAAATTATTGTAGGATGCTAGAGAGAATGTGGGAGCACCCACATCACAATGCAGGCAAATGAGGTCACTGGATCGGTACACTGTCTACATGGATCTGATGACTGAGCTAATAGAGACAAAACCATCCTCATTTGAGTAAGTAGTAGATAAACCTACATGGGATAATGCTATGGTATAGGAATATGATTCCATTCTCAGAAAAAATGTTTGGGAAGTGGTCCCAATACCAATAGACAAATCAATAGTAGGTTCGAGATGGATTTACAAGGTAAATCATGCAGCAAAAAAAAACATAGAGAAGCACAAGGCCATATTTGTGGCCAAGGGGTACTCTCAGGTTGAGGGGATTGATTATGAGGAGACCTTTTCTCCTGTAGCAAGGTACCCTTCCATCAGATCAGTTCTTTCTCTCGCTGCATAGATAGGGTGGAAGATCCACCAGATGGATGTGAAGACAACATTACTCAATGTAGTTATTAAGGAGGAGGTGTACATTGAAAAAGCTGAAGTTTTTGATACATTCGATAGAGATTCTCATGTGTGAAAACTCAAGCGAGCGTTGTATGGGTTGAAGCATGCACCCCATGCTTGGTACACTAGGATCGATAGTTACCTCACCAGTTTGGGCTTCACCAAAAATGAAGCAGATGAGAACCTTTACCACATGTTGGTAGAATGTAAATTTTTGATTATTTTCTTATATGTTGATGAACAATACATATCACATGAGGACATGTGTTAACCTCTCCAAAACATCATGCATAGAATAATAACTCAACAACAAAAATAAACAATACATGGCAATGCACAATGGCCTAACAATAGCATATATCAACAATATGATGAAATATATTTACGACATTAAAACCCTCATAGCAATGAAAACAATTATCAACAATATAATACACCAATCAACACTAGATATCATTTTTCTATAGCAAAATCATGGTAGTGTAACAACCACCATATGGAGCATAAATTCTACAACATAATCTGAACTAGTAGAAACAACATAAATACAATGATGCAATGGTAGCATCAACACATATCACTTTAGAAATGCTCCTCATAAATATAGGTATTGTATACCAAATGGCTCAACAACATGGAGCAATACTCCTGCAACACAGGCTCTAGTTCTGGAAAACAAATCCAGAAGCGACAATAGTATGTCTTAGCAGCAAATGATTCAATACATCAACAAATCACCAATGAACAATATCATCAAAAAAACCATCAATGGATTTCAAATCTCAACAACATTGGTAAGTGGCCAAGAAATTAATATGACAAATGAGAAGCAAACAACCACCATGATTTGTACAAAGACAACAACAATATAACATAGATCCATCATGATAAACTCCTAATTCTTTTGCATAATGGCTACAAATATCTATCAATGGAACAATGCAACTAACTGCAACCATAAATAGTAGGTTCCATGCAACACCATCAATATTTTCTTCATGTAACAATCTCATACTCGCTAGCAACATATACAAATTTCTCATATAATAATGGGAATTATACATGACATATCATGAGCTTAAATAACCATCAATATAAATACACTATTTTTCTAAAGCTATTACAAAGAAACTGCATATCAACTCATGCAAAACTATGTGGGAACACATAAACCATGTGAACCCAAGACACATGCTCCTGAACCTATAATAACTCTTGCAATATAGCAATGTTTGATAAACACATAATCTTGAGGAGCATAGCAAGTTCCTCCAAAAAATATAATTTTCCTCTTCTTCTAGTAATAAAGCATGATGTCATCAGTAAACCACTAAAATATTGGAAGCATATGAGATTGTCCCCATGGATATGTGTCATCTCCAAATAATCTCCATACTTTTGAAAACTTCCTCCTAGATATATTTGTGCTCATACTCACATCACAAATCCTCTATCAAAATCCTGATCACAATAGCCTTAGTAGATACAACATTAGTAACACAAATATAACATCATAAAAAGTATAAACATCATCAAACCCTAGTTGCATACATCAAAACAAATCCTCACGGATGAACCAATGAATATCAATGTTGAATAAAAATATAAACCAGTAGCATAACCTTTCACAACACTCCCTGAGCTCATGCACCTCCTCAACAAGAAAATCTATTCACATGCACTACTCTTACTATCGCATCACCTTAAATGATATAACATGCAATATTATGACGTACCATATGCTCCCCTGAGGCCATTCGAGCCTTTTTTTCTCCTTGCAGACTCTTGCTTCTCCTTTTTCCTCCAAAATTTGAGGGAATGATCTCTAACATGCATATTCTTTCTATCTTCTTGTCTAGCATGCTTTGCATGATATTTTCTCTTTGACTGGATGGCCTTATGAACCTTGGCATCTTGCAATATTTGGCCATATGGCTAATATTTTCACATACAAAGTACCCGATGTTCCCAAAGAGTGGGGAAGGGGCTCATATCTCTTGGTTTTCATTTTATTCATTTTTGCATAAAACCTGCATTCAACATCCTTATGTCCAAAATCATTGCATGAGTAGTAGTAACCATAAAGAATTTTTATACCTGATTGTTGTTGAGCTTCGAAAAGGGGAAAATACTCCTTTTTTATTTTCTTGATAGGGTCGTCTATCTAATTGCTTCTTATGTTACATGTTTTTGAAATTTACTATAATATGTCCAAGCTTATAACAACTGAAGCACATCACATCTTCCAATGGTGAGAATTAACTTTTAGGTGCTTTTCTTGACATAACCTTTGGCTTATCTTCCTTTAGCTCCTTATTTGACTATTGGTTCTATTGATGGATTTCTTTCTTGCAGATTTTTCTATTGCTATCATCTAATTTGCATGTAGCTGCAATTAAGTTGGTTTCTCCTTTATGAAAGTTTAGATCTTATCTGATAGATGTATAATTTGGGTTACTCTCCAACTGTGTGGTTTTCATATTTCCTTCATCATTTCTCCAAATTTCTATTTGTTAGGTCCCTATATTACTAGTGTAGTCCCTTATTGTTGTTAGTGTATTCCCCTTATTCTTATTGTTGTATCCCTGTAGTCCCCATATTGTTATTATTGTGCCCCATAAAAGCCCACTATTGTTATTTTTGTTCCCTTACATTATTATTGTTAGGTCGGATAAGATTATATTGTGACCCCATGGACTCCTATATATAAAAGGATGTTTTGTCATCTGTATCCATCCAAGAATTGTTCATTTATGTAATGTAAAGGCCCCCTCGAAGAGGCTGATTTCTAAGCCGTTGATATATATTTTCTTCTATTTTTTGAGCTGGTTTCATAACATTTGGTATCAGAGCTTTGGATTCTAGGGTTTCGATGTTGCAAGCAAGACATCGTAGCATTTTCGCTATAATTTTTTTTCTACAAAGTCTCAGAAGTGACAAAAAAAACCCACTTGAGCCAAGTCCTGAGGAATGTCGTGTAAATATTTCAGACCTTGGTTCGGTATATTTTCAGAGATATGATCTGAGGGGATTAGGGTTTTTGCATGCTCCAGAATTTCTTCTCAAACAGGTGGTCAAGGTAAAATCATCATAACTTTCATTTCAAACATCAGACTGGAATTATGTAAAAAGTGGACGAATGTGCATGGATTATGGTTTATGTTATATTGATTCAGAGCTTAAGAACAAAACAGTGACACGTGGCATGCCGTACAAGTTTTCTCTACTAAACTAGTCCATAATTAGGTCATTGTGGGAGATTCGACATAACTTCGTCTTGAAGAATCCAAATCAGGTCGGACCTGTGGCATTAGAAAAAATACTCAGAGGGCTACTACAAGAACAAAGCTAAAATATTGGGATCTGAAATCATAGAGATACATCAATATCAATATCAATCTTCTCAAAATAAAGAAAAAGGTGTGTATTTTTTTTTTTTTTAATTACATAACTTTTGATCAGAATATGGATTAGGGGAAAAAATTTGCCAAAACTTAAAAGTGCTCATAATTGCACCAAACTAGAATGACTGGATTTGGCTCGTCGCCAAGAATTTGGTGCAATTCATTTCACTCACAACAGAGTATGTATGAGGAAGTTAGAGCCCGCTGACTACCATTCATAATAGACAAATTAAAAAAAAAAGGTCAAAGGAGTCAATAGAGTTCAACCATGGTCAAAGGCCCCCCGAGCCAATGACACTGTGACAAGTGTGACAACAGGATTCACTAGTCAAGGTTTGATGGTGAATTTTAATTTTAATTTTGGCTCCTAAGGTTGAATTCAAATTTTTTTTATATGGTGGGACAACCCAACTAGAGGCTGACACGTGGTGCAGCAAGGGACCGCAACGTGCCCCCTTTAGTGGACCCTATCCAAAGTTGAGCTTCATTTTATATGCCAAACTCTGAAATATTTGACCAATCCCAAAGTCGGATTATATATATATTGTGGCATGTAAATTCAGATTATATTATGGGAATATATTTTATTAAACCAAAGTTATGAATTAATATGCAATTTTCCAAAGTCCAAGGTTCAACAGTGGCAGATAGATTTATTCCAAGTTTTTATTATAAGCCAAATTCCATGGCATTTAATCAAAGCCAAAGTTTAAACTATTGGGTGCTTGAATTAATGTTCATTTATATGGTGGCAGATCATATTACAAAGTTCGTGCATTTGATTTTAACCTATGGTATAAACGTTGACAAAACATATATATAGGATGGGCGGAGGGCGGGTCAAACCTGTGACCTTCCCCTCCTAATTCAAAGTCTTACTGCTATATTGACGGACGGGGCTTGTAAAATGTGGCTGTGAAATTGTATTTAAATTAATATAACTACTCTGACGGCGAGAATGGAGGGGGCCAACCCCCTCCCATACAACCATACCATGTAACCTTCATTAAAGCACCAATGATAAACATGCTTAGTGCGCATTTAATCCCATAGATATCCACCCTTAATATGCTCTTAATATTAATTAAATCCCAGTTTAAACTGGCAGATTTTTAGAGGTGCCACCAAATTCGGTGGGTTATCCAACTTTGTCGGACTTAACTAGAGTCCTCTCTAGTTTTAGAGGTAGTTTACAAGGAAAAATTGAATGAGGCCTATCTAGAGAGATCATCGACCAATTTTGGCTCAGGAAGAGTCATCCTTAGTAGATTGGAATGCTTTGAATCCATTGGTGCAAGTTGTAGAGGCAGAGGAGCAATTCTAAAGGTGTTTTTGTCACTTTGAAGAAAAGGGAAGCCCATGGCCACCAAGAGGGAAGGCCATGCCTAGATCAGCTGAAGACCAAATTGGGCTCAAGAAGAGTCATTATTAGATGATCCCAATGCTTTGAACACAATGGAATAGGTTTAAGAGGCATTGGAGCACTTATAAAAGCGTTTTTTTTTCACTTTTTATATTAAACAAGCCTAGGGCCACTAGGATGGGAGGTCAAGCCTAGATCAGTTGGAAACCATTTCAAAGATTGAATAGTCATTTTTGGGGTTTTTGGGTCTTATGAAGCCAATGGAGCATGTTGCAAAGCCATTGGACCAAATTAGGTGCATGTAACTAGACATTTGACCATTAATACCAAGGGGGGCTAACCAGTTGAAGCAGGTCCATGGAGATGTAGCCCAGGAGGGGTGAACTCTATTATCAATTATTGTATTATGTGTATGTTGTGTGTTATTTCTCTGCATTTAATTTGTTGTACATGATTTTTTAACAACTAATTAACTCATAATTTTATCATCAAAGACACATAAAACTTGACACACAAACCCCTTCACAATTGGTTAATTTGAGATGATCCTAAACACATTTTTATTTAACTGATGAGGGAGCTAGCACGTCAATAACTAGTTTGCCCATATTCAGATCAAGTTGGTATCATAGAAAATTTTAGCTCATTTTAGCCAAGGATAGCTATAATAATTAATTGTTGGTTTTGAATGTGTACAAGGAGAATTTAATTGTGTGCAAGTTTATATGTGAAGGAGAAGGTCAATATTGAGAGCTCAGTTCTCAAAACACAACAAAGAATATTTGAATGCATTTCAAGTGTGACGTCAACTTCAGTAAGCACTGTTTCTAGTAAATATTCTTTAGCAAAACTCTATGATAAAGAGATGTTGCATAAGCTCTACATCATGAATGATATGATGCAAGAGATGTATGAAGATAAGAGGGAGAGCATTATGCTTCAAGAATAGTTGATTTCCATGAATGAGGAGAAGCGAGAGCTTCTTGAAAAGATGTATGAGATGGAGACTCAACTCCATATTGTAAATGAGAACCTAGCAAGGATGCATGAGATGGAGACTCAACTCCATGATGCCAAAGAAGCTTTATCCAAGCATGTGCTTTAAAAATAGGTATGCAATTCAATTTATCTTCAATTTCTTCTCAAGATGAATGTGTAGGTGCTTTTGAAAGACACACTAGAGGAATAGGGTCCAAAAAATTTATGAAAATGGACTATGAAGGTAAGGATTGGGCAAACAAGCACATGAAATTGTTGAGCCAATTGTTGTTGAGGAAAGGCCTAAGTATTTGGGTCTTGGTTATGGAAAACATTATGGAGAATGCTCCAAATCCATGAAGGCACATGAAGGTGTTCCAAGAAGGACTTTCAATTCATGTTCATTACCTCAAGCTTTTGAAGATTGTGTTCATGATGAATGCAAAAGTTTTACACCCACTTTGCAAGAAGATTCTCATAATCATGCAGCTAATGAGAATGGTCAACAAGAGGATGTTGAAATCTCTAAAGTTACTGAATGCATTGTTGGTAAGAGATCCACTACATCATCAAATTCACCTCCTCAAGAAGGCGGCAAAGGTGAATGTTGAAGGTATAAATCTGCCTTTAATCATGTTGTTTTATTATTATGGTAAACATGGTAAATCTTCACATAATATTTGGAGAAAATTTGCATGTTCTTTTTGTGGTTTGAATAACCATAATGTTTCAAGATGTTGGAAGAAGATATCCATGCACAGGAAACATTTAAAATAAAGGAGGTAGCAAGACAAAGGTCCAATGGATAATGGAAACCATTTTGACAAGAAGATGCAATTATGTTGCACTCATTGCCATAATCAAGGTCATCTTGTAGACAAGTGTTGGAATTTGTATCCAGCAAGTCATCCATGACATTTGAAGAAGGTGGAGAGAGATCTTGACAAGAATGGAAAGAATATTCCATAATTTATGTGGGTTAGGATGATTCCATGATGATGTGCAGCTAAAAGAAGCACCATTGAAATGGTTTAGTAAGAGATGGCTAGATTTCTTATCCAATTAAGGTATTGCATGTATTTTGAGGCTGATGGATTTATTTTCCAATTGAATGCATGTTGCATGTTTACACCATGAAGGTGTTTGAAAGTGGAGTATGTTGACTCACTATTTTTGCAGCAAAATTTGTTCATTTAAGCTCTTAAGTACATGTACATCTGAATGGGGTTATTGTACTTATGATTGTACTTATGAGAGAGTTTAAGCATTTATACATGCATGAGAGTTTGTGTGTATGAACATGAGTGATTTCCTTGTGTGGGATTGATTGCTTTGTTTAACATGTATATTGTCAACTTGAGAGTGTTTATCATTTGCACATGCATGTTATATTGAATTGGAAGAGTTGATTTTTTCACCAAATATGAAAGGTAGATGTTGACGAAGTGTTTCATGAGATGTGAATTTCATTTTTTTTTGGGAAAAGAATCGTCAAATTATTACACATGCTTATGTTTGACTTGAGAGTCAATTGTTTGAAGAGGCATGTTTCGTCGACTTATGTTCGGTCGATGAGTTTGAAACCAAGTTGTAAGAGTACATGTCGATGTTCACATGATGTGAAATTGTTCATTTGAAGGAGCAAAAGGATATGTCATCAAGTTGTGTTTCTTGCATGATGTGTTTTTCAGATTGATGGTTGTATTTGTGACAAGATGTCGCAGGAATTAGGGAAGGTCCACTCTTGAGCTAGAGGCTCATGTTTAGCCTTCATTCTCAAATCCATGGCATGAGTAGCATGTCGAACTGGAGGATGATGGAAACAGGGACAACATGTCAGAGAATTTGCAGCCAAAAATTTTCAGCCATTGTAGACTTTTAGTGTGAATCTTTCGTCGTAAAAGATCACTTCAGCTACGCATAACAAATAGCCCTAACATTGATTATGGCTGCAAAATATCTTTAAGTCTGATGCACAAATTCATATCTAAACACAAAAGAAATTAAGCAAATAAAATATAATATGGCTCCATGCATCCAATATACAAGGCAAGAACAATGTGTTTAAAAGAATGTTTTATATTATATTAAAGAATGGGGCACCTGAGAAAAAAACAAGAAAGGTGTTTTCCGGTTCTCCTCAATGGGATGGGTTCTTGAAAGTCCTCAGTGTTTCAGATCTAAAATTCCTTTCTCTTATTGTGGTAGAAAAACCCTGACAAACATAGAACTCAATGGGAGCTCATAAAAATGGAAAATGATGACCAAGAGTAGATCTAGTGTGATCTAATGCAATGAAGGTGACTAATGAATGGGGAAAACCCTCCTATTTATAACAAAATATTAGGGTTATCTAGAACTTGTTGCATGAATAAAATATTATTAATCAAATTCTAGAACCACCCTTTAGGAATATTTTATTATATTTGTTGGAGGGAAAAGTTCTTTTGATTTAGGTCACTTCCTTTATTTTTAAACAATAAATAAATAAATGATTTATTTATTATTTTAGGGAGATGATGGCGATGAATAATGATTTATTTAATTATTTAAAAATGATTTAGTCAAATTTAACTAGGAATGTTATTACATAATGATTTAAATAACTTATTCCTAGGAAATAATTAAATAAATAATGATTTATTTAATTAATTTCCTTGTTTTGGGTTAAATGTGACCAGGAAATATGAACAAATGTTATTTGAGATGGTGAAAGCAATTTTACTTAGGGTAAAATTGGTCTTACATGGTATACTTGGGTTCATCTAATGATAATGAGTTAGATGACCAAAAAAATGGTGTAACAGATTGCCCCCCAACGTACGAGTGTTAGGAGAAAATCGTATGACCGAAGTATGTTGTAAGAACTCAATCACTAGGTATCAAGGGGAAGTGAGAGAGAGGAATGTAAGGTAGTCTAATGTGCTAAAGGACTAGACCTGGAGGAGACGAGACTTACAGGTGCAACAAGTCTCTAGGTGATGAAGTGGTACTAGTGTTAAAGGCGGCGAGGGAGGCATACCTATGCCCGCCAATACAAGAGTACATAGAACAAGGCGCCTGGAAAACCACGGAACACAATAATGAAGCATGGGCTGGCCTAAAAATGAGCCAGATAAACAAAATGATGAATCCCACATACATGTGATGCTTGGAATAATCTTCAGGACTTATACAAGAAGATTTTAGTACATGAGATACAAATACACCCAAATGCCCCCTACACACGGGGAAGGGCTCACAACATCGGACTTGTACATGCAAATCGAAGAGGCACTGCAAGTGGTTGAGGCCGATATCATCAAATGAGAAAAGCTACATCAAGGGCGGAAATGAAGAAGTCATCCGGGCATGTGGGGGGCTACCTGCAAGGCCACCCCCTCATGAGGGTTGAGACATCTCACACACGCCCGGGAATCACCAATAGCGGTTGTTGCATCACTGGACCATTAGGTGTATAGATTACCATCATGCTGAGAAGAGTTGGAACAAAGGTACACTGCCCCCTAGACCTGATTTCTGGAGTAAATGAGCTGATGTCGATAGAAGTAGGTCCGCCATAGGTGGGGCAATAAGGAAACCCCAACTAAGGCATGAGGGAAAATAGTAGAGCGACGAACAGGTAGATACTGATAATGATTATGGAATGAGGGATATGGAGGAGCAGTTGGACGATTTCCCTTGTTAGAGCATAAAGAGCATGAATGGTTTGGCAGCGACTGACACAATATCATGAGGGATAGGGGACAAGGGTACTGAAGGCCATAATGTGCGACATGAGAGCGGGATCAAGAAAGAAAGGATGGAGGACTATAGCGGGGTACAAAGGGACTCGGGATAGACTCCATGGATGTGATGATGACTCGACTCGGATGCTCTAAACAAGGGCGACTCAATGGTGCTGCCTCATAGTACGGGTCCAATGGGGGACCATAAAAGCATGAGTACAATAGGGTAGCTCATGACGAAAATCAACACGAACAAAGACGAGGAAGGAGGCAAAGTGATGCCCCAAGTACAAGTGTCGTAAGTGAAGAAATTCGATTTTAAGAAGAGGTGAATAGACCCTTCATGGAAAAAATGTGTCCTGGTGAAGTATCAAAACATGAAAAAATGACAGATACACATTTGAGTGCTTGGTGAGAGCTTTCCAACGGTGCAGACGGTATGTCAAACGGGGCTACGGTTTGGTCGCAGCGGGCGAAAGAAAAAATAGGGGTTTTCTTCTAATAAGGCGTTTTCCCTCCAAAAGCATTCATTTTCTTGTGTAGCTGTGGTGAATGTGGAGAGGAGAGAAGGCCCTAAATCTTGCGGCGATTGTAGCGGACAAACTGACCATTGGAATCGTGATCCGTCAGTGGGAGGTAAGAGGCCTAATCATACTCTTTGTTTTTGATGGTTTGAAATTTCAAATTAGGGTTTTAAATCTCAGTGACTGCCCCTACTTCTTCATTACGGTCAGGTCGCACTTTTTGGGGCAAAAGCTACGACCTGGGACACAGGTTTTGGCCTGAAAAGTGTGACCTGGCCCAGGATTGGCCCAAAAAGTGCGACCTGCTAGATGTGGGAAGTTTCAGTGCTGTTATGGGCTGAGATTCAGTTTTGATGTAGGTTAATGTAGTTTTGCTGATCTGTAGACTGAAAAAAATGATGGTTTTGTGCAGATATGGCAGATATACAGATCAAGTGGAGAGAGAGAGAGAATTAGGTACATTACGGACGGAAATCCAAGCGGATCAAGGTGTCGGTCGTGCACTGGCTAGGTATGGGGTTCTGAAATTTTTGGAGAACCCTTTGATGCGGGCTAGAGAGCCCTTGTTGGCTCGGATTATTAGTTATTGGGATCCAGATCATGAGGCATTTATAGTGCAGGGGCACAGGATCGAGCTGACGGTCCAGGATCTATATTTCTTGATTGGTCTCCCACCATTAGGGATGGTGGGAAATACATAGCTAGTGTTACCACGGGGGTGTAACATTATGGAGTTTGTTGAGCGGCATTTTCGACCAAGTGTGCAAGTCAAAGGGACTTGGATATCCATTGGGGATCTTGAGAGGTTGGAGACTCGGGTAGTGGCCTCAGCAGTGTTGCGGGTCTTGGGGAGCCAGGCGTTCCATCACATCAATGGAGGGCAGATGATGATTGTAGAGAGTGTGTTGGGGGGACCTACTATGGGTGGGCCCAGATGATGTTGGTGTCGGTGAAACGACAGCTGTCGCTATGCAAGCGGCAAGTGAATCATGATTGTGCCTATGGGACGGTTTTGTGCTCTTTCTTCTTTGAGAAGATCTCGACCTTGCGACCTCGTATACAGTTACCTGGTGAAGGTCCGAGAGAGCCTCGGATTCGTCGGTGGGGATGATTACTGTGTAGAGGAGAAGGAGGGGCAGTCGGACGGGTGTTCCGACCAGAATTCTTCGCCCATGGGGATCATATGCCACTATACATAGACGACTATCCCTATAGTGGGATGAGTTATTAGGGAGATCCGGACTTGCCGCTTCCGCCTGGTCAAGTGTGGGGGCCCGATGGTAAGTGACAAGTTGCTAATCTGTTATGTGCATTTTAGAATTTGTGACTAGTATTCATGGTACTAATTGTTATATTTTTTGGAATGCAGATATAGCACCGGTAAAACCAGCCGGATATATGGGATGACCAGCAGTAGCAGGAGCTACAGGTGCAAGTGGATCAAGGACAACACAGAATGAGGATATGACTGCTCTGGTGGAGGAAATCTGTTGTAGATGTGAGGGGTTGCTGACCGGTGTGTCGGAGCGTGGTTGGCAGGATTTAGACAACTAGTACATAGAGTTATGTATTGGGCTACCCTCGGAATGGCGAGGTATCATGCGATGCATGGAGATGGCTGGTCAGACTATGCGTGATCTACGAGCTGCGGGAACAGAGCTGTTGACTTGGGACCCTCCAGAGAGTGATTAGATGTAGGGAAAGTGGTGCCCCCTAGCGTTGATGTAGGGGCAAGTGGTGCCCCCCATTTTGTAGTTTTGTTTTTTGTACCATGCTATGGGCATGTTGTATGTTTCAGAGCAGATGGACTCTAAAAACACATGTTATGTAATATATATATATATGATTTATGTACAGTTTGTTGATGATGTGAAATGTTATTGTCTCGTGTGTAATAAATGCCAGTCTAGAACATGATTTGAAATTTGATCTACGTAGTGATTTTGATGTCGAGGGATATGGGTGAAAGTAATGAATCTGAATTCACGTATCAAAATTTGCACCCATCGATATTGTCTAAACAGGATAGGGTTATGCACACGATAGACACCATTAAGTTGTAAGAAAAGAAGCAGGGAATCTAAATGAACATGTAGATGGAGGATGTGATGAGAGAGAGCATCAGCTAAGAGGCCATGGACTGCATCGTATTCAGCTTGATTATTGGTGGGATTACCAATGCAGAGCCCATTTGCAAGAACCAGGGTACGCAAGGGGGTAAAGATGGCCCATGCTACCGAAGCGAGATTCTGGGAAGAGCGACTTGCCCCATCGGCATAGCCAAGATAATGGGTGGAGGAGAGGGCCGATGTAATAGTGTCGTAGGACAACAAATGGGAGGGATGAGAAAAAGGATGGCAACGTGAGTAGAGGATAGACATCCACTAACGACTATGGGAGGAAGCAGTCTGGGTAGAAAGTCTAGGACTCAGAGATCGATGAGAGGGAGATGAATGAGAACTATGGGATGAACAATGGGAACTCAGGCTGCGAAGAACGTCAAAGATACGGATGGTGTGATCATGATTATGGGAGGGAATGGGAGGGTCAAGAGAACCATACAACGCTGCAAAGTTACCTAAATCAATAGTACGGGAAGAGAGGTGTCGATATGGGTCATCATGGGGATTGACAGAAGAACAGGTAAAAAGATGGTCAAAACATGAAGAGCCCGAGAATGTGTCTGAAGGAGGATCAAGCAGAACAGATGGAGTGGATTCGGAGGGAATGTACTCCAATGGTTGCGCGGATGATGATAGGTATAGGAGGGGAGCAGCAGATTCCGACATTTCAACATCAGGGGGAGGAATTTCAATGGTAGCGAGAGGATCCTCGAGTAGACCTGACACATATTGAGCAAGGATGGGAGAGGCGGATTGATTTTTTTCAAGTTCGTACTCGTGAATGACCTCTAAAAAGGCTTGGTAATGCGTGAGGTGAGGACAATGGTGAGAGTAATGGCCATGGAAACCGCACAGAGCATAGGGTTTGTTGGTGCAAAGAGATTTTGAGGTCTTAGCTGTGGATGAGGAATAAACAGAGGTTTCAGGGACTGTAGATTCAGGGAACGTGACTTTAACCATCAGTTGAATATGGGGCAACTCAAGACAAGTATGGGTGGGATGACCAATACCATCACACAAAGCACAAGGCTTGGAAGGTGGGGGAGGGCTAGGATCGAGTGCGTTGGCCTTGTCTTTGGATGCCCCCTTTAGAGTTTTTCTTTTCTTTCCTGTAGTGGTCACAGCATGAGGAGGGTCCTGCGGAGGGGCTAGGGGCACTGTAGTGGTGGAAGGAGTGAAGGGAATTGGTTGCACTGGTGTCACGGCTATGTATGGTTTGGGTTGGTCTGGCGGGGTCTCAGCTGGAGGAGTAAGATACCATACTGGAATTCCCAAGGTTAAATTAGGTAGGGAAAGGGTGGCCATGACGGGAATCGAATAGACGCTGGGGGGGTGGGGGACTGAGGAAAGGTATCTGACCAGCGGGGTAATGACCAGGAGGGACGACTCCCATGTGAGGGAGGCCTGAGGGAACCAATTCAGGAGGGTAGGGAGGTTCCAGAGTGTGAGGGGGATGGGAATATCTAGGCGAAAAATGGTCGGTTGACCGAAGCGAAGGGCGAGGAGCAGGTTGCGGTAGGCAAGATGGAGGTTGCTGACTAGCCGAAGCAGGCTGTGAAAGGCCAGCCTGAGACGATTACATCATGCAAACATTCGCCAAACTGGGGTGTGAGACAGGAGAAGGAGGAGGACCAGGAAAAGTTCCAAGAAAGGAGGAGTATTTGTAGACGCCAGGGGAAACAGTGGTCAATGAATCAACAATTGGCTTATTGGTGACAGAAGAGATGGTGGACTCAGGGGAGGCCTGAGAGTTTTGTTCATGGTAAGTCAACTGGTCAATCGTGAAAAATTTTCCATTATGAGGGAAAAACATCTTGCGATGGACTGCGGATGGGATGATAGACATGGCATAGGTGTAACTACACCCCAAAAGAATGTTGTAGTCAGGAGGGGCATCGATAACTTCAACGTCAACACAAATAGTTTTGCCGGCAAGGGTGATAGGGCAATTACGGAAGAGGCCAATGGGCTGGGAGGCATGGCCATCCCACGCACGAAGGGTGATTGTGGAAGGGGCCAGCTCAGGGGATCCGAGTTGTTTCCAAACCGAAGCAGATATTACATAGGTAGATGCCCCCTCATCAATAATACACCAAGCGACATTGGCATTGCAGATTTTGACTGGGATTTGGAAAGAAACCAAAGGAGGAAGGGGGGGATGGTCTAACTGACGGGCGTCGAAAAAAATCAATTGGTCATCAGCATGATCTACAGTGCCCATGGCAGATATTAGAGCCTTATTTTGAGAAGGACATGACTGGAGGAGTTCCAGTGTTGAAATGGCAGCAGGAGATTGCGCTAGATCATCTACTATGCTGTAGGAGTGGGCAGCCCATCCAAAGGCAACATTTTGGTGTAATGGTCCCTTAGGAGTCTTGGGATGAACCTCAGCTTTGGGCGGAGGGAGTTGCCAGGGACCATTAGGTGTCGAAAGAGGCTCTATAGGACCTGGAGATGGGGACTCAGAGATAGACGGAACAGGAGGCGTGGAATACTGACGGGACCGAGTTTGAAGGTTAAGGTCGACGATGAGTGGGTGTTCAGAGGCCATCATGAGAATCTGGTAATCAGAGGAACCAGAAGGGGAAGGTTGAGTGGTTACTGGGGCATGAGGCGGTTGAGTGGCCACGAATCCTTGTTGAGGGAAAGGATCAGTAAACACGGCAGGTTGAGAAGTAGCTAGATTGGGAGGGACAGTAGGGGAGGAGTGTTGTCCTCGTACGGTGGCCTGGGACTCCCACATCTGCCACATTTGTGGTAATAAGGGACAATCGTGAGTGTAATGACCATAAACACCGCAACATGAACAGGGCTTATTGGTGCGAAGCGGCCTGTCCGGCTTGGGCTGGGAGCCCTGTGGCTGGTTGGCAGTGGTAGAGTCAATACTGGAAGGATTGGATCCACGATTACTAGAAGCGGATTGATTGCCTTTGCTCTTTCTTTGAGAAGGAAGAAAATTAGGTGCCCCCTGCTGTGCAAATACTTGCCCTGGAGGGGGTAGTAGGTGCGGTTGCGGGGGTGGAGAAGGCAAAGGAGTGGGAGGTCCAAATGTTGGAGGAGCTGGGACACCAGGTTGTAGGTACGGATATGGGGTAGGGTGGGAAACATTGAGGTAAGCAAGAGGGTGGGAAAAAGGAGGAGGCATGCCATATCCTGGATACATGTTACCTGGAGGGGGGAACATGCCGGAGGGGTTGGCCCCTCCTGGAGGGAAACCATAGCCCATATGAGGTTGAGGAGAGGTATGTCACAGGGCTCCAGCGATACCGTCAGAAAAGTGAGATGCCCCCGAGGCATTAGGACCACCGGGCTTGGGGAGGTCAGGAAGAACGGTATAAACATAACCGGATTGGGCGTAGATGAGGTCATATTTCAATGCAATTTGGAGGGCGGCTTCTTTGGTTTGGGGAAAATGGGATGCGACATCTTTTCCAATGGGAGGTAAGAGAGAGTGAAGGAACCAGTCCATGTAAACTCGATCTTCAAAGGGGGGGGGGGGGGCGCGACACAGGCTCTGTCTTCGTCGCCATTCTCGAACATGAGCGGAAAGGTGGGTCGAAGAGGATTGATGAAATAGGTTAAGAGTTCAGTGCCAGTGTCATATCGGAGATGAAGCTAGAAATAGGATAAAAAGGCTTGGGCAATGGTCGCAAAGGTGGTATGGGAAGAGGTGGCTTGATCAACATACCATTTAGAAGCTTCGCCGGTAAGCGTGCGTTGGAACAAACGAAGACGGATGGAGTCATCGGTGATGGAATTGGAGGAACACCACATGTGGAAAGATCGGATATAGTTGGAGGGATCTTCGCTAGCAAGGCCTTCGAACTTGGGAATGTCGGAGGGAAGCTTGGTTGGCATAGCAGGCCAACTAACATCGTGGCGAATAGGGTCATTAATGAGCTGATTGAAGTCGTGGAGACTGAGGGCGGCCATATAAGGGAGCAATGGGGCAGTCAAGGCAGGTCCCGTAGTGGTTCCACTGGAAACGGACCCAGCGGTAGAACTGGGGTTAGGGCTAGGTCCTGAACTAGACATGGTGAAGGTAAGAGAGGGAGAACCAGAAGTAGGGGGAGAACCTGAACAATCAGAGGAAGAGTCGGAGTGCGGACTCGGGGGAGGACTTACTCGAGGATGACGGGAAAGAGGAAGTCGACTGACCGGAAACTGAGGGTGAAGGCCAAGAATTCTCCAGGAGAAGCGCCTTGGGGGCGCAATGATGACGGGAAAAAGAAAAACCGACAAGGGCAGGGAGGGACAAAATCAAGTGAGGTCAAGAGCGGAGGGGTGCAGTGACAATTTATTTTAAAGTCTTCGCCAGGCAGTGTTAACCAAGCTCTTCTTCACTTAGGGTTAGTCTGTGGCATGCGTTAATTTTAATTATTTAAACCTAGATGTTTTGAGAGTAAAATAAAAAGTGTTCTGCGTAACTGAAAATAAATCTGCAGTAAATAAAATGAAAAGAAAAGAAAATTAACAGCTACCAATGCATCAATCTAACCCAAGAAGGCGGGTCTCTCAAAACTCGTCTATAAGAGGGAAAAAAAAAGAAAAGCATGCTAAAAAGAGGCCAATAGATCTAAGGTCGAGAGGGACGGGGATCTAAAGGGGAAATCTGCTGAAAAGAGGTGCAGAGAACAACAAAGAGGCAGAGGCAAGGTTGCTGCTAAAAAGGAGCAGATCAACTAAAAAGAGGAGGGACAAGGAGGTGGCCCTAGAAATGAACCCAAACAAGACGAAATGAGGTGATTTGAAAGGGAGAAGAGTTGATCTAAAGGGATCTAAAACTAAGGGATCAGATCTGAAAGCGATAAGGCTGAAACTCTGGAAATTCAGACTTCTGAAACAACAAAAACTCTCCCACAAAAAGTGGAGGGTACTAGAGCCCTAAGGGGAAATATTCCCACTTATTTGAGTGAAAAAGATCAGAAACAGGTCTAAGCGGGTGGAGACAGAGGCTGGAAAACCCTGACAGAAGCTTCAGACAAACCTAGAAAAAGTACTGGAAAATTTGCAGAAAAAGTGCAGGTTGCAGGTTCTGACCTGTTTTCAGTCCAGGTCGCAGGTTTGGGGCAGAAAAGTGCGTCCTCAGGGTCAGGTCACACTTTTTGGGCCGATAAGTGCAACTTGCAGATCCGGCTCTCTCGGTGGCAGATTGCAGAAAAATTTGTCGTCTCAGCTGTGGCTGATGTCTGTCACTTGCGTAATAAGGCCAGAAACACACGGAAGTTAAAAATTTGACTGTTTGAGGGTTTTAGAGGTGGAAAGCACCATAAAAATAGGAAAAACAGAAAATGGAAGAGAAACCCTAGGGTCTGAAATAACTGATTATACAGGAATATATGAAATGACAACAGTCGCAAAAGAAAACCCGTGTGGAGTCGCCAATTGTTAGTGTGAATCTTTTGTCATAAAAGATCACTTCAGCTACGCATAAAAAATAGCCCTAACATTGATTATGGCTGCAAAATATCTTTAAGTCTGCTACAAAAATTCAGATCTAAACACAAAAGACATTAAGTAGATAAAATATAATATGTCTCCATGCATCCAATAGACAAGGCAAGAACAATGTGTTTAAAAGAATGTTTTATATTATATTAAAGAATGGGGCACCTGAGAGGAAAACAAGAAAGGTGTTTTCCGGTTCTTCTCAATGGGATGGGTTCTTGAAAGTCCTAAGTGTTTCAGATCTAAAATTCCTCTCTCTTATTGTGGTAGAAAAACCCTGACAAACATAGAACTCAATGGGAGCTCATAAAAATGGAAAATGATGACCAAGAGTAGATCTAGTGTGATCTAATGCAATGAAGGTGACTAATGAATGGGGAAAACCCTCCTATTTATAACAAAATATTAGGGTTATCTAGAACTTGTTGCATGAATAAAATATTATTAATCAAATTCTAGAACCACCCTTTAGGAATATTTTATTATATTTGTTGGAGGGAAAAGGTCTTTTGACTTAGGTCACTTCCTTTATTTATAAACAATAAATAAATAAATGATTTATTTATTATTTTAGGGAGATGATGGGGATGAATAATTATTTATTTAATTATTTAAAAATGATTTAGTCAAATTTAACTAGGAATGTTATTACATAATGATTTAAATAACTTATTCCTAGGAAATAATTAAATAAATAATGATTTATTTAATTAATTTCCTTGTTTTGGGTTAAATGTGACCAGGAAATATGAACAAATGTTATTTGAGATGGTGAAAGCAATTTTACTTAGGGTAAAATTGGTCTTACATGGTGTACTTGGGTTCATCTAATGATAATGAGTTAGATGACCAAAAAAATGGTGTAACATAGACCATTTTATGTGTTGACCCCAAGAAGAGAATGAGGTGGCAAATGCATTCTTCCAAATGTGGAATTTGGAACCGTGGAGGTAAAATAATGGTCTTTTCTTTTCTTATTATTATTGATGTTGGAACTCATTGTTGTAGTTCACTCAGATGTGCATAACTTGGAAAAATGATTTCCAAGGAGAAGCTTGAATCAAATGCATGTTTGTGCAAAAGAGGAACATGATTCTCAGTGGGAAGGCAGTCAGTTAGTTTTCCAAGCACCAAGGGATCGATTTGGTATGGAAAAGTGTTATATCAGTCAGTAAGCAGCCAAAAAGTATTGGATTGGCTCAGCAACAAAAGGAGAAAATTGGTTGAAGAGCCAAGCCATTTGCAAGGCAAGGCATGTCATTGAACCAAAGTGGTTGTCATGGAAATTTTTCCAAGTAGAATCGAGATGATAGAACTTGGGAAACATAATATTATTCAACTCTCATGAGATAACCAACTTTTTTTTGTCCAAAATCATGTCAGTGGGAAGGAGTGATTAGAATCTGGATTAGGGGCAAAAAACTGCCAAAAATTCAAATAGCTCGGAATTGCACCCAACCAAAAAGACCGGATCTAACTCATCACCAAGAATCTGGCGCAATTTGTTTCACTCAAAACAGAGTCTGTATGAGGAAGTTAGAGCCCGTTGACCGCTGTTCAGAAGAGGAAAATTTTAAAAAGAAGAAGGTCAAAGTAGTCAATAGAGGTAAACCATGGTCAAAGGCCCTTTGAGCCAATGACACTGTGACAAGTGTCACATCAAGATTCGTCAGTCAAGGTTTGAAGGTGATTTTTTTTTAAAGTTTGGCTCCTAAGGTTGAATTCATTTTTTTTTATATGGTGGGACGACCCAACTAGAGGCTGACACGTGGTGCAGCCAGGGGCTACCATGTGCCCCCTTTGGTGGACCCTATCCAAGGTCGAGTTGCAGTTTATATGCCAAACTCTGAAATATTTGACAAATCCCAAAGTCGTATTATATATATATGGTGGCAGGTTAATTCAGATTATACTATGGGCATATATTTTATTAAACCAAAGTTCTAAATTAATATGCAATTTTCCAAAGTCCAAGGTTCAACGGTGGCGGATGGATTTATTCAAAAGTTTTTATTATAATCCAAAGTTCGTGGAATTTACTCAAATCCAAAGTTCAAACTATTGGGTGGTCAAATTAATGTTCATTTATATGGTGGCGGATCATATTACAAAGTTTGCACATTTTATTTGAACCTATGGTATAAATGTTGACAAAACATATATATAGGATGGGCGGAGGGCGGTTCGAACCCATGACCTCCCCCTCCTAATTCAAATTCTTAACGCTATACCGGTAGGCGGGGCTTGTAAACGGTGGCCGTGAAATTTTATTTAAATTAATACAAATATTCCGACGGCAGGAATGGAGGGGACCAGCCTCGAAGGCCAGCCCCCTCTCATGTAACCATACCATGTAACCTTCGTTAAAGAGCCAATGATAAGCGCACTTAGTGCGCATTTAACCCCATACTTATCCGCCCTTAATCCACTCTTAATATTAATTAACTCCCAGTTTAAACTAGCAGAGTTTTAGAGGCGCCACAAAATTCGGCAGGTTATTCAACTTTGGCAGACTTAACTAGAGTCCTCTCTAGTTTTAGAGGCAGTTTACTAGGCAAAATTGAATGAGGCCTATCTAGAGAAATTTTCAACCAATTTTGGCTTAGGAAGAGTCATTATTAGAAGATTGGCATGATATGAATCCATTGGTATAGGCTGTAGAGGCAAGGGAGCAACTATAAAGGTGTTTTTTTCACTTTGAAGAAAAGAGAAGCCCACGACCAACAAGAGGTAAGGCCATGCCTAGATCAACTGAAGACAAAATTGGGCTCAAGAAGATTCATTATTAGATGATTTTCATTCTATGAACACAATGGAATAGGTTGCAGATGCATTGGAGCACTTC
Organism: Pinus albicaulis; assembly: GCA_034641835.2. Taxonomy (NCBI): domain Eukaryota; kingdom Viridiplantae; phylum Streptophyta; class Pinopsida; order Pinales; family Pinaceae; genus Pinus; species Pinus albicaulis. The sequence continues at coordinate 1,757,197,237 of CM076578.1, read as the reverse complement.
TGAAAGTATTTTTGTCACTTTTTAGATTAAACAAGCCCAGGGCCACTAGGATGGGAGTTCAAGCCTAGATCAGTTGGAAACCCTTTTCAGATATTGAATAGTCATTTTTGGGGTTCTTGGGTCTTTTGAAGCCAATGGAGCGCTATAGGTGGATGTAACTAGACATTTAACCATTAATCCCAAGAGGGCCTAGCCAGTTGAAGCAGGTCCATGGAGATGTAGCCCAGGAGGGGTGAACTCCGTTATCAACTATTGTATTATGTGTATGCTGTGTGTTATTTCTCTACATTTCATTTAATGTACATGAGTTCTTAACATATAATTAAATCATAATTTGATAATCAAAGACACATAAAACTTGACACATAAACCCCTTCACAATTGGTTAATTTGAGACGATCCTAAACACATTTTTATTTAACTAATGAGGGAGCTAGCACAACAATAACTAGTTTGCGCATATTTAGATCAAATTTTGTTTGAAAAATTAGTTTGAAGTGATTCCAAGGGCATATTGAAGTAGAGATAGCAGTTTTGGGTTCTATAATGTCTCTCAAAAATAATTCCACACCCGTTAAGCCCTTAGAAAGCTCTACTATGATGCATAAATATGAAGAAGTGCAACATGATATATCAAAATTACAAGACCAAGTGCAAGAAATTTCTCTCTAGCAAAAATTAATAAAAAATAAAATGGAAGCTAAGATGGATGGTTTGAAGAAAGGTGTGAAATCTAATATGGATGGTTTGAAGAATGGCATGGAAGATAAGATGGATGGTATATAAGGAAACATGGAAGATTTGAAGAAATACATGGAAGGTTTGAAGAATGGTATGGAAGCTAAGATGGATGGTATAAAAGGAAACATGGAAGATTTGAAGAAAGACATGTACGGTTTCAAGGAAGGTTTGGAAAAGTTGCTACAAGAAAAACTTCCTAATGGTGAAAAGGTAGAAGAGGAAACTCATGATGAGAACAAAATAAATGTTAATCATGATTTCATAGACTCTAATGTTGGATTGAAGACCCACCATATTCCAAAGATAAATACGAGGAAGTTTTATGGCAAGGATATCACAACATCGATACTACAGATGGAGCAATACTTTGATCTCCAGAATGTGAAAAACACGCAAAAGGTACACATTGTAACTTTATATTTAGAAACAAATACATTTGTATGTTATCGATGGCCTTGCTCTCATAAACAGATTTTCACTTGGTCAATTTTTATGAAGGAAATGATAGCACATTATGAGGATACACAGAGAAACACACTCTTTAGCCAATTGATAAAACTCAAACAAAAGGGTTCAATGGTGGAGCACATTGAGGACTTTCAAAAATTAAATATAAGGGTAAAGGATATTCCAGAGGAGCACATGATTGATGTTTTCACAGGGACTTTAAAGAATAACGTCCAACATGAGGTTCGCCTTTGGGAACTTGATTCATTGGAGAAGGCATCCAGGTTGGCAAGAAAAATTAAAAGCAAAAATATAGCGACAAGGAAGTATACCACTCACAACTATAAATATGGAAGTGTTGTTGCTCCTAGAATTCCACAAACTACAAGGTTGACACCACAACAATTGGAAGAAAAAAGAGCAAAAGGGACTTGTTATAGTTGTGATAGAAAATACACTAAAGGTCATAAGTGTGATGAGAAGAAATTATTTTACATAGATTGTGAAAAGGAGGAAGAAAAGGAACAAGAAACTTCAAAAGAAGAAGATATACACAGGGAACCAACCATAGAGGAAGAATAAATGAATCCAACCATATATTGTAATACATTGGCAAGAATTACCACTCCTCAAGCTCTCAAGATAGAAGAACATATCAAGAAGAAAAATGTCATAGTTCTTATTGATTAGGGTAGTACCCATAATTTTATTCATTGTAAGGTAGCCAAGGAATTTAATTTCTTCCTATACCCAGCAACAGAGTGTCAAGTGATGGTTACAAATGGAGGAACAATAAATTTCTTTGGAAACTGGCATAATATCAAGATAACCACAGGAGAATATGTATTGAATAGTCCATTGCTCTCCAATCTAATGGGTGGTGCTAATGTTGTACTAAGAGTACAATGGTTATAATATTTGGGGACGGTAACTTTTAATTTTCAAGAACTTTTCTTGAATTTTTTTTCAGAAGGAAAGGAAGTTAAATTATGGGGTATCGTAGGGAATCTGAGAAAGATAATAAGCTCTAATGTCATCAGAAATATTCTGAAGAAATAACAATGAGGATTAATTTCACAATTATGCTCACTATAAGTTCCAACATCAAAATCCTCTATTTCTCCAGATCTCCAAAATGTCTTGTACAATCATTCCAAGGTGTTTGAAACTCCCAAAGGACTCCCACCTATTCGTGATCATGATCATACTATTCATTTGATTACAAAAAGGTTTCCTCCAAACATCAGTCCTTACAGATGTCCTTATGTCCAAAAGATTGAAATTGAGCGTATGATTGCAGAAATGCTAGAGGCTGGTATAATTCAACCTCGTCAAAGTTCTTCCTCTACTCCAGTAGTATTGGTGCACAAGAAGGATGGATCATGGCACATGTGTCTGGATTATAGGGAGCTCAATAATCTCACTATTAAATATAAATTTCCCATTCCTGTGATTGATGAATTATTGGATGAATTACATGGAGCAATTGATTTCACCAAGTTGGATCTCCGTTCAGGATATCATCAAATTAGAATGAATACTGAAGACATTTCGAAGACATCATTTAGAAATCATGAGGGTTTTTAGCCCCCTATAAATTTTTGACAAGCAAACAGGGGGCTAAAATGTTTCCGAGCCTTCAAGGAATGCATTTCCTCTGAAAACACATCATCCTTGAAGTCTCCTGTGCCCTTACCTTTGATAAATTCCCTCTGTTGACTCCCGTTATAAGGTCTCACTGATTGCAAAAAATTGTGCTCCAAAAGGCCTACTTTTGCCCCTTGTACCCCTGCAGAATGCCCCATTTTAACCTCTGTTTTCCCCTTGTCAAATTCCCCTATGATCCCCTAAATCCTCCCAAAATCCCCCCTACATCCTGCACACACCCCTTGTTTGGCCTATTTTCTTCTTATTCCCTCCATCGTTACCCAATTCTGCCCTCAAATTGCATTAAAATGGGCCGAATAACCATTTTGTTTATGTGTATGGGTTTAGCACCCTTTTGGCCAGCCCCTGAACTATATTTCCTCCCATGTGGCCTGGCGCTAGAACCACCCGCCAGCCCGAAAGGCACTTACCGCAATCATATATCAGGAGCGTTTTGGATCGTCGATCTGTGTATATCAGACGGTTGTCGCGATCCCCACAATGTTCATCGTTCGACCCTTTCACTGCTCGTTCATTGCATCTCCGTCATTCATTTACCCGTATATCAACGGTCTGCGGTACATCTCGCCTGGTGGTCCCCGCAGCCGAGCATATCTGAAAACCACCGGTTTCCATCGCACCGCGTTTGGAGGATGGGCGGTAATTTTATTTTCGGAGTGATTCCACTCACCGCTCGACACGTGGCTCTGTCACTGTTCAAAAACCACCCCCCCATCATGCGTTAACGTTCGGAATTTGACCCAGCGCGATATGCATATCAACCGTCCAATCTGAAGCCCTCCATCCAACGGTCATCGCACCCCGAAGATGTGCGGAAATTAACCCAAGGAAACCGTACCTCTGGCCCACCATCCATCGCCCTCCGATGCATTTTCAGCCGTCAATCTCCTCCCGAGATCGGATGGTCCAGAATCAATCACCCTCCACCATGTCCCCAGCCGTCGATCTCCTCCTGAGATCGGACGGTCTAGATTTGATTGCATGTCCCACCGTTGATCGGTCCCGCCACGTCACCCATTCCACATGTTTCATCGTATTTCTCGCCCGTCCATGTAAATATATGCGTTCAAAGGTCAGGTTTTAATATTTTACGTTAAAATGCTGCGCCACCATTCTGCAAGCCTCCCACTGCGTTTCCGCCGTCACCTCGCGCTCCTCCGCCATTTTACCAGTCTGCAGCCATTCTCGCCATCCCCGTTGCATCCACCCCCTCCATGCATGGTTTTTCTTAATAGGTTTTCGTGTTTTGCAGGGTTATCAGATGGTGAAAGTCGCCATGATTACACAGTCTTTATTACAGCGGAAAAAAGCCGCAGAAAGGACCATTTTTCAGAGGCCGAGATCACGAAGAAAGCCTGGGAAGGAGCCATGATAGGACTTGCATTAAAGAATAGGGTTTGAACTCTGTAAAACCTCCCCAGAGCCATTAAAAGAACATATTTCACCGACAGAGACAGAAATGGAGCAGTAGAGAGTTCGAGGCACGTAATTGAAGATTTTTGAGCCTTTTTCAGGGATTTAGAAGGCAAAGGTACCAGTTCGAAGACCCTGAGGATTGATAAGAAGGTCTAAGGCACATAAAATAATACTAAATGGTTTTCACATCAGTATAAGGTTCTTTCCATAAAGGATGATGTGCCCATATAGTTCTCATCCTATGCCGTGTTCTAGAGAGATTTTCCAGCCCTGACAACAGTCCTATGCTACCAGAGCATTTGATTCACAGTATGGCAGACCCTAGCATCATTTATTTACCCTTTTGTTTATTCACCAGAAGTACTACAGAGTACTACAACCAAAGTACATCAGAGACATACTAGAGTAAATGGAAGCCTGGAGAAGACCACTCTTTCACCCAAAGAGTGCCATGGATAAATGCACATAATTTAAATAGAATGGGCCTCGACCCTCTTCCTTTCTTTAGTTTTAATGCTGCATTTAGTTTTCACCTACTTTCTCTACTCCACTTGAGCTATAAATTCATGAAGGAACTCATTGTAAAGGTTGTTGATCAGTTATCACAGAATTGCAAGTTGTTTCTTTTGAGATATAGTCTCTGTGTAAAGTTGTAAGATGGGCTGAGGAAGATGTTTTCAAACTAATTATGCAGCTATTGGCAATGTTGTACTTGACTGGTGTTGCTTTTTAATATGAAAAGCACATTTCTTTGGATCCTGATATAAAGCAGCGGTGATGTTTTTCTATCTCTGTATTTGTGTTTAACTTGCATTCCGTTTCATTTCATTTCTACTAGCTCGCATCAGAATATTGGCATAGGATTTACCCTTGTTAGGTACCCTATGTTTCTGCTCTCCTTTCCTTCAATGTTTTCTACTAAATGTGCTATCTGAGAGTTGATTTCTATTAATTTAACCAGTGTAGTGGATGTTATTTCCTGTTAGTTGATGTATGAATTAAATGAATATGTTCTTAGATGTTCTTGTTAGGATTTAATTGAAAGAATTTGGAACATTGGGAGGTCTAGAACCTTGTTTCTATCTCACTAGGATCCTTTTCAATTAATTGAACCTTTCTAAGATCCCTCAAGCTAGAGGCCGAAGCATTGAGAGTTAAAAGTCTCTCTCTAATCTCAGGTTTTTAACTTTGTGTTCTAAATATTTATTGTTTCCTCCTCCCTTACCATTCCATACCACAATATCATCTTTAAGATCCAATTTTTGAGATGATTAGCCCAATTGAAAGCCTGCACATTGAATAACAAGTAAACCCTTTCCTGACTCCATTGCCCAATGATCTTGAATGCTCCCTGGAATACTTCACCTCTGCCTAAATCCTCTTTTATCCTCCTTGCCTTACATTGAACCCTTCTTTCCTGATGACCAACAACCAAACAAATAATCAAACAAACAAACCCTATGCCTATAACTAGCCTAATATCTTAACATTTTGAGCTTCAAAAACATAAAACCTTTTCTTACATAGAGATATCCCTCTCTGGACCCAGGAGGGCTAGATCCTGAGGTCTGAAAGTGGTTTGATGTTGTCTCATATTTTGGTCTTGTCAATCTGGCCAAAACATGGGAACCCCAACATAATGGTGACTCTGCTGGGGAAATTCTGAGTATTTCTCACCTTAATACATCATAAGAGCCTCAGAAACCTACAATATCTGGTTAGGTTGGCAGTTAAACACTCCTATTCACAGATCAACCTCTATACCATTTGTTGTGTTTTATCCTACACTCTTAAACAGAGTCTGGAAAGGGCCAGGTAGCCTCCAGATCTCACACTCTTTCAGAGGTGACATATCTGGTAAAAGCCCTCCCAGTCAATATTTGGTTAGATTTTGTTTTGTTGTGAAGATATCCTTGAAAAGGGACATCTCATAAGCATTGTGGTGGACAATGTACCCCCCATAAGCACCCTAAACTCTCCACCTGGCGACTCCATAATTCCTAAACGATTTAAAGACTCCACTGGTGATCAGTAGGCCTGCTGATGATCTTGGTTCACATTAGACTCCACTGGGAGACCAGAGCCCATTACAACATCAGCCATAATAGAAGTAACAAGTAGGATTAAGCTTCTTGGTCAGAAACAACATTATGGCTTCAAGAACCATTCACACAAGAGCTCATCCCAACCCAAACCCACCTGAAATAGTTGATAACCCTGAGAGAATCCTCAAGAGATCTCCTACACCTAAAATACCAACTATTTCCAGCCACATCCATAGAGCTAACTCTGCACCAGAAGACTTTACAACTCTATCAGACCCATTTTTTGACCTAGGCACTCAAAACAGTTTACCAAGAACTAGGTCATTTAGTGTCCTAGACCAGCCAGATATTGAGTTCCCTGGTTCACCACCTCAAAGTGGTAAACACCTTGGGGATAGACAGACCCCTCCATCTACACCTCCTGATATTCACTTCATTCAAAACTTGGGGCTCTACCACCCTAAATCTGCCCAACAAGCTTCTGCTGATCCTAGCATCCCTGTCATCCATATACCAGCTGCTCAAGCCAACCCTTCACCTCATCAAAACATCATCATGGCAGCCTGGTATGTACCTTTGGTTTTACCTCAGCCTCTAGTACCCTTACCCAATGATTATCAATCAAAGATCCCACACTTCACTGCAAAAGAGTCTACCACAGCCCAACACCATGTAGATGGGATGGAAGATTCCTTTGACTACATAAAGATAGATGATGATACAGTCAAAATGAGAATATTTGCCCAGAGCTTAGGAGGTGATGTGAAGAAATGGTTCAAAGGCCTACCTCCTAATAGTATCCTAGACCTCCCAACCTTATATTAGACCTTCATAAACAAATGGGAAGTTAAGGCAAATCCTCTTCAAATCCTAGCAGAATACAAGAACCTGAAAAGAAATGTAGGAGAGAGTGTCCAGGCCTACTCTACAAGATTTAACAGCGTTTATAATGCCCTTCCACCACACATGAAACCTCCCTTAGGTATGGTTTTAGTGAAATACCCTGAAGGTTTGGATGCTGACATGGCCTACCAACTTAGGGAGAGGGATTACAACACATTGGAAGACATGCAAAAAGGAGCAGTGAGTGTAGAGGCAGATCTGATTGAGAGAAAAGAAAGAATGAGAGCTGAGAAAAGGGTAACATATAGAGATGACAATATAACTTCCACATCTAACCCCTATAATGACCTCATGTCCAAAAACATGGAAAAGCTACAACAAATGATGGAAAAAGTGGTTGTCACAGTTAGTAACCTAAACAGAAATAAACATCATAACCAGAACCAGAACTTTAGAAGAAACAATGCCACCCCCAACATACAAAGAGAATCAGATCAGCAAGTTATTCCCCCATTCCAAGAGAAATTTTTAGATGAAGATGAAGGAATCATTGAAGAGTTTGAGGGGACCACCATAAACATGCTTGAAACAGAAGATTCAATCCACAACTGTTCCACAGAAGAAGATCAGCCCTCACCCTCATATTGGGATGAGGAAAGATTAGAATAAGAGGATTACAGAATTGGATTTGAAGATGCCATCATGCAGGTCAGAGAACAATATGAACTTAGAAGCAAAAAGAGCCAAGACACTGCCAGGCCAAAAGATTCTGAGGTTACCATCAAGAAAAGACCTGAGAGATCCTCTAAAGCAACTGTTGAAAGTAACAAATCAGCAGCTGAAAGTTCTAGAAAAAACAAAGAGAAAGACAACCAAAACACTGATAAACAAAGCCAACCAATTAGCAGTACTAACACTACAACTAGTGCTCCTGATAGAACTGTCACCAACACTGTATATAACGAGAATCAACACACAGATTCAACCACCAAGGCAGTGGCTGACAAAACAGAGTTGAACATTCCAAAGAGTCAGTCCACTTTCAATTTGGAGAGTGAGATTGCAAAAATTAAAATGTTTGTCCCACTCTTTGAGCTGGCCACTCAGGATGTATATAAAGGCCAAATTTTGAAAGCATTAAATTTAGGAGAGAACAGTGACACTGTAAATCTGAGTGATGATCAACCTACCCTTCTGTTTGATCTTAAGATAGAAGGAAAGTCTCACGAAGGGGTAGTGCCCCCTTTTTATATCAGTCTTGATATCCATGATAGGATTCTCCACAATGAAATGCATGATTTTGGGGCATCACACAACCCGATGCCTAAAGTAGTGATGGAAAGATTAGGCCTAGAGATAACCCGTCCCTATAAAGACCTATATTCATTTGACTCTAGCAGAGTAAAATGTATGGGCCTAATCAAAGATTTATGTGTGAGCCTTACCCAGATTCCAGCCAAGTGTATGGTCATGGATGTTGTTGTGGCAGATGTGCCACCCAAGTATGGCATGTTATTATCAATATCATGGGGAGCCAAGCTGCAAGGAACAATGCAGATGGATGGGGCTTATGCCACAATCCCAATATTTGGCCAAGTTAGAAGACTGTACAGAGAGGCACAAATGAAATTACTGGTTAGTAGCCCTGAAAAGCCTGAAAATTCACCTTTATACTCTGTACATATAGACCTTGACTCCTTTATCCTTTGTAATGATGAATCTTCAGAAGGGTCAGAGTCCAAAAACATAGATACAAACAAGGAAATAGAGCCCATGGGCTTTAACATAATGGCTACTCTAAACTCGGAGGAGAAAGACGTAGAAAAATTTGAACAGTGCACTGAAATAGAAACTCAAAGTGAACCAGAAATAGAATTTCGTCAGCTGATTAGTCACCCTTCACAAGTTCCTACACCACACCAAGAACAAAACGATGTTGAGCCCGATAGTGGACCCTTATGGGAAATGAATTTCGACAGGTCATGCACCAAGAGAACTGCTGGGGCAGGAGTGTGGATACATAACACAGAGAGTGGTTACGCAGAGAGCCATGCATGTAACCTGCACTTCAAATGTACAAACAACATTGCAGAGTACGAGGCTCTTATCCTAGGCTTAAACCTGTTGAGAAAATTAGGAGCCCGTAGGATAACTGTGCATGGGGATTCTGAGCTGATCATTAAACAGGTGAATGGTGAATACACAGCGAAACATCCTAGACTGAGAGCATATAGGAATGACACTATGGATTTATTGAAAACCTTTGTAGAATACAAGTTGGTGATTGTCCCTAGAGGTCAGAACGAAATGGAAAATGGACTAGTCTGCATGGCTAGTTCGTATCATAAGCCTCCCAGTGACCAATAGATCATCATTCAGACCAAATTCAGACCTGCAGTGCTGGACAATGAAAAATATTGGCAGGTCTTTGAGGGTGATAAACAGATTGAAGATTTCCTGGTAGGAAATTTTTTGATTCAGACTCTAAATCTGACAATAGCTGCCTAAGTGAAGAGTCCTCAGATGAGGAAGAAACACCCTGTAATATAGAAATAAACACTTTAAACGAATAGATTGGAAATCTGAACAAAAAATGTGAAAACGCAGATAGTGAAGAAGTAGAGGTGCTGTAGACCAAGTATAAGAACATACCTCAAGGTCTGGCACCTTTAGAAGACCTTTTTGACTTCGATGATGTAGCAAAAAAACCCACTATAGAACATGCAGACTCTGATGTCGAGGAATGCAACATAGGCACTGAAGATAAACCCAAGATGATCAAATTGGCTAATTCCCTGCCTACAAACATGAAAAAGAAATACATTGACCTATTCAAGGAATTCATTGATGTGTTTGCTTAGATTTATGAGGACTTAAGGGTCTATGACACAAACATCATACAGCATAAAATACCCTTGAAAGAAAATCAGAAGCCCTTCAGACAAAAACTTCGCAGAATAAACCCAAAACAACTGCCTGCTGTGGAAAAAGAGATTAAGAAGATGTATGAGGCAAGTATAATTGTGCCTGTGAGGTTCTCTGATTGGGTATCAAACCTAGTGGCTGTGAGAAAGAAAATAGGGGAGATCAGGCTGTGTATTGATTTCAGAAACCTTAATAGAGCCTCACTCAAAGATAATTACCCTTTGCCAAGAATGGAACACATCCTTCAGAGGGTAGTAGGCTTGAGAAGGATCTCCCTGCTAGATGGTTTTTCAGGTTACAACCAAGTTTTAGTACTCCTAGAAGACCAACTCAAGATCGCTTTTACCACTCCATGGGGAACTTTTATGTATATAAAGATTCCTTTTGGACTGATGAACACTGGCGCGACTTTCCAAAGAGCAATGGACATAGCTTTTTCAGATGAAATAGGACACTTCATTGTCACCTACCTGGATGACATAACAGTCTACTCCAAGACTGAGGAAGAACACCTAGAACACCTGAGAAGAGTGTTTGAAAAATGTAGAAGGTTTGGTTTGTCATTGAATCCTAAAAAGACTGTATTTGGGCTGCAAGAAGGTAAGCTTCTTGGCCACATCATATCTGAGAAGGGGACTAGGATAGACCCACAAAGAGTTGAGGGAATACTACAAATCACACACCTGAGAAATATCAAAGAGTTATAGTCCTTCATTGGGAAAATCAACTTCCTCGGGAGTTTTATTTCCAACTTAGCTGAACACCAGAGGAATATGACTAACATGTTAAAGAAAGGTGTAGGAGTTAAGTGGACTATCTAATCCAAGAAATCTTTTGAATCAGTTAAACTTGCACTCACCCAGGCTCCTGTCCTAATCAGCCCAGATTTCTCAAAATATTTCTTGATCTTTTCATTTGCCTCCAAGCATACGATAGCTGCAGTTCTACTGCAGAAAAATCCAGAGGGAATGGAACAACCCATTTCTTTCTTTAGCAAAGCACTCAGGGATGCACCCTTGAAATAAAACATAATGTAAAAACAGGCCTATGCTTTGGTTGAGGCATTGAAAGACTTAAGGGTGTACATACTGCATTCCCACACCATAGCCTATGTGCCAAACATAGTGGTTAAAGACATCTTGTCCCAAGACCCAGATGGGAAAAGGGGCAAATGGATTGCTGTGATCTTAGAGTACGACCTTGAGATAAAACCCACCAAAATGATCAAAGGTCAGGGCCTAGCTCAACTAATGGTTGAATCAAATCTACAAGCTCTTGACATTAACATGGTAGATGCCTTGGATGAGTAGCAGGGATTGCCTGATCCCACTGTTGAGGAGAAGTTTTAGAGCTCTCCTTGGTATTTTGACATTCTGTATGTGCTTACACACCTCAATGCCCCTCCTGAACTATCAAAGACCAAGGCCAGATTCTTAAAGCTAAAGGCCAGAAGCTATTGTATTCTGAATGGATGTTTATACTGGAAGAATGCAAATGGCCTATTGCTTAAATGTTTGCCTGGACCTGAAGCAGAAAGGATTAAACAAGAATTCCATGCAGGAGAGTGTGGAGGCCACCTAAATTGGAAAGCCACTGCAAACAAAATACACAGAGCTGGCTACTACTGGCCTACACTCTTCAATGATATCCATCAGATGATAATTGCCTACCACAAATGCCAGATTTTTGAAGGCAAAAGAAAACTCCTCCCCTTACCTCTACAACCCATCACTGTTGAAGGTACCTTTATGCAATGGGGCCTAGATTTCATAGGAGAAATTCACCCCGCTTCTTCTGCACAACACAAATGGATCCTAACAGCCACTGATTACTTCACTAAGTGGATAGAGGCCATACCTACTAGGAATTCCACAGATTCAGTCATCATTAGGTTCCTAGAAGGTCATATCCTCTCTTGGTTTGGCTGCCCAAGGAAAATAATCACTGATAATGCTGCCGCTTTTGGATCCAAGAAAATGGTTGATTTTTGTCACAGGTATCAAATAGAACTCGGTCATTCAACTACCTATTACCCTCAAGGTAATGGATTAGTTGAATCATCAAACAAGAGCCTAGTGACCATCATAAAAAAGTTGCTGGAAGAGAAAAAAAATTCATGGCATAACAAGTTAGTGCATGCACTGTGGGCTGACAGGCTTACAACAAAGAAATCCATTGGCATGTCACCATATCAGCTTGTCTATGGAACAGAAGCAATGTTTCCCACCAGCCTTGGAATACCAGTGATTAAACTTGTTCAAGAGATACAAACAGAAGAAGATAGCATGGTGAGGAGAATAAACCAGACAATTCATCTCCAACAAACAAGGGAAGAGGTCTATAACAGAGAAATCAAGGTTCAGGAAAATATAAAGAAGTTATTTGACAAATTAACTAAGGCCTCTGATTTCAAAATTGGAGATAAAGTTCTGAAGTGGGACTCAAGGAGAGAGGACAAAGGAAAGCACAACAAGTTTGACAGTTTGTGGCAAGGTCCCTACATCATCCAGGCCACTGTGGGTCCAAATGCCTTTTTTTTACAAGAGTTAGATGGTACAGAGCTGTTTGGGGGTCTTGTCAATGGTAGGATGCTCAAACACTACTTCTGCTGATTTCCAATTTCTAGTTTCCATTTCCATTTTACATACCATTGCAGTGTTTGTTTTCAAGAAAAAGAGAAAATGTTCCAAAAAAAGAAGAAGAAGAGAAAAACAGAGAGAAAGGAGAGGTTCAGACATGCTCAAAACATGAACCTCTGAAGTGAAAAATATTGGCTCTAATATGATCAAAACCTGAGCCAAAGAAATAAAACAGCTGGTTCTAACATGCCCAAAATCTGAACCAGCAGGCAAAGAAAGGGATCAGCTCTAACATGCCCAAAAACTAGAGCTGAATGAAAAAAAGAAAGTGACTCTAACAAGCTCAAAAATTGAGTCACAAAGAGAAGAAGGATGCTTCAAACTTCAAATTTCAAGCCTTCAAAGTTTTGTTTTCATATTTCTACAAGTTTCTATCCATGTGCAGCTGTCTTTATGCCTTGGATCCACAGCAAACTAGACTTTCTAATCCTAGTTTGACTGTTTTTAAATTTATGTTGTAGAATGTAGAGAAGAAATCTGTTGGACAGTCTAATCCCAACAGATATTAGATTAGGTAGAGAAACATATGAGACCAACAGTTTAATCTGGTCTCATGGAGTAATAAGGGTAGAAATAGAATAGGCTTATTTTCTTGTTTGTAAAAAATAAAAAGATGTAAAGGGTATGCTAGCTCAAATGCACCCTGGAAGAGAAAATGCTAGGATTGTAGGATGGGTAGGTAGATTGGTGGGGTAATTTTTCTGCTAAATTGATGTCTTCACAATTGTGGCAGCCGAAAATCAAAGAAGAAAGGTGGCTCAAGCAGCAGGCATCTGGCCTACTACAAAGATCATTTTCTGAATTCTTTACTCCTTCAAGAAGAAGCCATCCCCATGTGGAGCCATTGTTAGCCCCCTATAAATTTTTGACAAGCAAACAAGGGGCTAAAATGTTTCCAAGCCTTCAAGGAATGAATTTCCTCTGAAAACACATCATCCTTGAAGTCTCCTGTGCCCTTACCTTTGATAAATTCCCTCTGTTGACTCCCATTATAAGGTCTCACTGATTGCAAAAAATTGTGCTCCAAAAGGCCTACTTTTTCCCCTTGTACCCCTGCAGAATGCCCCATTTTAACCTCTATTTTCCCCTTGTCAAATTCCCCTCTGATCCCCTAAATCCTCCCAAAATCCCCCCTACATCCTGCACACACCCCTTGTTTGACCTATTTTCTTCTTATTCCCTCCATCGTTACCCAATTCTGCCCTCAAATTGCATTAAAATGGGCCGAATAACCATTTTGTTTATGTGTATGGCTTTAGCACCCTTTTGGCTAGCCCCTGAACCATATTTCCCCCCATGTGGCCTGGCGCTAGAACCACCCGCCAGCCCGAAAGGCGCTTACCGCAATCATATATCGGGAGCGTTTTGGGTCGTCGATCTGTGTAGATCGGACGGTTGTCGCGATCCCCACAATGTTCATCGTTCGACCCTTTCACCGCTCGTTCATCGCATCTCCGCCGTTCATTTACCCGTAGATCAACGGTCTACGGTACATCTCGCCTGGTGGTCCCCACAACCACGCATATCTGAAAACCATCGGTTTCCATCGCACCGCGTTTGGAGGATGGGTGGTAATTTTATTTTCGGAGCGATTCCACTCACCGCCTGACACGTGGCTCCGTCACTATTCAAAAACCACCCCCCCATTGTGTGTTAACATTCAGCATTTGACCCGGTGCGATATGCATATCAACCGTCGGATCTGAAGCCCTCCACCAACGGTCATCGCACCCCGAAGATGCGCAGAAATTAACCCAAGGCAACCGTACCCCTGGCCCACCATCCGTCGCCCTACGATGCATTTTCAGCCGTCGATCTCCTCCCAAGATCGGACGGTCTAGATTCAATCACCCTCCGCCATGTCCCCAGCCATCGATCTCCTCCTGAGATCGGACGATCCAGATTTTATTGCATGTCCCGCCGTTGACCGTTCCCGCCACGTCACCCATTCCACGTGTTTCATCGTATTTCTCGCCCGTCCATGTACATTTATGCGTTCAAAGGTCAGGTTTTAATATTTTACGTTAAAATGCTGCGCCACCATACTACAAGCCTCCCACTGCGTTTTCGCTATCACCTCGTGCTCTTCCGCCATTTTACCAGTCTGCAGCCATTCTCACCGTCCCTGTTGCATCCACCCCCTCCATCCATGGTTTTTCGTGTTTTGCAGGGTTATCAGATGGTGAAAGCCGCCATTATTACATAGTCTTTATTACAGCGGCAAAAAGCCGTAGAAAGGACCATTTTTCAGAGGCCGAGATCATGAAGAAAGCATGGGAAGGAGCCATGATAGGACTTGCATTAAAGAACAGGTTTTGAACTCTGTAAAACCTCCCTAGAGCCATTAAAAGCACAGATTTCACTGACAGAGACAGAAATGGAGTAGCAGAGAGTTCGAGGCACGTAATTGAGGATTTTTGAGCCTTTTTCAGGGATTTAGAAGGCAAAGGTACCAGTTCGAAGACCCCGAGGATCGATCAGAAGGTCCAAGGCATAGAAAATAATACTAAATGGTTTTCACATCAGCAGAAGGTTCTTTCCATAATGGACGATGCACCCATACAGTTCTCATCCTATGCCATGTTCTAGAGAGATTTTCCAGCCCTGACAACAGTCCTATGCTACCAGAGCATTTGATTCACAGTATGGCAGACCCTAGCATCATTTATTTACCCTTTTGTTTATTCACCAGAAGTACTACAGAGTACTGCAGCCAAAGTACATCAGAGACATACCGGAGCAAATGGAAGCCTGGAGAAGACCACTCTTTCACCCAAAGAGTGCCATGGATAAATGCACATAATTTAAATAGAATGGGCCTTGGCCCTCTTCCTTTCCTGAGTTTTAATGCTGCATTTAGTTTTCACCTACTTTCTCTGCTCCATTTGAGCTATAAATTCATGAAGGAACTCATTGTAAAGGTTGTTGATCAGTTATCAGATATTTGCAAGCTGTTTCTTTTGAGACATAGTCTCTGTGTAAAGTTGTAAGATAGGCTAAGGAAGATGTTTTCTGACTGAGTATCTAGCTATTGGCAATGTTGTACTTGACTGGTGTTGCTTTTTAATATGACAAGCACATTTCTTTGGATCCTAATCTAAAGCAGCTGTGATGTTTTTCTATCTTTGTATTTGTGTTTAACTTGCATTCCGCTTCATTTCATTTCTACTGGCTCGCATCAGAAATCTGGCATAGGATTTACCCTTGTTAGGTACCCTATGTTTCTGCTATCCGTGCCTTTGATGTTTTCTACTAAATGTGTTATCTAAGAGTTGATTTCAGTTGATTTAACCAGTGTAGTGGATGTTATTTCCTGCTAGCTGATGTATGAATTGAATGAATCTGTTCTTAGATGTTCTTGTTAGGATTTAATTGAAAGAATTGGGAACACTGGGAGGTCTAGAACCCCGTTTCTATCTCACTAGCATCCTTTTCAATTGATTGAACCTTTCTTAGATCCCTCAAGTTGGAGGCCAAAGAATTGAGAGTTCAAAGTCTCTCTCTGATCTCAGGTCTTTAACTTTGTGTTCTAAATATTTACTGTTTCCTCCTCCCTTACCATTTCATACCACACTATCATCTTTAAGATCCAATGTTTTAGATGACTAGCCCAACTGAAAGCCTGCACATTGAATAGCAATTAAACCCTTTCCTGACTCCATTGCCCAATGGTTTTGAATGCTCCCTGGAATACTTCACCTCTGCCTAAATCCTCTTTGCTCATCCTTGCCTTACATTGAATCCTTCTTTCCTGATAACCAGCAACCAAACAAACAATAAAAAAAACAAACCCTGTGCCTATAACTAGCCTAATATCTTAACCTTTGGGCTTTGAAGTCATATATATTTGACATATCATAGAGAGATCCCTCTCTGGACCCATGAGGGCTAGATCTTGAGGTCTGAAAGTGGTTTGATGTTGTCTCATCTTTTGGTCTTGCCAATCTGGCCAAAACATGGGAACCCCAACAAGGGTCATTATGAATTTTTGGTCATGCCTTTTGGCCTTACCAATGCACCTTCTACATTTCAAGGGTTGATGAATTCCATTTTCAAACCCTTCCTTAGAAAATTTGTGTTAGTATTTTTTGAATATACACTAATCTACAGCAGGTCTTGGAAGGATCATGTTCAACTATGTTGATAGGGTGATCAAACTATTGGAGGAGAAACAATTATATGCAAAAACCTCCAAATGTTTCTTTGGAGTACAAGAGGTGAAATATCTGGGTCATATTGTATCTCAGGAGGGTGTTAAGGTAGACCTTAACAAAATTATCTCCATTAAGGAATGGAAAGTTCCCACAACCATAAAGTAGTTGCGAGGATTTCGGGGGTTAATATGGTATTATCGCAAGTTTGTTAAGAATTTTGGGAGAATAGTAGCACCTATAAAAACATTATTGAATAAAGATTCATTTTCATGGACTCCTGAAGAAACTAAGGCCTTTAAACATCTTAAAGAGGCAATGTGCCAAGAACCGGTCTTAGCTACACCAGACTTCACAAAAACCTTTATTGTGGAATGTGATGCCTCAGGAAATTGAATTGGTGTTGTTTTAATGCAAGAAGGAAGACCCATTCTTTTGAAAGTTTTCTAATCAAAGGAAAGTATTTATAGAAAGCTATTTATGAGAAGGAAATGTTGGAAATACTACATGCACTAAATAAATGGAAACCTTACCTAATGGGAAGACACTTCAAGGTAGAAACTAATCATGAATGTCTTAAATACTTTCTAGAACAAATACTATCTTCATAAGAGCATAAAAAATGGGTCACAAAGATGTTGGGTTATGACTTTGAAATCATCTACAAAAAAGGGAAGCTAAATGTTGTTGTAGATGCACTCTCAAAAAAGGATGAGGATGTGGAAGCATTGATTTGTGAAATTTTTATTATCCAACCAGATTGGATAACCGAAGCAAGGGAGGAATGGAAGAATGATGAAGAAGTGTGTACACCTATTCAAAAGTTGCGGCAGGATCATAGCACATATGATACATTTAGTTGGAAAAATGATTCCTTATGGTACAAAGATCGCTTATATATTTCTAATAATTCCCAACTAAAACAAAAGATTCTTTTGGAATTGCACACCTTTCCCTTAGGAGGACACATGATTTATAAAAACTTATCACATGGTGAAGAAAGAATTTTTTTGGTATGGCCTTAAATCTGATATTGAAAATTTTGTGGCGGAATGTTTGGTTTTACAACAAAATAAAGTTGAGACAATTAAGACCATGGGTCTGCTACAACCTTTATCCATTCCAAGTCAACGTTGGGAGGAGGTTTCAATGGATTTGATCACAGGTTTACCTAAGTCCAAAGGAAAGAGTGTCATCATGGTGGTAATTGATAGACTTACCAAGTATGCACAATTTTGTGCATTACCTCATCCATTTAAAGTGAGTACAATTTCTACTACATTTATGGAAACAATTCAAAAGCTACATGGAAACCCAAAGATTATTGTAAGTGACAAAGATCCCTTTTCACTGGAAATTTTGGGACGGAATTATTTTCTTGTTTGGGTGCTCAACTAGCTCATAGCTCATTTTATCATCCTCAATCTGATGGGAAAACTAAAATAGTGAACAAATGTTTGGAAGTATATCTTCATTTCTTTGTATCTGATAAACAAACACAATGGGTCAAGTGGTTACCTTTGGTTGAATGGTGGTATAAAACTTCCTTCTAGACTGTAGCAAAAATGACCCCATTTATGGCACTTTATGGATATCATCCACCATCCATCGCATAACCTTTAAGAGAAAAATATAAGGTTTAAGCAGTGGAATATCACATCGAGCATCAACAACAATTTCTACAACTCTTAAATGTTAACCTAAATTTGGCACAGAATCAAATGAAACAACAACTAGATCAACATCGAAGCGAGAGAATTTTGGATATAGTCAACTGGGTATTTTTATAGATACAACCATACAAACAAACAAATGTCCCTCAAGAAAGCTAAGAAGGATAATAAATTATCGCCAAAGTAATATGGTCCTTACAAGGGGTTGCAAAAGTTTGGTACTATGGCATACAAATTGGAGCTTCTTGCATCTTCTTGAGTGCACCCAATTTTACATGCTTCATGCTTAAAGAAGGTTATAGGTGACAAAATTCCAGTCCAAACAATATTGCCAGAACTTGATGAGGAAGGAAAAATCATATTGGAACCTGAAGTAGTCACAGAAACAAGAAATCGAAAGTTACAAAATCGATCAATTTCAGAGTATCTCATCAAGTGGAAGAACCTATCCACTGAAGACTCCACATGGGAGGATGAGAATTTTAGACGGAAGCATCTATAGCTACTCAAGCATTGAGGACAACACTTTTTTGAAGGAGAGGAGCATGTTAGGCCCCTATATTACTAGTGTAGTCCCTTATTGTTGTTAGTGTAGCCCCTTTATTGTTATTGTTGTACCCCTGTAATCTCCATATTGTTATTATTGTGCCCCATAAAATCCCACTATTGTTTTTTTTGTGCCCTTACATTATTATTGTTAGGTCGGTTAGGATTATATTGTGACCCCATGGAATCCTATATATAGAAAGGAGGTTTTTTCATCTATATCCATCCAATAATTGTTCATTTGTGTAATGTAAAGGAGGTTTCCCCCTCAAAGAGGCTGATTTCTAAGGCGTTTATCTATCTTTTCTTCTATTTTGTGAGTTTGTTTCATAACTCTATTCCATGCAGTGCATGCAACCTATTCCATATCTCTCTTGGAGTATTGCGATTTTTTATTTTCTCAATGTCTCGATCGTGAAAATTGTCATACATTACATATTTGGCTTGTGCATCCAATAATTGATCTTGTTGTTAAAATGGTTTGCCATCATAACCATTTATCACCATCTTCCAAACCTCAAATCCTTGAGTAGGTATTTCTTATTTCACCTTCTCTCTCCATGCTCGAAAATTTGTGGCATTGAGACATGGAGTATCTTGATAACCCATGAATCACCAGATCCACCTTCCAACGATTAAGCCAAAAAAAGGAACCAAATCTGATACCACTTATTAGAAATGTAGATCACTACTTACCAGGGTGGTGAATCAGTAATGATAAACCTTATATAAATTTTAAATCTTTTTTTCGAAAATGTTAAATGATTAGTAACCCAACATTACTCAATAGATCTAAAAATGTAAAATCGACATAAAATAAACGCATAAACACCGTAATATATATCAAGAGAATCATGCACCAGGAGACACAAAATATTTCTAGTGGAAACCCTCAAGGGGAGAAAAACCACCATGTTGTTGTTGCACTGCTCTGAATCTTCTATTAATCAAAAATATATTATACAATGTTTAGTTGGCCACCACCAGCAAGTAGCCACCAACCATTTCACAATTTATCTAGCCACCACTAGCAAGGAGAAACTTCCCCTAAAACTCTCTAGCACCACTTTTAAAAACATTTCAAACTAGGACCCCATTCATCAAAGTAACTATTTATGCAACACAATCACAATAAATAAAAAACAACAAAACTCCCTAGAAATTCCTCTTTCGCAATCTCACAATCCTCTTCAACTTATCCTCAACTTCAATCACTGCAAGAAAAATACAATATTGTTTTGGGCCTACAAAATAAACTATTATTAGCTTCATATATACATTTTTCTCCTACAACCACACTGCTTCTCTCTCATTCCCCTCTCAATAGGTCGTTCTCTCAATCCATCCAATATACACTCCAGAAGGTATTCTCTATATATAATTTTTCTCCTTAACCATTCATGTTTAGCCACATTCTATATGAGGAGATATATTTCTCAAACCAATAGACCATTTACCATGAGAAAATACCAACATATGAACCCCTGGAAACGACTGGAAAATGGATCAAATCCAGAATAAGTCAGACATAATAAGTAACACAGGTCCTCCCTTACAGAAAAGAATTGTATTAAGGGGTAACACAAGTTTCATTAATGAAACTAAATTTACTAACGCGGTTCTTCTTCAGATAACCTGTGTTACCCTTTCCAAGCTCACTTTTCTTCAATTTGTTCAGCTCCAAGCCTCCGGAACCTGTTCATGCAACTCTTCACTCACCTCTTGAGCCTGTAGGACCTATAAAAACTCATTTCAAGTATCTGATGATCATGAAAATACCTCCTAACATGTTCAATCTCCCTATGAAAGTATGAAGCCATCATCATAAGCCTTCACCTATCAATTTGCAACTCACTGGCTTCAAGGTATAGACATGTAACTTTGAGACATTGTTCCAAACACATGAGACCACACACTTGACCTATAAAAAACATAGAAATGATTATTATAATCCTGAACACTACTAAAAAATGGTTAACATCAATGGAAACATTACAATGCCAACATTTTTTTACGATAATCATAATATTTATGTCGATAACATGTCTATTTTGGAATAGGGATTCTACAATTTTAATTTAATTATAAATAATTATTAGGTGTACAGTACGAATTTAACCTCCATCAAATATTCTAGAATATTCTTTGTAGTATACATAAACCAATGTTGAGATTTATGCCAAAATTGGTTATGCCCTTTATTTATTTACTTTTGTTTTATTGATTAATTAAAAAAATGCCATATGAACAAGTGTCATATGAAATGAGTCATGGTTTTTTGGGCATGTAGTATTCATAAGCCATGGTATTGGCCCATAGTATTGTAACAAAGTCTATTTACATATTAATAATATCCATAGTAAAGTGGGTAATAATATTCTTCCATGTTTTTTCAAATGTTTATATGTGTAGCTTATATACCATCCTAAATCCATCTTAACTACCTATTTTTTGAGTGCAAAACTTGTGGAATGGTTTTCACCTTGAGATATTTGACCCCTCTTGGTTTTTGATATATATGAAGTTAAGATGGATCTAGTTTGGTTTCATATATATAATGGTTTAATCTCATCGATATTATAAAAAGTGGTTGAGTTCTTGCCCAGCTAAAGGTACCGGGTCAAAAGCAGTTTGAGTGTATCCACTTAAAGACAGAAACACCCCCTTACATTGTGTAATTAGCAGAATTTTCAAAAACCCAGTAGTTCCCTTTCCTACTACCATGTTGCTATAATTTCTACATGTAACAACCATGGTTAAAAATACGTGTAAAAAAATTATAAGACCATGACGATGGGACTCGTATTCCAAGGTGAATGATGGGAAAAACATCCTAGCAAGTGTTCACTTCAGTTATTATGGCTAAATGAAATTGGAAAAGTAAATTGGTAAGGCTTTGGAAAGGTATGAGACATCAATTGGTATTTTATTTATGAAAATGATGGAAAATAGGAGAAAATGAAGGTGAAAGGTCATAGGTTGCATGTGAGGAGGAAATTGAAGGAAAATAATGGAAAATGAAGAAAACAAAGGCCTCATTAATAAAAAGGCTTATGAGGATCAATTGGTAAGATTTTTCTCACACTTATGGCTCTCATTTTATTCTCTCTTTCTCTCATACTCTTGGATACTTAGAGTTTTCTAGGAGTACTCTTGGAGAGTGTGGATACTTGGTGGTTTGGAGCAAGAAGGAAAACGAAAAGCATGAAAGCATAAGAGGAAATTAGGATCAACATATACAACAGGTTCTGAGTGTAGGTACTGAGTTGCATGTATGTTTTCCTCAATAGTTTTGGAATGCATGGTGTATGCATGTGGATATGCCTATCCTTTCCCTTTCCTAGATAGCCGTGGTATTTTGGATTTATTTCCATTGATTTTTTTCTAGTTGGTTGTCATGATTCCTTTAGATATGAGTTATTATTTCTTGGAGTCTTGGTTGGACAAAATCTCTGGATCCCGACTGACGGTTGTTGGGTTGAGTTAATAGTCTTGGAGCCTTGGTTGGACAAACACTTCGGAGCCCTAGGTGGGTTGAGTTACTAGTCCGCGAGCATTGGTTGGACAAACGATATATAACTTGGAAATAGGTGGGGTTTAGTTACTAGTCCTGTAAGCTTTGGTTGGAAAAATTCTCTAGAAGCCCTCTAACACTTGGGGTTGAGTTACTAGTCCTGGAGCCTTAGTTGGAAAAAACACTTTGGAGCCCTGGAACAGATTGGATAAATATCAATCCGTGATGGTTTTGATGTCTAATTATGAGGTGGAATCACTAGTTGAGGTTTGAGGTGGTTTTTCTCTGGAAGCCCTGGTTTGGTTTTGATTGATGTGTTTGATGAGATCCCACATTCATGCTTGGAATATGGCACGAGGATGATTGGATGAATAGATATTTGGCTCAACCAATCTATGGTTAGATGGAACATGGAAGTCCCATATTCTGTTTTTTTTCACCTTCATTAATGAGAATCTCATTCCCTTGGTATTTTGTGTGCAAATGTACTGGTTATTATGTGGATTCTCTTGTTGTTGTATCCACTGTATTTCTTTTGTTATTATGTTGGTTAAAAGCATGTATTTTATCAGTGAACATGTATGGTTCTCTCCATGTTTTTACTTGTAAATGAATGCAAAATGTATATATGGAAAAATAGATTTTATTGTAGCTAATGATGTAAGGGATAAATTATTCTTAGCGATTCTTGGATAAGTATGGGACCCTTATGCTTAAATTTGTTGTTTACACCTATAGATTCAATGTTTGTGACATGTTTGAAAAAATTCCTGTCGTGGATAAGAGGGGTCCATATGAGTTTTTTTTGATGTGATTGCATATGTATGATTTTCCTATTGTTATTAATCATCCCTTAATTTTTCATGAAGTTCTAGGAAGTGACCTGGGCTCTGGGCCTGAAAAGGTGGCTTAAATCCTGGAGCTGCAGGCAAAGAAATGAGAATTTGGGGACCTAGCCATTGGCATGCCGTGTTATGACTCTGGCTATAGCCTTTTAGCCATGAAATACAGTGTTATGCCTGTGGATATGGCTCAAAGGGGGTAAAAATGTCAGTGTGACCCAGGGGTAAGAGGCTTGAGTGGTTGGGTTACCCCCTCGGGTGTTGTGGTTTTTGTACAAGGTTTGTAGGTCTTGTTTTCCATCAATTCCACTTCCTTAAGGTCACATAGGAGGTTTAATCCCATTATAGTAGCCTCTCATCACATGTTTACCCCGGTTGGTCGGTTACTTAGGTAGATGTGGGAAGGGGGTGTTACAAAGTGGTATCAGAGCATGGTTTCACTCTCTTTGGGTAATATTTGATACCACAGAGTGGTTACGCTCTCCTTGGGTGGTATATTGTTTTTTTTCTCTTTGGGTGATGTATATTTATTCTTCTCTTTGTTTGATATTTGATACCACAAAGTGGTATCAGAGCATGGTTCAACCCTTGGACTGGATGAGCGGTGTGTTGGTCATGTTTTTATGTTGGTTGCATATGTTTTTCCCATACCTATGGCGTATGTGCTTGTTGCATACATGTTGTGTTGGCCATGGTGGAATTGGTTGTCATGGAAGTGATTATGGTGTTGTTGTCAACATGTTTTCATGAGTGTATGACTGGTTATGTGTTGCTCATGTTTGTGTATTGTCCGTGTATGCTTGCTTACATATTGTTACATATTGTACATGCATTTATTGCTTATGCTAGGGTTACATATTGGACATGCTTCGATGTTATCCCTGTATGCTTGCTTGTGTGATTTCATATGTTTAACATGCATTGGTCATTCATGATTGGTTATACATGTCAAGTGGGTTCATATGGTCAAGTGTTATGAAATCAGCTCACCAAATAGAAGAAAAGATAGATCAACGACTTAGAAATCAATGTCTTTGAGGGGGTAACCTTATTTACATTACATAAATGAAAAATTCTTGGATGATACAAATTAAAAAACCTCATTTCTATATATAGGAATCCAATGGGTCAAAATATAATCCTAGTCGACATAACAATAACAATGTAAGGGCACAACAATAACAATAGTGGGCTTCTATTGGGTACAATAATAACAATATGGGGACTATATGCGCACAACAATAACAATAAGGGGGATACACTAACAATAAAAATAATGGGATATAATAGTATTATAGGGACCTAGACTTCCATGGAAGTCTAGGGGCTATACTAGTATTTGAAGGTATTAATGTGGACTCTAGTTTGGGACTTGGGGCACAAAACTAGTCTCATGGGTTTTCTAGAGGTAAAATAGTCTGGTTCTGCTCCGAATCATATCAGATTTAAGGCCATCCCAAAAAATTCCTTCTTGACCCTGTGGTAAGTTTTTAAAAATCCCGAGTGCCCTCCTAAGGGAGAGCAGCAACTATGTCATTGGAAGGACTATCAGCGCTGTCAAACAATAGCAGGGGAAAGGCCTTGCCTTTTTCACCTTTGGATCTTGATGGATTCAAGATGGTCATGGACATGAGATCTTCTCTAAGAGATCTCCAAGGAAATGCATTGCAACATTTTATGGCATGTAGAAGAGAGGAATTGATTGTGGAGGATGATAACCCACATGGGGAAAATGTCAGGGTGAACAATGACAGAAGGCATCCACATGGTGTTGAGTGGATGTGGGAGGAGAGCAAGAGGTTGTTGAGCCACTTGCAAATTTATGATACCGGGTAGCAAGAGGCCAAACTACGTTGGCTACTCTTGAGAGAGTTTGGCCATCATGAGGCATATCCTTTTTCCAAGGGTATGTGGGAGAAGAAAACTTGGTAGGGTACTTGTATCATATGGAAAGGAGTTTGGGAGCATTATGATGATGTGATATTTTCACCACATGGGTTGTATGATGGAGGTATGATGAGGCGGCAAAGGCATTTGTTGCTTTGGAGGATTGAGAGAGAGCAAGGGAAGAGTTGCTCTCACATTTTTCATAACGTTGCAATGGGAGGAGATGGCAACATTATGGGGAAGTCTTTGACATTGGGCATGTCAAAGAATGGATTTACGAGCTAGCAGGAGCATATTTTCATAGGCCAACAACGTTGTCACTTTGTAGCATGAGCTTATTGGTGGAGTGTTCCTAGGATCACTTCATATTTGATGCACTTGGTAAGCATAGAGGAGGTGAGATTGATAGAGTGGTGGATGGACTCATTGGTTATTGTGGTATGTTCTCCTTGACCTCGATTTCTAAGCATGGGAAGGAGAATTTTCATGCAGCATGTGGTTCATTCCTCTTCATATGGGTATGTCATGCCACTATGGAGGATTCATCTATGGATCTTGTCACCATCTTGTCTTCCTTACATGGTAAGATTTTTGTTTTGGCATTAATTGATTGTTCAACACAATATTTGTATACTCTTACCATTCCCTTGCAATGCATTGCTCTACAAAGGGGCAATTTTTTCTTTGGGCTCTGTGATCCATCTTTGGCCAGTTTTTATGATGGAGACAACCATCCAATGTATGATCCGGGGAAAGTATATGGTTGCTTCTTGTGTGCTCAATTGACATATTCATCCATCTACTATTTTCTAGTAGGTGTGATGACTTATACAACAAGCCATTTGTCAAGAGACAACTTGCCATACCATTGTCTGAAGCTGCAGTGGGGAAGACTGTGCTGTGACCACTTGGGAGATTGTTGGTACCTTCCAGCACCACATAGAACCTTCAGTATTTCTTTCATCATGCTGCTGATCATGATCCTATTTTCCAATATTATTCTGGCCTATATGAGGAGCATGATTGGAGGAGGAACACATGGAGTGGGTGTGTTCTCAGGGGAGGAGCATCCCCACACTTTCTGCATTACATGCTCTAAGGGGAGCATGGGAAGAGACATGGCCTCTACAACAAAATATTTGTTTCTTTATGAGGAGGACCATGAGATGGATGGGGTACCACATGATGGTGATTTCTTACCCCTCATGTATGAGATGGGTTGGGCTAGCTTGATTCACAGTGTTGGGAGAGAGAATTTTGGAGGTCTAGCTACTTTCTTGCCATTGGAGGGAAACATTATGGCAGCCCAAGATCAACAAAATCTCTAAAATTATCTTAAGTGGAGAGGAAATCAGCATGGGGTAGGCTACTATGTCTACCATGACCAAAATTTCAGCCCACCTACCTTGTCGGAGCTTCAGGTGGAGGATGATTTGCATGAGTTACCATTTTGGAGGGTGGCTCATTTTGCTTGGTTGATAGCTTGGGGAGGAGAAATTCAAGTGGGGATGATGAATCCCAATCTACATCAGCCTTCCCCAAGAGGACCTTCAAACAACCCATTGTTGCCTCCATGGATGATCCACTGTCACATAATGCCAGCTATTTGGATAGCTTACATACTTGAGAGAGGCAACTTGGAGAGATGTTGATGATGCAGCACCTTGGTCTTTGGAGGATTTCATCTTATCAGGATTGTTGTAGGGGAGAAGAGGATGCTCTTCAGTCCTATCCTTGTAGTTGCTTGAGGACAAGCAACATTTGGGAGGGGAGGACTGTAATATTCCAAAATTTGCAAGCAAGCAAATTGGAATATTAGATTTTGATATTTTCACCTAGGAGAGGAATAAATGGGAAAGGAGGCCCATGAATAATAAAATATGAATAAATTCCACCTTAATAAGGAAAGGGATCACTTCAGGAGCTGAAATTTACACTTACAAGTGTGGACAGGGGCAAAATAGTTGAGGACATAGTCAATTTTGACTAAGTCAACATGCATTCTTGAGGAGGAAGAGATCACCTAAGCAAACCGGTTCAATGTGAACAAGGATCAGCCTATGACACATATGTAAACTAGATTGAAGATCCATAATGTGAAAAGATGCATTGGAGGTGGATTATTTGACCAAGTCAACAGCGTAGCCACAAAAGGAGGGAAGCAAGCTAGGGCAGCGCAGTTTTGAAAGAGGAAGCTTCATGAATAAGTCACCTCAACATTATGTGGGGTCCAGGGTGAGGAGGCTCACCAAAGATAAAAGGAAGGCATAGCATCAAAGGGAATTCATTCATGTATTCAGATATTTTGGTCTAGAGACCATTTGCATACTTCAGCTGTTTAGTCGGAGTTGCTGCACTTCTTAGTGCAAGGAATTCTTGTGCAGGAATTCCATCCTCTCTTTGGATAAGATTGCTTAAGGGATCAAGAGAGAAGGATTTGAGCTTCATTTAAGTACTTGGCTTTGGGCCACTCTTCCATATTCAGCCACAACGCAGACTCCTTCATAAAACTGCATCCTTTATGCAGTAGCAGTAGCAACACATCTGCACCCTTTGATTTAATGTAAATCCTTGAGGAGGAGGTGCTCATTTCCCTCCGAGAGTTCTAATAAGACGCCTAGGGCCATTTATTTGTATTATTATGATATTCCATGTCATTTACAACAATTTTTAATACAGAGATGCAGTAACTGCGTTATTTTCTGCAGTACTGTTTGTTATTCATGTATTTTGTCGGAAACCTTTGCCGGGTGTCTTTCTCCTTGTGTATAAGTGCTTAAATCTCCATTTATTTTCTGTATGACTCATGTAAACTCTATATAATAATTATATCATCATTTTCTGCAGAAAAAATTCAGAAAATACGCTCCCTATGCTTCAGTAAATTTCTGCATACTCCAAGTCATGGGAAATTAACAATTTTAAGCCTAGTCGGGAATGGAGGATCTGTTTAACATAGAAAAACACATTTTTTTTTGCTAAAATTCGGCATGTGAATCCATTTTGACCTAATATAACATATCCCAGAGCCATGACCCTTTTTTTTACACATATTTCTTAATATAGTCATTTTATGGCATGAAAAGCTGCTTTTCCTCACCTTTTTTAGAACAAAAGCTGAGTAAAGGTTGCTGAAATACTTGGAATTGATTTCTAAGCATTTTTAAACACCTTTTATGATATATAAAGTACAAATTCCTGAAAAATGTGTTTTTCAGGCATGTCTTGCTGAGCAATCCCTTTTGGGGATATTACATTTTAGCTTGAAGTGTATTCCCATTAGGTAAGGTCTCCATTTCTTTAGTGCATGTAGTATTGCCAAAATATCCTTCTCATAAATAGGTTTTTGTAAATACTTTACTTTGATTGGACGAATTTCAAAATAAATGGGTCTTCCTTTTGCATTAAAATCGCACCAATTCCATTTCATGAGGCATCACATTCCACAATAAAAGTTTTTGTGAAGTTAGGTGTAGATAATAACGGTGCTTGACACATTTCCTCTTTAAGATGTTCAAAGGCCTTATTTGCTTTTGGAGTCCAATAAAATTCATCTTTATTCAGTAATGATGTTAGAGGTGCTGATATTCTCCCATAATTCTTAAAAAAATTGCGATAATACCCTGCTAACCCCATAAATCCTCGAAGATTATTTATGGTTGTGTGGATTTTCCATTCCTTAATGGATTTAATTTTTTTAGGGTCTACCTTAACACCCTCCTGAGATACAATATGACCCAAATATTCCACCTCATGTACTCCAAAGAAACATTTGGAGGTTTTTGCATATAATTGTTTCTCCTCCAATAGTTTGAGCACCCTGTCAACATGTTGAACATGATCCTTCCAAGACTTGTTGTAGATTAGTATATCATCAAAAAATACTAACACAAATTTTCTAAGGAAGGGTTTGAAAATGGAATTAATCAAACCTTGAAATGTGGAAGGTGCATTAGTAAGTCATGACCAAAAATTCATAATGACCCTCATGAGTTCTGAATTTTGTTTTCAAAATGTCTTCAGTCTTCATTCTAATTTGATGTTATCTAGAGCAAAGATCCATATTGGTGAAATACATTTCTCCATGTAATTCATCCAATAATTCATCAATGACGAGGATGGGAGATTTATCTTTAATAGTGAGATTTTTGAGCTCCCTATAATCTGGACACATATGCCATTATCCATCCTTCTTGTGCACCAATACTACTGGATCAGAGAAAGAACTTTGACTATGTTTAATTATACCAGCCTCTAGCATTCTGCAACCATACGTTCAATCTAACTCTTTTGAGCATAAGGATATTTGTAAGGCCCGATGTTTGAAGGAACACTTTCCGGAATCAAATGAATAACATGATCATGATCCGAATATATGGGATTCCTTTGGGAGTCTCAAACACCTTGGAATGATTGTCCAATACTTTTTGGAGATCTGGAGAAATAGATGATTTCGATATTTGAAACTCTAGTGAGCATAATTGTGAAATTACGCCCCATTGTTATTTATTTAGAAGCTTTTTCATGCCATTAGAGTTTATTATCATTCTTGGTTTCCCTGTAAACCCCTTAATTCAACTTCCTTTCCTTCCCAAAAATATTTCAAGAAAATTTCTTGAAAATTAAAAGTTATCGAACCCAAAGATTGTAACCATTGAACTCCTAGTACCACATTGACACCACCCATTGGAATGGAAAGCATTGGGATATTCAATACATATTTCCCCATGGTTAACTTGATATTATGACACTTTCTAGAGCAATTTATAGTTACTCCATTTTCGACCATCACTTGACACTCTGGTGCAGGATATAGGATTCAATTCAATTCCTTGGCTATCTTACAATGAATAAAATTATGGGTACTACCCGAATCAATCAACACTATTTCCTTTTTATTCTTGATATTTCCTTCTATATTGAGATTTTGAGGAGTGGTAATTCCTTCCAATTCATTACAAGATTTGGTTGAATTCATATCTTCTTTCTCTAAGGTCGGTTCCTGGTGTATATCCTCTTCTTTTGAAGTTTCTTGTTCCTTTTCTTCCTACTCTTCACAATCTATGTAAAATAATATCCTCTCAAGACACTTATGACCTTTAGTGTATTTTCTATCACAACTGTAACTAAGTCCTTTTGCTCTTTTTTCTTCCAACTATTTTGGTGTCAACCTTGTAGGTTGTGGAAGGCTAGGAGTAGCAACACTTCCATCTTTATAATTGTGAGTGGTAGGCTTCCTTGTTGCCATTATTTTTTATTCAATTTTTTTTTCCAACCTGAATGCCTTCTCCAATGTATCCGGTTCCCAAAGGTGAACCTCAGGTTGGATGTTATCCTTTAAAGTCCCTATGAAGACATCAATCCTATGTTCCTTTGGAATATCTTTTACCCTTATATTCAATCTCTTGAAGTCCTCAATGTGATCCATCATTGAACCCTTTTGTTTGAGATTTATCGATTGGATAAATAAGGTGTTACTCTTTGTATCCTCATAATGTGCTATCATTTCCTCCGTAAAAATTGACCAAGTGACAAGTGGTTTACGAGAACAAAGCCATCGATACCATACAAACTGATTTTGTTATAAATATAAAGTTACAATTTGTACCTTTTGTGGGGGTTGCAAGTTATGGAGTTCAAAGTGTTGCTCCATTTGTAGTATGCATGTTATCGGATCCTTGCCATCAAACTTTCTCATATCGATCTTTGGAATATGGTGGGTTTTATATCCAACATTAGAGTCTATGAAATCATGATCAACATTTCTTTTTTTCTCATCATGAGTTTCCTCTACTACCTTTTCACCATTAGGAAGCTTTTCTTGTAGCAAATTTGTCACTTCTTCCTTCAAACCTTCAAGTTTTTCTTCTATACCATAAATATTAGCTTCCATGGCATCCATATTAGCGTCCATGTCTACTTTTAAACCACCCATGACACCTTTTAGTTCATCTTTGGTTGCTCTTTGTCAGAGCGAAATTTGTTGCACTTGGTCCCGTAATTTTGATATATCGTGTTGCAATTCTTCCTCCTCATGCATCATAGTAGAGTTTTATGAGGGCTTAATGGGCATAGAATTAGTTTTTTGGAGGCATTTTAGAACCCAATACAGGTATATATGCTTCAATATACCCTTGGAATCACTTCAAACTAATTTTTCAAACAAAATTTAAGAATTTTTTTTTAAAAAATACACACATTTTTCTTGCTTTTAGGAGCTCGATATTGAAACGGTTGTAACTCTATAATTTTGGATCTCCAATATTTGAACTTTCGTCCTCTGGTATCCCTCTAAGTCTTCTTTCCAATGCCATAGGTCAGACCTCATTTTTACTCTTCATGATACCCTTATGCCCAGTCTCCCACAATGACCTAATTATGGGATCGTTCAGTAGAGAAAACTTTTACCGCATGCCATGTGTCACTGTTTTTACCTTCAGCTCTAAAATTGATACAAAATAAAACTATAGTCTGTTTGATGTTAGCCAATTTTTACATAATTTCAATCTGATGTCTTAAACAAAAGTTATGCCTATTTTCCCTTGGCCATCTATTTGAGATGAAATTCTAGAGCCTGATAAAACCCTAAATTCCTCAGATCATATCGCCAAAAATATAGCGGACTAAGATCTGAAAGGGGGGGGGGGGGGGGGGAAAAAAAAAAAAATGAAACCCTAGAATCCAAAGCTCTGATACCAAATATTACGAAACCAACTCACAAAATAGAAGAAAAGATAGATAAACAACTTATAAATCAGCCTCTTTGAGGGGGAAACCTATCTTACATTACATAAATGAACAATTCTTGGATGATACAAATGAAAAAAACTCCTTTCTATATATAGGAGTCCAATGGGTCATAATATAATCCTAGCCGACATAACAATAACAATGTAAGGGCACAACAATAACAATAATGGTCTTCTACGGGGCACAATAATAACAATATGGGGACTACATGGGCACAAAAATAACAATAAGGGGCTACATTAACAATAACAATAAGGAGATATACTAGTATTATAGGAACCTAACATCAAGTTTGCATTGGTTTGATTGAGGTTGTTGTGCATAAGGTCATTGTATAGAATTAGGTCAACATGATGATATTGGTATGTTATGATGCTAATGTGTTGGTTGAGATAGAGTAGGATATGCAGATCATTAAAGTGACATTGCAACAATGGAATTTGGGGTAATGACATATAGTCATATAATTTGGTATGCTTAGCATGCCGGTATGTGACTCATGGTTGTTGTAAGAATTAGGGTTACTTATATGTTGTCATTCTATTATTATTATGGTAACATATATGATAAATGCAAGTTGAGCAGTGTAGGCATATACACATGTGTTAGATAGTCATGAATTATAGTAACATGTGGTTGTGTTCATTGTTTTTGTTGTTGTTTTATGTTAGTGAACTTGATGACTGGGTTATTTGTTGTTGATGATAATGTTATATGTTAACTTGTAACTAGCCTAATGATTATGTTATATGTTGTTGACGAGTATGTTATATGTTGACTTTTTGTTGTTATATGTTAGTTAACTTGATGATTAGTGTTATAGAATTAATATCTTGATTTTATATGTATCATGCTCAATTGGATTGGCCTACGCAGATGGTTAGAGTTATGACATTCAGGTATGAGTCGACTTAGTTGCACTATTGTGTTGTACTAATCTAGACTGAGTGTGCATATGTGATTTTTATGCATGAGTACCAATTGTTTATGAGCTTATGATGTGAACATGGTTATCTAGTTACTGTTATGGATATCATGACCTTATTTAGGTTGATTTTATGTGTTTTTAAGTTATATCATGATAATCTATACTGATTGTGTAGACAAGATAGCCTTCCCTGAGATACATTAAGGTATGAGTTTGCTTATGTCATCTACTTGGTGTTTGAATGTTTTATTATGTCGTTTATTCTATTTTCAAGTGTTTGGTGTCTCTTATGTCATTTAGCTATTGTATGAATGTTCGATAAATTTCATGATATGATTATGTGCCTATAATATTGCATGAAGAAATGATCTTGTTTTGAGATGGTCGTAATAACGTGTTGAGATAGTTGATATGTACTTGAGTGCAAGTAGGTGATATTTGTAGTATTATTATTTTGACTATTATTTGATTATGGCTTGGTTTTTATTCTTGGTAAAATTTTATTTCAAATTGATATATATATGTTGTCTTGATCTTTGGTACATATGGTTGACATGTGTGTTCAGTTACAGGTCAGTTTGCTTAGCATGACAAGGTAATATAACTGGTATGTTGTTATATTTAGTTATGTGCTGACATTTATGTGTTTATGGAAGTATGATGCAGGGATTGCATGGCAAAGATATTTCCATGAAGTCTTGAAAGAAGGCTCTGGTTGAGATTTCCTAGGAAGCACTTGGGACACATGGGGGATTTTTTCATGGTGTTTGTTGATAGTCTTGTGCTTTCAACCTTTTATGATTTGCTTGCGCTTGATTTGCAGTTTTATTTATGTCCAATGCAAGGGCTTACCACTTTGTTGCAATGTTGTATTTATTTTTTGCTTTTATTGTCTTCTTCTTGTTTTTTCTTGTTCTTGCCTTTTTGTGTTTTGAGAGTCTTGGGAATTGGCTGGGAAAGAGGAAAGTTAATGGAGCTCAGGGAGACTTGTTTGGTACCCAACAGGTAATGAAAGACACGGATGAATCTTAGTGCATGATTAAGTGCAATGGAAGGTAAGAATATGACATTCGGTTGGACTAGTTGATTCCAATATGGTAAATGGATGGTGGCAATACAGACATGAGAAAGGCAACATAAAAGGTAAAGAAATTGGATCTGAGCTGTTAGATGCCTTGGTTAAGTTGGGAACTATGGTTCTCAGTGTTGTGCATGTTGTGCACTAATGAGTAAGTTATATTAACCTATACCTTATGATATCTAGTAGATATGGTGTGATCATGATTATGATAATGTTTATATATGCATATATGTATGTATGTAAGTATGTTTCGTTGATTGAAAAGGTCATCGTGGATCATGGTTGTTTGATGCTAAATGTTTATATGTATATGTGTGTATGCATGTCATTGTCTGTTAGGATGATGATTCTTTTATGCTAATGATTATATATATGTATGTATCTATGTATCTGTTGGTGTCCCATGTTTTGATAGTTTGGCAAATCAAAATACAAGGCAACATCAGAACCAATATTTAGAGTTCCAGGATCTAGTCCTCATGTTCTCAGAGAGGAATCTCTCAAATTATTTTTTTTAGCAAAGGTTTATCCTGTGTGCTTTGGATATTGGTTTTTAGACTAGTTATTAAGTGTAGGTGTTTGTTTGTTTGGTTGGTTGAATTGATACATCAGAATATGAAAGGTCTAGGAAAGGTAGGTAGAAAGAAGAAGTATCAGCTTCATTGGGAAATGGAGTCAAAAAGAGGTTATGAAAAACTTATCAATAGATATGGGATATCAAAGGGAAAATCTAACTTGGCCACAGGATCCTTTGGTTTTGAATGAGATGGACATTAATGGTTTTAGAAAAAAGAAGTTTTAATTCTCAACAAAGGGAATTTTGAAAACTTGACTTGAACAATAAAGAGTTGTTTGATAGACAAGGCTAACCATGAATTCTAAAAACCCCACTTTAAGCAAATAAAGACTTCAAAACAAATTTTAAAATGAAATCTAAGATTCAGGGAACACCCTATTTACTCAAAGATTTTATTTCAAATGACTTAGAAAACATAAAAGATTCACTGATAATCGTAGTCATAGAAGAGGGAACACCTAACACATCTATGATTACAAATATAAAGGCATTTAAGACAATTGTTCAAGCAAGGACAAAGGGAAATATCAGAACAAACCTCCTTGGCTCGCTATAAACAAAGATACTTCAAAGGGAGACTTCAATAACAACCTTTAAGTGGCAGTAGACATGCAGGGAGAACCATAAATCATGCTGAAACCAACTATTCGAACTATTATAGAAATAAACGAGCATGAGGACCAAAGAGAGAGATTAAAGACTCTAAAATACCTCAGCAGAAGAAAACATAAAACAGTGAAGGATAAAC
Source organism: Pinus albicaulis (assembly GCA_034641835.2). Lineage (NCBI taxonomy): Eukaryota > Viridiplantae > Streptophyta > Pinopsida > Pinales > Pinaceae > Pinus > Pinus albicaulis. Next base: position 1,757,161,816 of record CM076578.1, on the reverse strand, counting down.
AAGTCTAAGGTGCTTCCAGGAGTCATTTCTTAGCCTAAAACTTTCATCCTATTGTAGTAAGAAATTATGGAACAAAATGAAAACAGGAGAAAACATTAAACAGTTCTGAATACTTCACCAACAGCCAAGCTCATGGATCCAATGATAGAGCCTTCTCAAGAACAAGCATGCAACAACATCATCAGGGCTTCCAAGACTCCAATTTCTTCTTCAACTTCAACAAGCTATGTATTATTTCAGAGAGTTTCAATATTACAACTAGTGATCAACCAAACAACCAAACAACAACCACAATGGATTCCTCAGCAAGTTTTTATAGAGGAATGAGGAGGTCGAAAGAGAGAAAAGATCTTCTAATTTCAATTAATACAGTTAATGCTTCTCGACCTTTGAGGGGCTCTAGGGAGAAGTTTACAGATATTTTCCTGTATTAATTGGTATACATTAAGTATTTTAGCTTGCTGGAAGCTTATGTTGAATTTAAGGCTCCATGTCATCTTTTGCAATAACTCTGCTGATAGTTTATGTTAGCTTCTTTGGTTCAAAATAACTATTCAGCTGTAAGGGGCAGATATGCTCTATTCTGGTCATTACTCGGCCTTTTTTTGAACATTGTGAAGTCACAGGTGGCAATCTCGTAGTTGAGAGGAATCAATTTTCCCCTGACGAGGCAGTGGAGGCGTCCCCTGTCTGATAAATATCCTTGATTTGTCTTTGACTGTGTTTAATTCAATGGATTAGGCTTTTGATAATCGAATTTTAGCCATAATCCATAAAGTTAATGTTTAATCCTTCAATTCTGCTGTGTTTGGACCCTCGACACTGATACTCTTTGTTTATTTTTAATTCTGTGTGTCTTGTTGATGTGCAGGGGCGCACAGAGTTTGTATGGCATCAATGCCCAAGAAGCATTGATGAAATGTGGATTAGAGCCTTTGTAGTTCTTTCCCCTTGATAAACAGAAGTCTAGAGGATCGTCATTCCCAGCCTTCAGATTTTCTTTTAATATAATGGAAAACGATTGAAACTTGCAAAATACGAAACTTATATTATAAAATCCTGCATTATTGGGTAAACTTCTTCAGAGGGCGTGGGAAGAGAGCAGGGTCGTTGGATGGAATCATCCAATGGTTTGGATTCATTATAGGCGGTCAAAAGGAGAGCGGAGGAGGAGAATAAGTCAGATCCGTCGATCGCGCAGAGATTGACGGTGGGGTCAGTCGAAAAACATAAAGTGGAAAGGCCCTTTATAATGAAACGGAAGAAAAATGCAGAGGAAAAGCTTTAAAACCTTTGCTTTGGAGGAAAAATGGTTAAAAATAGAGGTGGGAGCTCGGGATGATCGTGGGCCGTCGGATGAGACCGTCCCATGAGATCAACGGGGATGATCATGCATTGAAAACCTTCGGCGAGGGTGTAGGGTGATATGTAATGAATGTTTAAATCTAAACCACTGATCTGTAGAGATCAACGGTGGAGGGCGTGCACGAAAATGAACAAGGGAAAAGAGGGAAAGTGGTTTCGGAGGGAAAACAATTGTTTTCGCGCGGTGAAAGGGTGAGGAGGCGGTTTTTCCTTTTGGAATGCGATATGCGTCCCCGCCCAACACGTGGCCTCAGAAAACCACCCATATCGCGTAATTTTTAAGAATTATCTTCCATGCTCGAAGCTGCGCGACTCGGGATGTGGGCCGTCGGATCAAGGGTCTCAGATTTTATGGTGGAAAAGTGAACGCGATACGAGGTAGATGCGCGAGCGGTAGCCGGGTGGGCAGTTTCATTCTAGGCCATTAGATCTGAGATGGACGGCTGAGATTAGCTCTGAAGGGAGGCAGGACCCACAGGGGTCAGGCTCAGCGGGGTTAATATGAGCCGTTGGATAGAAAATATCAACGGCGGAGATTATATCTGAGGGTTAAATGGAAAAAATACAATGGCGGAAGACGGGTTAATGAGGGTCATTGATCTGTAGAGATTCAATGGTCGGGATTTGGCCTAAAACATTATAGCGGGGGGCGCATGAATTTAAACCAAGATCGGGAAATGCGATCTGGACCGTCCGATCTGGACACGTGGACGGTCTAGATGCAATCGGGGGCAAGGCATCGGCCGGGCAAAGAACTTGTAATGCGCCGATGCGATTGAGCGCTGGCCGTTGATCTAAGGATCAGATCAACGGTGGGGAGTGAATCAGAGGGACAACCAATCGGGGGTGGAGAAATATTTGATGCACTCGGTGAAAAATCGTGATGCATTTATGCGTTTATCGTTTGATTGGCTTTAGATAAATGGTCAATATTGTTTCAACTTACGCACCAGTGGAAACCCTTTGAAACACATGAAGCCAAAAAAATTTTAATATAATACAAATTTTTTATGCGTCGGGGCAGGTTTTAAATATATGAAAGGGATAGGTGCCTGACTGCGAGGCCATGGGATGTATGGAATATGATGGGCCCGGGGCTTATGCATATGAGGGCTAACCGGAATCAGAGGTCGGGCTCGGGCTTTTCAATCTAACTATTCGGAATCCTCCGACGTGATTAAGCACCTTGGGAATTTAACCTTTGGTACCGGGCATGAGTTATATGAATGAGGTGGAGGGTAAGGAGTTTAATATGACGGGCTAATCGCATCGGAATTTTTGATGCGGTTTTTTCGATCTACCCATTTTTACATTAAAAAACATAACTCCGATGCATTAGGCCAAAAATTTGGGTAAAAGGGTTTTTTGGATTTTACAAAGGAAAAAATGAATTGGGAATGAATATTTATAATTTTATAGCGCCCGACTGCGGGCAAAAGGGTTTATGAAGTGATAATATGATCGGGGGATATGAAACGGAGGACTAATCGCAATTAGAAAACTTTGTGAGGCAAAAAGACTTGCACGCTACGTTTTGTTCCGATGCGATAAGCACTTGGATGGATAGCACTTGGTTCCAGCACCAAGGCGTATGGAGGGGAAGTGGTTAGGACTTAGCCCAAGGGGGCTTAAGTCTTTATACAAAAATATGTATTTATCATGAAATTTTTCAAGTTTTTCAATGGATTTGGGGGTTTTGGCAGAGTTCAAAAAGGAGTTTTAAACTCTGTAAAAAGGATTTTATGAAAGGGGAAAAGGGGAAAATGAGAAAATAGAGGATTTTCATGAGAATGAAAGGGGTAGAAAATGAGGTTAGTTTTGAAGTGGAAGGAGGGGAAAATGGTGTTTGCAGCAGTATTTTCTCTCATGGAATTAGCAGAATTTCTGATTTCTAAATGGAAATAGTAGTGATTGAAACAAGGGCATGATGTCTTCAAGAGTCTTCAAGAGATAACACTTTTTAGCAGTAAAATTTGTTCCTTGAAGACTCCAAAAATGTTTTAGCCACCATTTGATATGACAAATTTTATAGGTGGCTAACAGTGGCTCCCCTTGGGGATGGTGCCTTCTTGAAGACATCAAGAACTTCAGACTTGCATTCTCTGGGAGGCTGATTAGTGCCTCATCCATTGGGTTGCCCTCCTTTTCTGGGATGATCTTGCTCTAAAAACATATTAGCAACCATAAAAACAATGGATCTTTCATCAACAAGCTTTCTACCTACCCAATCCTACTGATCTAACATTTTTTCTTCATTAGAGTGCACTTGGATTGGAAAACTCTTTTACAACATTTTATTCTTTTGAAAGCATAAAACTAATATAATTCTACTCCTTATCTCTCCATGAACTCAGATTAAACAGTTGAGTCCATATTCTTCTCTACCTAATCTGCGATCTGTTGGGATTAAACTGTCCAACAGATTTTATTCACTAATTTCTAAAACAGAAATTCAAAAGCATACAAGTCAGGATTGAACAGTCTAACTTGTTGTTGATCTATGGCATAAAAAACAAGCTGCACATAGATCTTATTTTGCAGAAAATTAAAACAAAATGGAAGGCTTAGGATCTGAAAGTTCAAGCACTTCCTTCAACTTTTACAGCTCTGTTTTGACTCTTACTTGAGCTGTTATTTTCTTGTCCTCTGGTTCAAATTTTGAGCTAATTAGAACTAGATTTACATTTTTTTTGACTCAGAATTTCAAACATATTTGAGTCATTCTCTTTTCAAACTTAGTTTCAGATTTTGAGCATGTTTGAACCTTTAATTTCTATCCTAATCTATCTACTGATAAGCCAAGATTAAACAGTTTGGAAAATCAAATTCACTATCCTATCAGCAGAAAATTTAAAGCTAATTAGTCAAGATTAGGTTGTATGACTAATTAGAAGTGTGTTTTTTCAGGAGTGGCATTTAAGCTTGCACACTTTCAGATTTGTTTCTCTTTTTTGGTATGGGGATATACCTTTCTTGTTTTTACAATTTTCCCTCTTTTCTCTTTTCTATTGTTCTTGGTATTATTATTATTATTATTTTTCTTCAAAATAGAAATAAAAAACTAACTAAATGCTCAAAGGCTGAGCTTTATTGAAATTCCTATCTAACCTATTCTAACTTGGAATATTTACATTTTAACCTACAAATTCTCTTTTCCAATACATCCAGTCAATCAAATGATTCTATGACTGGTCTTTTCTCATCTCTTTGAGCATGCAGGACAGACAGGGGCATTCCCATGTTCTCTGTTTCTTGGCAGCAGCTCTGAAAAACTTTGTTTCACTTGGTGATATGTTGTTGTCTGCAACCTTTATCCCTTCTTCAAATGTCTTCAAGAAATAAACATAGGGATCTTGAAATAATGCCTGGTTAGGAATATTTAACAAGTAGGTTTCAACCAAGATTACTTCCTCTTCCACTAGGTCAAGGAAAATATTATTTTGAGGAAGACAATCTTCCTCATCTTCATTGTCATATGAACTGAAAAATTCATCATACACTACAGTGTTGTCCTCTTGTTGTCTTGGTGTGTTCTGTTTTAATGGACTGAGCTCTGTGAAGAGGTTAATATTTTCTTGACCAGGGGTATGTTCACTTGCTTCCTCTTTTTCAAGAGAAGGCTCTTTGTTTTCAGCCAGCTCAAAAATTTCTTCATCGCTTTCCTCCTCAACCTTTGAGCTAAAAGACTGTTGATTCCCAATAACATGGAATTTAGTACTGATGATCTGAGATGGAGTAGAGCAAATATCCAATGAATCGTTACTTACTTCCAAACTTTCATAACTTTCTTCATCAGTATCATAAATAGTTTGAACTGGCTCATCACTTCTTTGAAGGAACTGATTTCCCTCCCATAAATCTACTAGTTATGGTCCTGTAAGATTAAATTTTGTATGGGGAGCATCATCACTAGATAGATCAAAGTTAGGAGAATCAAAAATATAAGTAATACTATCAATCAAACATACTGGATTATCAGCAGGTCTTTCTTTATTTTGATTTACAGAAGAACTTTCCAAATCTTTACAACAAAGTTCATTATGTGAATGGGCAAGAGTATTTGTTTTGCAATAAATATTAGAGACTGACTGTTTATTAATAGTCTGATCTATCTTTTCTTCTGTCGACGGGGAAGATATTTCTATGTCCCTTTGAACAGAAGTACAACAGTTCTCTGTCTCTTGTGAGGACTGATTTTGAGGTTGGATGTCTTCTTGAGCCTCAGTTATAAGGGATGATGAATCATTTCTCATGTTTGCAGGAATATCTTGAGGAATTTCTTCCATTCTTGGATTTATTTCTTCCTCAATTGATTCATCTATAATCTTATAATTTTTCAATAAGAAATTAAACTCATGAATGGTTGTCAAAAGATCTTCAGGATGTATTTGTTCTAGACCTTTATCATTATATATAATGTGTTGGGTGATGTTTTTTGATGGATCATAATATATTTCACCACACAATAATGATGTAGTGTTTTCTTTATAGTTCTCATAAACATATATTCAAGGTCCTTTAAAGAAAACAAACTACTAGATCTCAAGCATTCATACCAATCCCTAGCTTTTCCTTCTAATGTTAACATGAACATTTTCATTAGGCAGTATTCATGCCATTCAAGTTTCAACCTCGATACATGCATGTGAAATTTGATGAGATTTAATAAAGGGTCATCAAACTTTTCACCTTGAAAAACAGGCAAGTTTTCATCCCAATTCACCTGGGGCATCTTATGTGGAAACCCAGGGATGTGATCTCTACTCATTGGGGCATATCTTTGTTGTATTCTTGGAATCATGCTTATAAATCAAGAAAGAGGTCATTGTGTCTGGTAAATCAGTTCAAGGTCTTCTACCAGTGGAGTCGTTTGGTCTTTTGGGAGTTTCAGAGTATGGAGTCGCCAGGTGGAAGTTTTTTAACTCCTAAGGAGGTAAAAGGTTTAATGGTCCACCACCAATGTTTATTGAATACCAATATGAAATATTTTTAGTTTTTCTTAGTTATTTTTTCAGTCCTATTGGTTGTTTAACAGTATGCTAAATCTGCTTCAAAACTTAGCTACGGTTATGAGACAAAGACAGTGTACTCTTATGGCTAAGCCAGCTGATTTTTCAAGGTTAGATAAACTCTTATGAGAACCCTAGGGTTTTCCTAGTTTGTCACTGATTCAAACAAGTTTTATCATGATTACCACTACTTGGTAGTGCTTGAA
>CM076578.1:1757077932-1757155136 GCA_034641835.2 Pinus albicaulis | reverse complement strand
AGGTTGCTTATGTTATCTTTGAACCCAGTGTTTAGTCTTAAATATTTTACTCGAGTCCTGATGATCGCCATTATGTTGGGGTCCCGTGTTTTGATAGTTTTGTAAATCAAAAAACAAGGCAACATCAGAACCAATCTTTAGAGTTCTAGGATCTAGTCCTCTTGCTCTCAGAGAGGGATCTCTCAAATTATTTGTTTTAGCAAAGGTTTATCTTGTGTGCTTTGGATATTGGTTTTAGACTAGTTATTAAGTGCAGGTTTTTGTTTGTTTGTTTGGTTGAATTGATTTAGCAGAATATGAAAGGTCTAGGAAAGGTAGGTAGAAAGAGGAAGTATTAGCTTCATTGGGCAATGGAGTCAAAAAGAGGTCATGACAAACTTATCAATGGATGTGGGATATCAAAGGGAAAATCTAACTTGGCCGCAGGATCCTTTGGTTTTGGATGAGATGGACATTAATGGTTTTAGAAAAAGAAGTTTTAATTCTCAACAAAGGGAATTTTGAAAACATGACTTGAACGATAAAGAGTTATTTGATAGATAGGGCTAACCATGAATTCTACAAACCCACTTTAAGCAAATAAAGACTTCAAAACAACTTTTAAAATGAAATATAAGATTAAGGGGAACACCCTATTTCCTCAAATATTTTATTTCAAATGACTTACGAAAACATAAATATTCATGATAATCGCATTCATATCTGATAATTGCAGTCATAGAAGAGGGAACACCTAATAAATCTATGATCACAATTATAAAAGACCTTTAAGACAACTTTTTAAGCAAGGACAAAGGGCATGACCAAAACAGACCTCCTTGGCTCACTATAAACAGAGATACTTCAAAGGGAGACTTCAATAACAACCTTCAAGTGGTAGCAGACAAGCAGGGAGAACCATAAATCATGTTGAAACCAACTATTCGAACTATTAGAGAAATAAACAAGAATGAGGACTAAAGAGAGAGATTAAAGACTCTTAAATACCTTAGCAGAAGAAAACATAAAATAATGAAGAATAAATAATTCTAAAGGGCTTCCAGGAGTCATTTCTTAGCCTAAAACTTTCATCCTAATGTAGCAATAAATTATGGAACAAAATGAAAACAGGAGAAAACATTAAACAGTTCAGAATACTTCACCAACAGCCAAGCTCATGGATCCAATGATAGAGCCTTCTCAAGAACAAGCATGCAACAACATCATCAGGGCTTCCAAGACTCCAATTTCTTCTTCAACTTCAACAGGCTATGTATTATTTCAGAGAGTTTCAGTATTACAACTAGTGATCAACCAACCAACCAACCAACAACCACAATGGATTCCTCAACAAGTTTTTATAGAGGAATGAGGAGGTCGAAAGAGAGAAAAGATCTTCTGAGTTCAATTAATACAGTTAATGCTTCTCGACCTTTGATGGGCTCTAGGGAGAAATTTACAGATATTTTCCTGTATTAATTGGTATACATTAAGTATTTCAGCTTGCTGGAAGCTTATGTTGACTTTAAGGCTTCGTGTCATCTTTTGCAATAACTTTGCTGATAGTTTATGTTAGCTTCTTTGGTTCGAAATAAGTATTTAGCTGTAAGGGGCAGATATGGTCTATTCTGGTCATTACTTGGCCTTTGTTTGAACGTTGTGAAGTCACAGGTGGCAATCTGGTAGCTGAGAGGAATCAATTTACCCCTGACGAGGCAGTGGAGGCATCCTCTGTCTGATAAATATCCTTGATTTGTCTTTGAATGTGTTTAATTCAATGGATTAGGCTTTTGATAATCGAATTTTAGCCATAATCCATAAATTTAATGTTTAATCCTTCAATTATGTTGTGTTTGGACCTTCGACACTGATACTCTTTGTTTATTTTTAATTCTGTGTGTCTTGTTGATGTGCAGGGCCGCACAGGGCTTGTATGGCATCAATGCCCAAGAAGCATCAATGAAACGTGGAGTAGAGCCTTTGTAGTTCTTTCCCCTTGATAAACAGAAATCCAGAGGATCGTCATTCCCAACCTTCAGCTTTTCTTTTAATATAATGGAAAACCATTGAAACTTGCAAAATACGAAACTTATATTTTAAAATCCTGCATTATTGGGTAAAATACTTCGGAGGGCATGGGAAGAGATCAGGGTCATTGGATGGCATCATCCAACGGTTGGGATTCATTAGAGGCAGTCAAAAGGAGAGCAGAGGAGGAGAATAAGTCATATCTGTTGATCGCGCGGAGATTGAAGGTGGGGGTCAGTTGAAAAACATAAAGTGGAAAGGCCCTTTATAATGAAACGGAAGAAAAATGCGGAGGAAAAGGTTTAAAACCTTTTCTTTGGAGGAAAAATGGTTAAAAATAGAGGTGGGAGCTCGGGATGATCGTGGGCCGTCAGATGAGACCGGCCCATGAGATCAACGGCGGTGATCGTGCATTGAAAGCCTTCAGCAAGGCTGTAGGGCGACATGTAATGAAGGTTTAAATCCGAACCTCTAATCTGTCGAGATCAACGGTGGAGGGCACACGCGATAATGAACAAGGGAAAAGAGGGAAAGTGGTTTCGGAGGGAAAACAATTGTTTTCACGTGGTGAATGGGTGGGGAGGCAGTTTTCCTTTTGGAACGTGATATGCATCCCCGCCCGACACGTGGCCTCAGAAAACCACCCATATCACGTAATTTTTAATAATTATCTTCTGTGCTCGAAGTTGCGCGACTAGGGATGTGGGCCATCAGATCAAGGGTCTCAGATATGACGGTGGAAAAGTGAACACAATACGAGGTAGATGCGCGAGCGGTAGCCGGGTGGGCGATTTCATTTTGGGTCGTTATATCTGAGATGGATGACTGAGATTAGCTCTGAAGGGAGGCAGGACCCACAGGGGTCGAGCTCAGCGGGGTTAATATGAGTTGTTGGATAGAAAAGATCAACGGCGGAGATTATATCTGAGGGTTAAATGGAAAAAATATAATGGCGGAAGACGGGTTAATGAGGGTCATTTATCTACAGAGATTCAACGGTCGGGATTTGGCCTAAAACATTATAGCAAGGGGCGCATGAATTTAAATCAAGATCGGGAAATGCGATCTGGACATGTGGACGGTTCAGATGCAATCAGGGGCAAGGCATTGACGGGGCAAAGAACTTGTAATGCGCTGATGCGATTGAGCATTGGCCGTTGATCTGAGGATCAAATCAACGGTGGGGAGTGAATCGGAGGAACGGCCAATCGGGAGTGGAGAAATATTTGATGTGCTCGGTGAAAACTCGCAATGCGATTATGCGCTGATCGTTTGATCGGCTTTAGATCAATGGTCAATATTGTTTCAACTTATGCACTGGTGGAAACCATTTGAAACACATGAAGCCCAAAATTTTTTAATATAATACAAAGCTTTTATGTGTCGGGGCGGGTTTTAAATATTTATGAAAGGGATAGGCACCCGACTATGGGGCCATGGGATGTATGGAATATGATGGGCCTGGGGCTTATGCATATGAGGGCTAACCGGAATCGGAGGTTGGGCTCGGGCTTTTCAATCTAGCCATTCAGAATCCTCCGATGCAATTAAGCGCCTTTGGAATTTAACCTTTGGTCCCGGGCATGAGTTATATGAATGAAGTGGAGGGTGCAGAGTTTAATATGATGGGCTAATTGCATCGGAAGTTTTGATGCGGTTTTTTCGATCTACCCATTTTTACATTAAAAAACATAACTCCGACGCATTAGACCAAAAATTTGGGTAAAAGGGTTTTTTGGATTTTACAAAGGAAAAAATGAATTAGGAATGAATATTTATAATGTTATAGCACCCGACTGCGGGCACAAGGTTTTATGAAGCGATAATATGATCGGGGGATATGAAACGAAGGGCTAATCACAATCGAAAAACTTTGTGAGGCAAAAAGACTTGCGCGCTGCATTTTGTTTCGATGCGACAAGCGCTTGGATGGCTAGCACTTGGTTCCAGCACCAAGGCGTATGGAGGGGAAGTGGTTAGGACTTAGCCCAAGGGGGCTTAAGTCTTTATACAAAAATATGTATTTTTCATGAAAATTTTCAATTTTTTCAATGGATTTGGGGGTTTCTGTAGAGTTCAAAAAGGAGTTTTAAACTCTATAAAAAGGATTTTATGAAAGGGGAAAGGGGGAAAATGAGAAAATAGAGGATTTTCATGAGAATGAAAGGAGTAGAAAATGAGGTTAGTTTTGAAGTGGAAGGAGGGGAAAATAGTGTTTGCAACAGTATTTTCTCTCATGGAATAAGCAAAATTTCTGATTTCTAAATGGAAATAGCAGTGTTTGAAACAAGGGCATGATGTCTTCAAGAGTCTTCAAGAGATAACACTTTTTGCAGTAAAATTTGTTCCTTGAAGACTCTAAAAAAATTTTAGCCACCATTTGATATGACAAATTTTATAGGTGGCTAACAGTATCTATGTCACTGTATGAAAAGGTTTTTCAAGGATCATTCTTGTGGAGGAATGATTGATTATGCAGGTGAAGGGCATGAAGAGGTTCTTGGTCTTATGAGGAATCAAGTGGGAAGATTAAATCTAATAGATCTATGAGGTTAGTATCATGTGGACATGAATTGATATTATATTCTTGTACTATTCCTATGTTTATGCTATGGACAAGTAATGTTAAGGGGTACATTAGTGGAGTGAAGGTTGTATGATCTGTTGCATGCTAGGATAAGCATGGATAGTGGAAAGATACAAGAATCAAGGTGGCTTGTGGGGTCAATGTGTGGTCTATGGATGTGCAATACTATTGTTGTGTATATTTGTGCATGTTGTATATTCGGTTATTGTACCTATGGTGATGTGTACACATAACATATGTAGTATTGTGTACATATGATGTTGTATTCCTATTGCATATATGGTGTTGTGTATATTGCATATGCAGTGATATGTATAGATGGTGTTATGTACATGTTGTATATGCAGTGGTATGTACATATGGTGTTGTGTGTGTGTTGTACATATGCTTCTATGTACATGTGGTGTTGTTTGCATGATTGTACAAGTGGTGTTATGTGCATGTGGTGTTGTATACATGTTGTACATGTGATGTTTTGTGTAGGTGGTGCCATGTACATGTTGTGAATGTGGCATTGTATACATGTGGTGTCGTGTACATGTCATGAATGTTTTGTCGTGTACATGTCATGCATGTGGTGTTGTGTACACATTGTACAAGTGGTGCTGTGTACATTCGATGTTGTGTACATGTTGTGCAGATAGTATCATGTACATGTGATTTTGTGCAAACGTTGTGCAGGTAGTGTCATGTACATGTTGTATTGTGTATGTGTTGTGCATATGTTATTGGTGCATGTCGTACATGTTGTGTTGCGGACATGCGGTACTACATATGTGCATGGTGTAATCATGGTATCGTGGCATGTGTATTTGTTGTGTTGTACTATATGTATGTATATGCATTTTGTTGTACACTGGGTGTAGGTGTATGTGTCATATGACAGTATGGGTGTGTGTATTGTATGGTGTTGTATGTTGTATGCGGGTGTACATGTTGTGATGTACAATGTGTGTATGTGTACATGATTGAAGAGAAGCAAAGGCATTGGGTGCTTGCCGGGTGTGGCAACCGATCCGGTGTGTTTTTTTATTCCTCGAAATTCGCTACAATAACATGTGGGGATGACCACCCGGTCCCGACCTTAAAGCAGTTCCTTTTCCGTTTGGAATGGTGGTTCTGACTAGTTTAACTAGGTTGAGTTACCTTCTCTCAATCTCCAATGGCTTAAAATATAACTTTTTTCTACCAATGGAGAAGAGACATCAGATTATCCCTCTTGTTGATCAGGCAAGAAATTGATCCTTAAGCTAATTTGGGGCTCAGCCAAGCCACAACTAAAGTTTTTCCTCTTTGGTAAGAGGACTTCTAGTAATGTAAAATTATATCTAAATGAAAAAGTCATACTAAAATTCAAGCCAAAAGGAAATCTATCCTAATCCTATCTCAATTAGGCAGATATAGATCTAACCCAACTGAGAGCAATATATTTAAATGATTGATATTTAAATATTTCTGGATTATAATGAATATAAAATTAATGAAATAGTTCAATTAACTGACATTATGAATGCCAAAACACATTCTATTCAGAGACCTCTTAACTGAGATAATCAACCAACAACATTTAGGAAGTAGTTCACAAAAATGATATTGATTGTTAAATCAGTAATTCGAATAATTAAAAAATAATATGAGGAAATAGTTCACAACATATCACTCTTTATTAAATCAGTATTTAAAAGACAAATTTTTGAGTAAATAGTTACGCAGAAATCAGAATTCAACCCATAAAATCAGAGTTAAATAATAACGTGCAATTGAGACAAATTACTCATATTAACAATAGTGCACAAATATGAATAAAATGACACATTCTTGCTATTATAAAATCAAACCAGTATTTAAAACAATAGTATTATAAATACCAATTTATTGAATCCATTTCTCTAGGTTTGGTCTCCAACAGTCCTTTATAATGTTTGAAATTCTGCTTTAAAACTAGAGCTGCAATAGTATAATCTTAGTTCTCCATACATAATTCATCATGCAAAGTAAAAATCCTCAATAATCTCTAGATCTAAGTTTTCTCTCCTCTACCCTACAACTCTAAATCCTCTATAAAATAGTGCCTTCAATAATTCCTGAATTGCAGAGAAGATGAGCCCCTAATACATTCTACAATCTACTATTTATAATATTTATAAAATAATTCCTTAATAGAAAGTTGTTGAAGAGTGGTTCTGCTAAATCAATTTTCATTGGCCCATAATCATATTCTTCAATTGCTGGATCATTTTAATTGATTGAGATCTTCTTTTCCTCCTCTCTTCAACTGTTTTCCTGTAAAAACAAATCAAAACAAAATTAAAATGCAAAAATAAAATCAAAATGCCAAATCTGGAATTAAAAAAATCCAATCAAATTTAATTAAATAAATAAATGAAAAGGATATGTGAGCTTTCAATTGATGCATTTAGTTTTCTAATTGGTCAAAGAGAACATAGATGAATGGATCTGCACTCAGTAGAGGCATTGGGAAAATAAGAATGCAGAAAATAAAACTCAGAAAAAATGATTTTGTTTAAAAATTCGGAGCATGATCCTATACTTAGACCCATTAAATGATCAAATATGGTTTTGAAACCACTTCATAAATAATATCTATGGTTTAATATATCCAATGAGCCGTCCTGGGCCTCATTTGGCCTAGTAAAACTCCATTTATGAGCTTCCAAAGTTGGTATATTAAAATTTCCAAAATTTTGGAATTTCTGTTGCCTCGGTTAAAAAACATAATTTTTTTTATTAAAAATCTAATTCTAAACTAGATTGCAAATATTATTAGTTAATTTTAATTAATTGTAATTATGTTATTAATTTTAATTTCACAAATTTAATTAAAAACATAATTCAACAAAATTTAATAATTAATTAAAATAGTATTATGATGATGATGATGATGATGGTTAACGTCCACTACGACCAAACTTTGGTCTATTGGACCTAAAGAAACGAATTATTTAGTTTGTTTTAAAATTGTACTCCTATGCTCAAAGAGCTTGGAGAGAAGCGTCCCGAGCTCACTATAATTTTGGCATGTTAAAAGGCTAGGAAGGTCGGTATTGCAACAAATATTATGAAACTGAGATCTAATGTGGGTGTATGCAGGGCATTCTAAGAGGAAGTGATTTTCATCCTCAATGTTTATATTCTCACATAGATGGAAGATCCTTTCCACCCATGGTGTCTTAGGAATAGCCCAACGACATGTTTCACTATGGATCTCATGAGAGTTTGTTCTTATCTTGGCTATATTAAATTTTTTATTTGAGCTAGTTAAAAGAGAGAGATACTTTTTATCTTCTAGAGTAGGGTTAATCACCTCCTTATAATATCTCAATTTTATTTTAGCCTCTAGATATTTCTCACATCACATTTTCTCTTTAAACTTAGAAGTAACAATATATTTAATGCTATTAATATTTTTCAATGCAACATTTTCGTCGACCTCCCAATGGTTTAACCAGGCCTTGGTATCTTTATACCAACCTCGTTTGAGCCTTAGGTGGTTTTGGATGGAATATAAACCTATCTTAGGAAGTCTATGGTCTCCCATGTTATTGATTTTGTGCTTTTACAACAAGATGCTAGTCATAGCTAGGCTCTCGATAGGGGAAAGACCCACTTCTATAAGGAGAATAGGACAGGCTGTATTGATTTTAATTTTGAGGTTATACGTTATAAAACGCTTCTGGATTTGCTCAATATTTCTCCAGGATTCTCTAGAGATGTTACAACCCCAAACCTCACATCCATACAAGATAACAGGAGTGACTAAAGTTTCAAAGAGGACTTTCTTTTTATCCCACATCACAAGGTTTGTTGCTTTACAATTATTTTCAAGACCAAAATAAGCTTTCCACCATCCATTAATCCTTTTGTCAATTATATAGTTCCAGTTGAGCTTGTGATGAATATCAATTCCTAGGTACTTGTAAGAAGACACTTCCTCCAAATTTCTATTGTCGTACACAAAATTGGCGTAAGTGTCCTCCTTGGATCTGATAATCATAACTTTTGTTTTGTCAGTCTTAACTGTCATACCCATGGTAGAGCAGAAATCTTGAAGAAGTCTAAGTTGCTTATCAAGATCATATGGGCACCTTGCCAGAAGAACAATATCGTCAGCATAGAGAAGAAGGATGATTACTATTCCAGATAAGATAGTGTCATCACAACCTGCTTCCTTTAAACAACATTCTAGCTTGTCAATGTAAATGCCAAATAGGGTAGGGGAGAGGGGGAAACCTTGTTTAACTCTGATATTACACTTAATATCTTTCGACCACCCCTCATTTCTCTTAAAGTTGGGTATTAAATTGTTGTATAACGTTATAGCGGCGACTCTCAATTCGAAAGGAACCTTTAGCTCTTCTAATCTATTCCATAGGTTATTTCTAGGTACCGTATCGAAAGCCTTTCCAAATTCCACAAAGCAACAAAAGATATTGGATTTATCATTACGACATTCATCTACAATGATCCTAAGTGTAACGAGGTGGTTCGTTGTTGAGTGTTTCCTTCTAAAACCCACTTGGCCTTTAGCCCTCTTACCTTAACTTTCAAGCCATATGCTCATCTTCTTTTCCAAAATAATACCATATAACTTGACTAAGAGAGGGATAATCATAAATGTTCAATAATTAGAGGGGTTATTTGTATCCCCACTTTTGAAAATAGGAATAACAAGGCTCTCTGTCCATGGTTTAGGGAACTCTTTCTTGATTGATTGATTGAAAATCTTGTGGATGTGAGGGATGAGGAAAAGACCTCCAAATTTTAATATTTTTGCCTGGTAACCTTCAATGTCCTTAGTTTTTCCATTTGCCAGGTGCTTAACCCCAAAATATATGTCTTCTAATCAGAATTTTTTTTCCGTTGTGAGCATGGTTTCAAAGTTATCTATGACTGTTATAGGTCAATTTTGGGCATCATTCCCCATGACCTGGTCAAACTGGACATCATCCCCAGGACCAATGAAATAGGGTCTATCATCCCCTTACATTTTAGTTGTTATATGCCCTAAGAGAAGAAAAAATAATTCATGGCTTCTATTGTGATATTTCCAAGGTTTTAAGTACATGTTATATCACTTATGAACTCACCAAATATTCCTCTAAAGGGACTAACTACGTTCATATGCATCATCCTCCATTCAAGGGTGCACTGCAATGCACTTCCCGACATTCAAGAGTGAGTTGGTCAATTGGGAGCGAAATTCTCATTGTTTCGGAATCTCCACATGGCCAGTGCCTTCTAGAAGAGTCCATATGTGTCAAAATTCCAATCCAAGTGTCCATATAACACCTCTGAGCTTGGGAACATGTCTTGCCTATTATTAGAAAGTCATTCATTAAGAAACTACCATCACTTTCCCTATAAATTGAGCACAGATCCTAGTGCTAGGGAAGGAAGAATTTTGGTAAAGAAATGTTGTTGGATTCTCTTTTGAGAGAGTGAAAGTACTGATATGATGCTGGTGTGATGTTGGATGTGATGAGGTTGGGATGAAGTTGGAGCTGGTGGCATCAAATCGATCATTGGTTGTAACCTCTCCCTTCTACTCTTTAATAAAGATTGTTGTTCATTTTCCCATATATGTATCTGTTTATGTTTCTATTTCGCATGCAATGGACCCTTGAATGATATATATGTTTCACATCTAGTCTATTTGAGTGATTAAGATAAGTAGGCATCTGTATATTGCAATTTGTTTGTTTTTCTCTGTTTATACTTGCAGGAATCAATCTGGCGATCTGAGTTGGATTGAAAGCTACAGCAAAAGCGACAGAAGGAGTAGAAGAAGCGCCTAGATCACGAGTAGGTTCTTATATCATTTTGTGTGTCTATTTATTTTAGAGAAAGTGATAGAAAAGTCTTTCATCTGTTGTTCTAAGTGCCTAGCACCACACTTAGGGAATTTTATTTATTCGTAGATCATAATTCTGCATAACAAATTGGCGACTCCACTCGGGAGTTTCCTATCATTTCTGGTGTTTTTTCCTATGCTAATCCTCATCAGTAGCATAAAATTTTAGTTATTATACTTTTGAATGAAATATTTGCATTAGAAGTGTGTTATGTAGCTTAAATTTTCAATTAGTGTTGCGCCCAACGCACTGTTGGTCAAGACACAGTGCATTGTCTCCCACTCAAGGGTGCATTGCCACACATTGTCTCCCCTTAGAGACTGCGTTGCCCCCTTAGCTAACCAAATTCCATTCAAATTTGTCATTGCTATCATTCTTAGCCATTTTTTTGCTGTATTCTCAACTGTTTGATACCTCTTACATATCAGTGAACTTACTTGATTATTCCTCCTTTGAAAATTAAATTTGTTCAATGTCTCTTTAGTGTTTTTCTTTATCATTGGAAAATCAAATTCAAAGTATTTTATTTCTACATTACATCCATTTTTTTTCGTAAAGGAAATTTTCTTTAAATTCTTTGTTTTTCCTAAAAGAGAAATTGTTGTTAAATTCCTCGTTTCTCAAAGAAGAAAACATTTGTTTTTGTTGATTTTAAGCATATAGTTTCCTTTCTTTCATTCACATTAAGGGAGCTGAAAATACAAACATGCATGTGCATATAGTGAATTTTGTGTTTTGCATAGGAACAAGTTAGGAAACTTGCATTTTAGTTTGTGCTCTTTGTTGTTTGATCTAAAACTGATTTCTCTTTCCCTTAGTAGTTAGGATTTTCATTGAAAAAGCTAAAATTGAAAAGCTTGCTTATCATTTTAGTTTTCATTTTTAGGAATTTCCATCACATCACGTGATGAACTTCAAAGACAAACTTTCTAAACAAGATCAACTTAAAATTTACATCAATTTACCTAAGAAAGTATTGGAACCATAACGATAACATTTAGAAGGTCTAGGCTAGATACGTGTTTTGATGTCGTTAAACACAGCAGTTGTCATTAACTTGTCTGTGATACATTCTGAGTGTGATACCTCACTCCACGTACATAAGTATATCAGATCTCATCCACGTACCTTTAGGTATATCGGGCGGTGTTCTAGTACGAAAAGTATAAGGGGGTGCTCTCATTGTGCGGTTTCGCATTAGACATATCTAATACGGACTTGGGCCTCCATGTACCTTTGGGTATATTTGGGAGGACAAATTTAGGTTGCTATCCATCCATAGTGAACCGAGTCGGCCGCCTTGTAACTAGTGATATACCAAACAAAACATTCGGGTAGATTGCCTACCCGTACTTCTTGGTTCGCCAGGAGGTATTCTGCAGTTCACAATTACTTGGTAAATTTTTTTCCTAGAATTACCCTTTTATTATGTTTATTTGTTTTTGGTCATAAAATAAATCAGTCATCGTGGAAGAAGAACACCCCTTTCCCCGTTGTTCGCGTAGAATAGCACTGAAACCACCTTTACCATAGGAAGCCATTTTTGGTCGGTGAAGGTGACATTGCTCTACCAAAAATAGTACTATCAATACCTTCGGTGCGACATCATCCTCACATATACCAGATTCGGCACAAGTTGTTTCTACAAATCCTGGTTCATCTACTGTTGTCGAGACGGAGTCCTCACAACTACCTGTGGTCACGATCCATCCAATCAGTGAGACCATACCTCCCAAACCTGATGTTGTTCAACTAGAAGTTGATTTGAATCCTGTCACCTTTTTACCAGAATATCAGAATCCCGAAGTCGAACGACCGGAAGTTATTCCTGTATCAGTCGCCCCACAATCTATTGTAGCCATTAAGTCTCCCATATCACACAGTCAACCTTCTGAAATATACTTCGGGCCTGATGGAGAAATCCTTCCACCTGGTTTAATTTCGATTGAAGAAATACCACAAGACGAAACCTTTAACTCCAACCCATTTTGGGGCAAATATTTACCTATACGAGTCTTATCCTCAATCACCTTCCTCTGCTTTTATTTATACTGTGTCTATTAGAGTTCCCATAGATCTAATAGGGTATACATTTGGTCGAATAACCATGCCTAAACCAACATCTTCAGCTGGACCATCTATTCCAGTTGCGGCAACACCTGCTCTTGCTACCCCGTCGATGTTCACAACATCACTAGAGTCACATCTATATGGTGGCCCTTCCGTCCCACCTGGTTACCAATATTTATCTGGAACCTTCTCTGGTGCATCCTCAAACCCATGGACTTCACCAATGTCATCATCTGGTATTCTAAGTAGTAAATCTATAGTAAGTACTGAACGTCTTGATCCTTTATATACATCATCAAGGCAATATCAAGCTAGTCCATCTGGGTATATTCCATCCAGCACAATATTTTCCATCGTATTATACTTCTCATAATGGGGGGAAACCTATGGTCACCCACTTTGACAGTATGTCGTCGTTATTTTGTCATTCTAATGTCGGAATGAATTTTTGTCAGTGGCAGCCCACTCTACCCATCCAACCACAAACGATTGTACGCTTTTATCAACCGTTTCAACCTATTGCACCCACATCAACTCCACTTGTTAATAAATCTTTACCCCTGTTACAGACTCAAACTGTTGTACCTCAATCGTCTCAGGCAGGTCCTTCAATCAAATACCCTTAAGTATTGGGCCCTCAGACTCCAACTCCTTAGGCTGGTTTACAACAACCACATGTATCCAGAATCATTTATTAACAAGCTGGATTACCATATTATGGGATGTCGCAACCGCAACCAGGTTATACCTATCCACAACCGAATCCAAGCTATCCTATTTTGGGTTATAATATTGGTGGACAGACCCCTTGGCAGCCACAAGCGTAAATTCCACAACTTTCATTTCAACAAGTAGCATACCCAGGTTTTGGTCAACATAATCCTAAAGTGTTTTCTTATCAAAACAACCCCTATCTGGGTTACCAATGACATATTCCTTATGTTGGTGCTCAAAGGCCTGTTTCCCAAGAAATTCCATCATACCCTGGCTATACTTAGCCCAACTCAAATCGACAGTTTCCCTTTGTTGCAACTTTAGAGTTACTGGATTTAAGCCAGATCACCAATGATCCAATCAATTACGCTCCTTGGTGGCTGGTGATACCTCATAAATTACTCTCGGATATTTCTAAGTTCAATGGAAACCCTAGGGAAGACCCGTTGACGCATGTTATGACTTATCATTTGTGGTGTTCATCTAACTCCCCAAATGATGACTTCGTTCGACTACGTCTTTTCCAGCGTACGCTTACTAGTCCAACTGTGAAATGGTACATTGAGTTACCAAGAGCTTCATTTGATAATTTCACTACCCTAGCTACTGTATTTTTGACTCACTTCCAGTTAACCATACGATATGAAACTGGAACAGAACTCTTGACTAATTTTAAACAGACTAATGCTACTCACATTTCTGATCTTATTCATGAGTGGCGTCATCATCGTAGAATGGTTAAGACATTTTTTCCTGATCAGCTTCTTGATGAGTGGTTCATTAAGTCCATGTTACCATCTATAATTGAGGATGTGGCTAAGGGTGGCGTTGTCACTAAAGATCAGGTCATTGCTCGTGCCCAATATTTAGACTTGATTAGTCTGGCACACTCTACAAGAAAATTCCCAACACGTTGTGATCTAATTTTACTGTTCCTCCTCCATCTAAGGACTCTCATGCCGGAGATGGTATGATCGGCACTGCAAGCACACATCACTCTATTGCATCTGATCCTGTGCCTTCTTCCGAAATCCATGTCGTGTCATCTAACAAGGGAAAAAGTGACAAGCAACTCGGAAGTAAGAAAAAGGGGAAATCAAAGAAAAATAAAACTTGTACCCCACAGGAAATATCATCTGATAAATTGTCTGGAAATCAGAAACCTCATTACCCTTGCATAATTTGTAATGAGTAGCACTTTCTTCAATATTTTCCTCACCACTCCGAACTCTCAAAATTGGATAAGATTTCGCATGCATCCACAGTGTTGACAGATCCATTTCTGAATCCGGACACAAATTTGGTTGTTACAGATCTAGCTTATAGTTCCAAAGTCCTTATGAAGTCTGTAACAAAGCCATCGACTGATGTTTTTGTTTCAATGCGTAATAAATATTACGGTAGTCAAGATACTGATCAATTTACTACCTCGACCACGAATCCATCTACAGAATCGATACCACCGACTGCTATTCCTAAATTGACAATCAAGCCATCGAAGGGAGTCGTTCATAAGTCAACATTTAATCCTCGAGCCTGAGATGCTCAAAATTATATTATAGTTGAAGATTTGGCTCAATCCCCTTCAGCTATTTCAGCGCTTGAGGTGCTTCAAAATTGTCCCTCCTAAAAGCAGTCTTCATTGTCGGCAATCGGTGGAATTGATCTGACAGATTCCAATCTCGTAGTCTGTAGAAATTTGAATAACTGATATATTAGTCATAGATATTCTCCTGATCACACACTATTTTAACTTTATGCACAATACAGAATCTCTTCTACCATTGATCATTAATTGCGGAAATAAAATCAATCGCATGCACACATTAAAACCATAAACAATCACACATATGAACACAGTATTTCATGGGAAAGCTTAAAGCTGAAAACCCCCAACTATCTATATATTATATGTCATAGAGATCATGTAAAAATCATTGTACAAAGCTCCTCACAAGCTCTCAGCACAACCTCCAATTTCTACACACTAATTAAGCTAGATCTAGCAAAACACATGCTCCAATCTCTGCCACCTGATAGCCAGCCTCTATTGCGTAATCAATTCTGTAGGATGGCTCATTAAATAACTTGAACCACCTGGCTTGCATTGCACAATCCTCATGGGCTTCTCCAATCACTGGTTGTTGAAAATATGCAACAGTATAGTCACAACTGATAGTTAACCTGCTCTTTCACCTATCTCTGCACTGGTCTCCACTGAAACTGTCCATGCACTGAAGTTAACTAATGTATTCTTTAGTTGATTAATGAGTTTATAATTAGTTAATTAATTAATAATTAATTCACACCACTCATCACTAGTGTATTAATCAATTAGACTAAATACAACTAGCTCAACTATGTTTAGATTAGTTAAACTGAACACAACTCCATTAACTCCTCAATCAACTCCACCAAACTCTGTCACATGAGTTCTAACTAAAGTATCCATGCAATAGCTCCACTTAACCCTCGGGAATAGCGTAATTCCTTCTGTCAGCTCCTGTGCCACATCTGTGCACTTAACTGAAGTGCTCCAAGAGATTAAGATAATGTTTATAGTCCAAATATTATTAAGAGCTAATAATATTCGACATATCTATTTTTAGCTCTTAATAATATTCGGCATATTATTAGCTCTTAAGAAGGTGCCTCACTCATGAGGAGGCCGAAAATGTTTTAAATTATTGTCATGTTGGGGCTTGTGGTGGAAACTTGTCTGGATATGCTACTGTGTAGAAGATACTCCACGCTGATTAATTTTGGCCTACAATATTTTGTGACTGCATCCTCGCGGTCATAAATTGTCATGCATGCTAGATATTTGATTGTAAAATCCGCAAACTGCTAGCGTCAATGCATCATGTTGTCTCTGTGGGACCATTTTCAAAATGGGGCATTGACTTCATGACCTGTAACCCTCATTCGTCTGGGGGGCATGGTTATATTATTGTCGCTGCAGACTACTTTACCAAGTGGGCCAAAGTGATGCCTACATTCAACAACATAGGACAAACAGTTGCATTGTTTTTCTTTAATCATGTCATTTCACGGTTTAGGGTACCCCAGGATATAGTCACAGATCATGGTTCGCATTTTCGCAATCATATGATGAATGAGTTGACTGCCAAATTAGGACTGTCACATGATATTTCTACTCCTTAGCATTCACAATCAAATGGACAAGTTGAGGCTATTAACAATATTCTTAAACGAATGTTTCAACGAATGATAGGAGTTCATAAATGAAATTGGAATTTAATCTTGTACTTGGCTTTGTGGGCATACCAAACCTCGATGAGAAACGCAACTAAAGTTACCCCCTTTCAATTGGTGCATGGTCTAGAATTTATCTTGCCAATCCAATGTGAAATATTGTCATAAAAACTCGCAATTGACTTGTTACCTGACACCTTTGTTGAAGTAGTGTGTCTTTTTAACCTCATCCATCTTGATGAAATGCGTCGTGAAGCCCAATTGGCCAAAGAAACGCAAAAGAGACATATAAAGGTGCAATACGACAAGCATATTCAGCCTTGCATTTTCTCAAAGGGTGACCTGGTCCTTCTTTATGATCAAGAAGCTAATGTAGTAGGTACAGGAAAATTTGAGCCATTATGGCATGGCCCCTATATTGTCAAAAGAGTTCTCGCTAAGGGTGCCTACGAGTTGGTAGATTACGATGGAATTTCGTTGGCGTAGCCCCGAAATGGGTTGTATCTCCAATGTTACTATGTTAAACATGAGCGTAGTAAATTTTTGTATTATATTGTATATATGTTGTTGATTTTCATTTACTGTCTTAGTTTGTTTTTCAAGATTTTTCTTGAAGTTAGTAATCCGCTTTACATTTCATCCCAGATGTCTGAATCTTTGGAACCATTCCTTGGGTATGCTGATGGTGCTAGTCATAGTACGCAAAATCTATCCTCTGCAGCGTGGGCCATTTTCACTCCGAATGGCAAGTTAGTGCATTTTCAAGGGATTTGTATCGGTCGACCTACAAACAATATCGCTGATTATAGCACATTGATCGAACTTATTTTTTATTCCATTTCATTTGGTATTAATCACATCATCATTAGGTTAGACTCACAACTTGTGGTACTGCAACTTACTAGTGTTTATACTGTTCGAAATCCAACACTGCATCGTGTGTTCCTAAAAGTTCGACTTTTGGAAAGACATTTTGATTTCATTCAATATCATCACATTTCCAGAAACTTGAACACATTAACTCATTCTTTAGCGAATTATGTTATAAATAGACATTTGCAACACATGTAAAGACATATTTTCAATTCACATCACATAGTTGAATAGGATTACACAATAAACATAGAAAAACATTGAAAAAAAATAGGTAGATAGAAAAATTTAAAAAAATGGTCAAAACATTCTTACCTATTGTACCCAATCAATAGTTGAAGTTCAGGGGAAAAAATAGGTTCAAAGCTCGAAAAAATAAATGGTAACTTTCAAATGGTAAAAATGAACAATAAAACTATTTTAATTAGTCATTTGATTATTTGCAAATCATATTTATTGTTGTGACTACGGTTTTATTCATTTTTTAATCATGAAACAGGTATTTTTAATCCATTTGATGTTGTTCTAAACAGGTTTATAGCTGAGATAGCATATTATTCGTGCACACTTATTTCAAGAATTATTTGACTACAAAGCATACTTTTATCCTTATTTTTAGAGCTTTGATAAAAATGAAAAAGGACTTGAAGCGCACTTTCATCTCTTTTTTGAGCTTCAATAACAACGAAAAAGGAACCCCTAGAGTCTTCTTTTAGCTCTTTTCAAACTCTGATAATGTGAAAATATTGTCGAGCACTTGTCTTTTCGAGCTTGTAAAAGTAAATGAATCGACATCTACTCAGTATACGTTTAACCCTTTTCCGGACTAAGATATATTATTTACGAAAAAGTAAAACCTTAGTCGAACATGGCTAGGAGGTTCTCTTAGATATCATTTTACACTTTTTCGGATCTGAGCAACAACTTTACGAAAAATGACTCATGGAGTTTTCTTTTGTCTTTTTTTTCAAACTCTATAAATATGAAAAAGGACCGAGTTGTCACTGTCGTTAAGCTCGTTAAAACATAAAATAACGAAGGGCTTGCCGATCATGGCAAGAATCGAGTTTCATTTATCGCTAGACTCGTTAAATTATTAAATAGTGATGCATATTTGCCCAAAGGGTTGAATTATAGATCAAGCATATGTTATCCTCCTCAATCTTGTTCAAAAATAAAGAGGTACTGGACGACAAATGACTGGGGAAAATTTGGGAAAGTGAACAGAACTTTTACGGTAGCAGGTTGCTCTTGAGCATGACACTTCACTCCATCATCGTGATTGTTTGGGTTGGTTAATATTCTTGATAGTTCATTCATACCTATGGTTCATCATACCTTTACTTCAATTTTTGTTCAATGTTGCCAACTTATCTCAGTGTTTCCGATATGTTCAAGAGAAGTCATCTAGTGAATACTCATCCTTCTGCAATACTTATAAACCTTCATTTTCATGAGAGTCATCCCTAATCATTTCTATATCAAGTCACATTTTGTCTCTGAAATCAGTAACTCTCGTTTCTCGATAAAGTGGCTTCTTGTTGACATCAACTCATCATCCAAGAAGTTTACTTAGAAACATCATCTTCCAGTACCATGAGGCTTGTTACAACATCAACAAGATCCTCACTTCTGGACATTTGACCGAAAGATTTTGTTTGGCGTTCGACATCAAATCATCTATTCACGCCTTACGAAATGTACTGCAGTACTGATGTAGGGGAACTATCCAAAACTTATAAGACCCATGAGTCTTATTTCTCATTTACTAAAGGGAGTGGGTTCCCTTAATCATTTTATTTATTTTCCTAAAGTTTAGTTGAGTTTGAGGAAATTTAAGTTGTAAATTGATTTATGGAGAATATCTCGTGAGTTGTAAAATGTTAGGAATGAATAAGGAATCCTAAGAATAGTGAGGATTTGAGGGATTTAAACAAAAACCTCATATAGGATTTTGTTGAATAAAGAGAGGAGCTGAAGAGATCATTTAGGAGACAGTGAGAGATTTTTGGATTTGAACTAAATTGGTTCATGAATCCTTTTCTTTTATAAATTGTGAGCTTTTGAAGCATTAGGGGGACAGATAGGAATGAGAGTGAAGTAGATGATAGAAGGAATTTTATTTTAAAGCCTATGGGCTTTTGACAGAAAAGAGGAAAAAGACCATGTAAAGGCATATCAGGCCAAAATCCTGACTGTAAAAAGAGTTTGATTGTATTTGTATAAATCATGATTAATGAAGATTTGATTGCAGTGTGTTTTACTCTATTCTGCTATACCTTGAGAAATCTGTGGATGTTTAATTAAGGTACTGTAGAGTAAAATCTCAAATCGAAGGATCTCAGATGAATGAATGTTTGATACGGTGATAAGAATTGAAAAAGTTATAAATATTTGGATTTTTGTGTGGGATTTATTTATTCTTAAAATTTTATGTTTACGGGGTTTAGACACTGGTCATAATTCATCTGCAATAAGGAAATCCATCTAAAACAAAGAGCTCGGTCCTAAATTTATTGTAAATTCTCATTTCGCAGAGGCGGAGAGAATACAAAATAAGGTTCAGATTTAAATTGCCGAGGATTTATCTGAAGGACAAGATCGTTCTGTTGCAAGTGGATTGAAGGAAAAGATCGTTTTGTTGTGAGTAGAACATAATATGGTTTAAAAAAGGTGAAATACGCGCCTTGGAACCTCGAGACGAAGGCACAGTGGAAGCGGGCGAAATTATGTGGTTGGAATAGTATAAGTGGTTTTCGAAAACCACGAATGGTTTTCGCGTTGCCTTCTAGTGGTAAGCGGTAAATGTTGAAATATACGCGATACACTCCAGCGAGTGACGTGTGGCATCAAAAAACCCTTTTTTCGCGAAAGTTTGAGGAATTAAATATTTTGAGCCGTTGTTGTGCGATAGTCGTCTGATTGGAAGTCGTGATGCGACATCTGTCGGATGTATTCAAAGGTTAACGAAAGGTAAGCATCAATGCTATGGGACCCAGAACATTAATATATGTTGGTTTTTGTTTTTTTAAACAAAGTTGAAACTTGCAAATGAAGTGAATTGGTAAGTTGTGGGGCCGGATATAGTGTTATGTCAACATTTGATATTATTAGCCAAAGTCAAAATTTCAAGTCAATGAAATATTCGCGTGGTTCGAATACATGAAGATTGGTAAAGCGTTGGGCACATATATTAATGTATGTGTTGGCCCTGAAGATTTGTTTTGGGTTTATTGCAAAGTAGAATATTTATTCAAATTTCATGAAAAGGGTTTTGGCATATGGTTTATAACCATTGGTTTAGTAAAAGGAAAAGCTTCCGCGTGAAAGGTCACCATATATGTTGGTTGACAAATGGTTATTTAACCAAGGTTAAATATGTTGACTCGATATTCATAAAGTGGGTTTTAGTATATGGTTTATAGCCATAGGTTCGGAAAAAGAAAAAGCTTCCGCTTATAAGTGTCCTTCTGTTTGAGGTCTATTTGAGATGTTTTAATTTGAAAACACATTTGATATGTGTAGATGTGGGTTTTGCAGCCTTTGGCTGCATCAAGTACCTTGAGAGCCATTAACATCAATGGTGGTTCTCTCGTGTTTGTTAACATATCACATCATTAGCTGGTAATCAAACGATGTCTTACCATGTTCGACTACAAATCATATATTCGCATGGCTAGACTTGTACCTGAACAATCAAGTGAACGAGATAAGAAGACCCCAGATCTAGTTTCATCCATCCAGGCTGTGATTTCAGGATTGTTGTACACATCATCTATACGGTGACCTTACATACAAATCTTCATCTGAACATGGGCCTATATCTGTAGGCACGTCTGTATTGGGCATCATTCTAATGTAGACGACTTTCTGCACCATGTACATGTTATTGATGATGATGATGATGATGATGGTTAACGTCCACTGAGACCAAAATTTGGTCTATTGGACCTATAATTTTCTTAGTTCTTAATTTTCTGGCTTCTCGTATTTCTTAGTGAGATTGGTGTTGTAGCTTTCTTTTTCTTCTCTACAGTCTTCCAACTTCCTTTATCTTGCACCTCCTTCATCTCTTCTGATCCTTGGGACACTGGTGTCTTATCTTCAGGATCCGAGAGATTTTCTTTGCTGCTAAAAGAATATTTATTTTGCGCAGTATTCAAATCCTCATAATTGTTGATGCTTGAGGGGCTATCGAGTTTGTTTTTTTGTTGTTGGGCGGGGCTTTCCCCCTACTTGTCTTGAGGGTTGTTTCTTTCTTGCCTGGTTTCTTGCGATTCAGAGTTTTCTGGAGAGTATTATTCCTTGATGACAGTGTAATGTTCCTTTTGTGCTCCTTCCCACCATGTAGATCTATGGTGATTCTTTCTAGCAGAATTTTTCTAGGAGACTTTTGGGCAATTTTTGGCTAGATGGCCTGTCTCAAAGCAGGATCGACATCTAAAGAGGACACTTTCATAGTTGAGTTTCTAGTTCCATACATAGTCTTTTCTTGTTAGGATTATTTCAGCTGGGAATCCAACACTGAAGTCCATTTCTACGCAGATGGGTGCATAGGTGGTTTTGACATATTCCTCTGTTTTTGGGCATATGTAGTAAAATTTCCCAATTGCATTTCCAATGGCTTTTAGCAAGGAGAGATTCCAGATATGCAAAGGTAGGTTTGGAAATCTGACCCAAAATGGTGCTGAGGTTATGACTATTATTGGGGGATCGAATGATGGGTTCCATGGCTTCATGAATAGGCCTGAGTTTTCCCAAAACCAAGGGCCAGAATCTAAGATGCGTTGTCTGCTTTCAGAGTTTTCAAAATCTACTATAAAGAAACCCTTAGCACAAGGGTAGATATTAATTTCATCAGAAATGATAGGCTTCCATACCTCCGAGATCAAACTGTGGAGATCTGTCAGCCACGGCCAAAAACCATTAAAGCAAAATATTAAGGCACTTTCAGAAAACTTCAAGGCCTCATCCAGTGAGGCCTTGACCACTTGCACAGTGGGAGCTGGGGCTTCACTGAAAATATGGGAATGAGCTCTCAAAGGCGGATGGAACTGAGCCGAAAATTATCTTCGCGAAGCTGCGAGCCATACCAGACCCAAAGGTGAAGAACCGTAGGTCTATAAGGCCGCAGACATAAATCGCTGAAGAAAACCTGCGGAAGTAAACCAGGATTGTTTACGAACCCCTAATTCGGAAGATATGTGAACCTTGTTCGATGGAGCAGAAGATATATGTTTTTTTTTTATCTCCACGCCTACAGTATATGCGAGGTGGTATAGTTCTCACCGCAACAGTAATAACTAATCAATTCTCAGAGCCGGATCATCGCAGAGCCAATTCACCGCAGAGGGTTCCTGCACAGCCAGATCACAACATAGCCAAATCACTGTAGACCCAGATCACAAGTTTGATGAGATCACCACAAAGCTGGATCGCCACAGAGCTGGATCACAAGTTTTATGAGATCACTGTAGAGCCAGATCACCGCGAACATAAGACCTTAAATGTATATAATTAAATGGAGCAGAAAATATTTGTTTTTTAATCTCCATGCCTACGGTATATGTGAGGCTGTATAGTTCTCACTGCAGCAGTAGTAACTAATCAATTCTCAGAGCCAGATCACCGCAGAGGGTTCCTACACAACCAAATCACTGCAGAGTCGGATCACCGCAGAGCCAGATCATAAGTTTGATTAGATCATAGCAGAGCCGGATCACCGCAGAGCCAGATCATCGAGGCATGAAAGTGATCATAGATAGTTTATGTGCCGAGCATGGGAATGCCTCCCTCAGAAATTCGTGATCAACATGAAAATATCATGATGTAATGTAGTGTAAGATTGATGCAGGTCGCCACTCCACTTCAGTTCCATCTCATCACGTTGTAAAGCATCTCATTCAAAAAATTCAATATTATTTCGACTTCATGCTTTAGTTGGAAAATGTTATAGGTCAATTTGGGCATCATTCCCCATGATTTGGTCAAACTGGATTCATCCCTAGGACCAATGAAATAGGGTCTATCATCCCCTTACATTTCAGTTGCTATATGCCCTAAGAGAAGAACAAATCATTCATGGCTTCTATTGTGAGATTTCCAAGGTTTGAAGTACATTTTATATCACTTATGAACTCACCAATGTCACCTCTAAAGGGACTGACTGCATTGCATATGCAGCATCCTCCATTCAAGTTTGCATTGCAATGCACTTCTCGACATTCAAGAGTGCGTTGGTCAATTGGGAGAGAAATTCTCATTGTTCCGGAATCTCCACATGGCCAGTGCCTTCTAGAAGAGTCCATATGTGTCAAACTTAGAATCCAAGTGTCGATCTAACACCTCTAAGCTTGGGAACATGTCTTGCCTATTATTAAAAATTCATTCATTGAGAAACTACCATCAGTTACCCTTTAAATTGAGCACAAATCCTAGTGCTAGAGAAGGAAGGATTTTGGTAAAGAAATGCTATTGGATTCTCATTTGAGAGAGTGAAAGTATTGATATGTTTCTGGTGTGATATTGGATGTGATGAGGCTGGGATGAAGCTGGAGTTGGTGGCATCAAATCAATTATTGGTTGTAACCTGCCCCTTCTACTCTTTAATAAATATTATTGTTAAATCCTCATACTAGTGGTTTTTTTTAGCGCGCTCTGCCCTCCTTCCACGTTCAGCCTATTTCAGGGTTTCTGGGCACCTCTCTGCTCGCCCCTGTGGCTGTTGCGCCCAGCGCACAGCCCTACAGTGCTCTTTGCCGGCCATGGAGCCCGGCGGGGGCTCTGTCCCCCTTCCCAATACGCCTCCAGAAGTTCTGGCTTTTCGGGCTTTGGTAGCAGCTGGTCCGAAGCGAGCTCCAAATGCGTTTCAGCAAAAGTTCATTAAGAAGATGGAATAGATCCCTTCTGTGGCTCTACCAGAAGGAGAGACTTGCAAAGCAGCATTGAACCTGTCAGAAAGAGGCCTTATTGGCCAGTTCACGGGCCTCTGGCCCTCTCCTAAATCTGTAGAAGACTGGACACAAAGAAACTGGGTACCGCTGATCAAAGAGGGAGTCAAAAGTTACTTTGTTGGCAAAGGATTCTTCGTTTTTGTCTTCGAAAATCCTGATGACAGAAGCTTAATATTCAGGAATGGCCCATATTTCATGGGTCCACAGGGATTGTATTTGAACAAATGGTCCCTAGATTTTGACCCTTCTCAGGATGTCCCTTCTGCAGTTCCTGTTTGGGTGAGGCTCCCTCACCTGCCCCTCCACTGCTGGAACCAAAAAACCCTGGAGATTATCGGAAATGCGTTGGGAAAATACATAGATCAAGCTGCTAGGAAAGACCAGTACTCTTGTGTGCGCATCTACGTCGAAGTCGATCTCGAGGAGGGGTTACCGGAAGCTATAAAACTTACTGTCGCTGGGTGGACACATGTGCAGGAGCTGGACTACGAGTAGCTTCCTTTCAAATGTAGACATTGTCATGGGCATGGGCACTTTGCCAAGCACTGTAAGAAAAAGGCTGAGGAGCAATCAGAAAAGCAAAAGGGGGACCAATGGACTCTAGTCCAGAAAACAGTCCACCCAAAAAAAGGAGCAGGTAAGGGGAACTCGATTGGGGTTCCAAGCAGCTCCAAGCCAAATCAAGATGAAGAAGCAACCCCAAAAGGAACAACAAGAACTCAGAACAATACAGCAGGATCTGATCAGGAAAACACAGCGCAGGAAGAAACTACTCCCCCAAACAAGGATAGAGGGGAAGCTATCCAGCTCGAATCCACCCAGGACAGCCCTCTCAACCTCTCATATGAAGATGTCACAAAGTAAAAAGCAGCAGTAAGCTCAGAATCCTCAGAGGAAGAAACCTTTGAGCGCCCCTCTAAGAAAGCAAGAAGGAAATCCCGGAAGGAAAAGAGAGAAGAAGAGGCTGAAAGACTCAAAACCCAAGGTAGTCAGGCTACAATAGAAATGTCCATAGGACGTAATACCAGACCGAGGCCAACAAAGGGAGGCCTGATCCCCCTACAAAGTAAGTAATGAAGCTAGTCTCTTGGAATTGCAGAGGACTGGGGAATCCCTCAAAAATAGAAGCAGTCAAGGACCTCTTGAAGGTTGAACCCTTAGACATTCTCATGCTCCAAGAGACTAAGATAGAAGGGCATTCTCTTCTAGAGATCAGTAAGTTAAGGTGGAAAAAATGTTCAGGAAAGTCAGTCAGTGCTAGGGGCTCCACCGGAGGGTTGGCAATGCTCTGGTCAGATAGCACCTTCCAGCTTCTCTCATCTCATGAATCCCAGCACTGGATCTATACGGAGCTTAAGCACAATGCTAGTAAGTTGATCATTTCCCTGTTCAATATTTATGTTCCGGTCAACTACACTGAAAAAATAAGCTGCTGGAACTCCCTATCTGTTTTTCTAGAGCAGCATTCTCCAAATAATATTATCATAGCAGGTGATCTGAATATAGTTATGAAAGCTAAAGAGAAAAGGGGAGGCTCCTGCACTAGAGACCCACTTTTGGCTTCTGTGGAGGAGCTCTCCCAGACCTGGGACCTCTTAGACTTTACTCCAGTCAGCGGCCTTTACACTTGGACAAATAATCGGGTTGGGTCGGACCACATCTCTGCCCGCCCAGACCGATTCCTTGTTCAAAGCTCCCTTTTGATGAATAAAAAACTCATCACCACAAAGATCTTGCCAAAACTGACCTCGGATCATAAGCCAATACAGCTCCTAGTTGAAGATGAAGAAGAACTAGGTCCCATCCCATTCTGTTTTTCCCCTCTTTGGGTTGAGAGAGAAGGCTTCATGGAGACAGTGAAAGATGCCTGGGCAAAATCCTTCTCTGGCTCTGCAGGCTATGTCTGGGAACAAAAATTGAAGGCCACTAAATATGCACTGAAGGAGAGGATTAAAAAGCCAGATCCCACGCCTTCCAATCAAAGAAAAGATGATGTACAAAAATTACAGAACCTCCAAACAGATATGGAGAAAAAAGATATTACAACTGACCTCTTGGGGAAGGAAGTTAAAGCACAACGATCTACTCACCAATCATTCCGAGTTGAAGAAGAATACTAGAGAATTAAGTCAAGAAGTCTGTGGCTAAAGGCGGGTGACCAGAACACCTCCTTTTTCCATCGACAATACAGAGCAAGGTTGTCCCAGAATCATATATCTGAAATCAAAACTCCGGAGGGTCACGTCTGCAAAGGATATAAATAGGTCAAAGACGCTACTGTAGCTCACTACAGGAATCTCTTCAAAGCTGGTGATCAAGCCAATGAAGAGGAAATGGAGGACTTTCTCTCAAATATCCCCTTACTTGTCAACCATGAGGATAATGCAGCTCTTTGCAATCCTATTTCTGAAAAGGAAATAATCAATATAATCTAGTCTATGGAGGCTGACAAAGCCCCCGGACCTGACGGTTTTTCAATCCATTTTTACAAGTATTGCTGGGATATTATTAAAGCCGACCTTCTTAAAATGTTAAGAGCCTTCTTGAGGAAAGCCAAGATAGGTGGAGGTACCAACTCTACCTACCTAGCATTAGTTCCAAAGGACACTAATCCTGAATCTTTTGCAAGATTTAGGCCAATTTCGCTGTGCAATGCATCATACAAAATCATAGCCAAACTTTTAGCAAATCGAATTAAGCCCCTGCTCAAAAAATTGATCTCCAACTCTCAAGGCGGATTTGTGGAAGGCAGGCATATAATGGACAATGTCATTCAAGTTCAAGAAACCATTCACTCAAGCAAGCAGCGAAGAGAGAAAGGTATGCTGATTAAATTGGATATGGCAAATGCTTTCGATAGAGTAAATCAAGCGTTTATTTACAAAGTTCTCCTCGCCTTTGGTTTCTCTCATCAATTTGTCCAGCTCTTAAAAGCTTGCATTGAAAATCCCTGGATAGCTCCCCTCATCAATGGTCGTCCAACCAACTTCTTCCAAGTGTAGAGAGGCATCAGGCAGGGGTGCCCTCTTTCCCCCTTCCTTTACATCCTCATGGCGGATTCCCTCAGTAGGAAACTCACAGCAGAAAGAATTGCAGGTTCCCTCCCGGGCCTTAGACCTTCCTCTGGCTCAGCCCCTCTGTACCATGCTCTCTTTGCGAATGACTCCCTGTTCATTGGGGGGGCTTCTATCAGAATTGCGACTGCCTTTGACTCTGTTCTGAGAATATATTGCAGGGTCTCTGGCGCTCTTGTCAATAAAAATAAGAGCGAAGTTTTAAGCTGGAACATTGGGCAACATGAGATCGACCACATAGCCAATCTCCTCGGTTTCAAAGGTCATGCCCAATGGGAAAGATTCAAGTACCTAGGACTGCCAATCTCCTCTGGAGTGAACAAGAGGTCCCTCTGGAATGATATCATCTGCAAGATTAAATCTAAAATCACTGCATTGGGGGGCTACTGGCTTACAAAGGGCGGGAAAGTCATTCTTATCAAATCGTAGTTGTCTTATCTTCCCATTTATCAAGCAGCCTTTCTTCTTGCCCCAAATAATGTTTCAGATTTGATCTCTAACCTTCTAAGGGATTTTCTCTGGCAAGGCGGGAAAGGCAATGACAAAAAGATGCACTTAGTTAATTGGGACATTGTAAAGAGGCCGATTGCAGAGGGTGGTCTGCAAATTCGAGATCCTTCCCTCGTTAATATTGCGCTGGGTGGTAAGATTTTATGGAGGATGCTTCAAGATCCCTCTCATCCTGTCAGTATTACCTTAAGGACAAAGTACGCAGATAATGATGCCCTCAGGAATATGCATCTCGACAGCTCTGTCAACAACACGCAGGTATGGAGGCTCTGTTGTAAAAGCATCAAACTGTTTAAAAACATCATGTACAGGATCCCAAGAAATGGAAAGCGCACTGACCTGTGGAATGATCGCATAATGGGACGTGAACCTCTGGCTGACAACGTTGAGATCGCAGAACTCAGAAATTGGCTCGAGAGAGCAGGGGTAAACTGTGTTTTCGATCTGTCAGTTTGGGACGAGAGTGGAGAATGGGCCGGATGAGACTTTCATGGATTCCCAGCTCGCTTTTCAGATCAACTGACCTTGCTCGAAGACCAGCTTGAGGACGTTGTTCCAGTCAACAGGTTTATGAAGGATAGATGGGTATGGGGGCGGTCAAGCGTTTACACAACTGCAACGACCTACAGAGCACTACAGGGATCAAAGAACAGCAATTACCCTCTCGCCTTCTGGAATCAGATTTGGGAGCCTCTTGCGCTTCCAAAGATAAAAATTTTCTTCTAGACCTTGCCCCACAATAAACTACTCACAGGAGATAATCTTGCTAAAAGGAAGATCGTAGGCCCTCATAGATGTGCTCTCTGCAGATGTAATCTCGAAACTGCCCAACACCTCTTCCTGGACTGTCTCTTTGCCAAAGAGGTTTGGGACATAACTCTCCTCGACTTTCAGATTTCGTTTGCTTCTCAAACCTCTGTCGCTGCACTGTTCGCTTCTTGGAATTCAATCTATCCACAAAGCATCCCCCCTAAGTCATTCTGGCACAAGGTTTGGATTTCTCTCCCTAAATTTTTTTGTTGGCAACTCTGGCTGGCCCGTAACCAACAGATCTTTAAATAAATACAACAAACACCTATCCAAGTGGCAGCTAAGGAAAAATCGCTCCTTATGGAAGCCGTGCAACAGAAGTACTTCAAAAAAGACCCTCTACTCACCCCTGTTGAAAAGAGGTGGCTTTCCCTTGAGCCTCATCCCCAAAAGTACCTCCTCACCCCTCAGGAAGCCAACTCGGATTGGAGGATAAGAGAGCCAGATGACAGCTTCCAAATTTGGTGGAAATCTCAAAAATTAAACACCATCTTCTTTGACGGGGCGTCCATAGGGAATCTCGGCGCTGCTGGAGCAGGAGGGGCAATATATTCCCCGGATGGGTCTCTCATTGATTCGTTTTGCTGGGGACTTGGCCAGAAAACCAACAATCAAGCTGAGATTCTCGGTCTTCTCAAAGCTTGTCATATTGCTAGAGGAAAAGGTATCAAGGTTATTCAAGTCTTCAGAGATTCAGATATTTTAATTAAGAAGCTTATCAAAGATGATCTTTTCAACAATGGTGGTCTCAACAATTGCTTGGGCAGACTGAAAAGAGTCATATCTAATTTTGATTCGTGTAAGTTTTGTCATATCCTTAGAGACTCCAACAGTGTAGCTGACCGGATGGCGAACAAGGGAAGCTCCCTTATGAAAGGGATGCTCATTGTAAATGGGGTAAGCACCTTCCAAATACACTGAAAATGTAATTTCTCCTATGCAGAAACCGAAGGGCATCAGCTATGTAATAGGGGTCGCCTCGGAAAAGACCCACCCCCTTTTCTTAGATAAATAAAATTTCATAACCGTTTCAGTTAAAAAAAAAATATTGTTGTTCATTTTCCCATATATGTATCTATTTATGTTTCTATTTCTCATGGAATGGACTCTTGAATGATATATATGTTTCACATCTAGTCTATTTGAGTGATTAAGATAAGTAGGCATATATATATTGCAATTTGTTTGTTGTTCTATGTTTATACTTGCAGGAATCAATCTGGCGATCTGAGTTGGATTGAAAGCTACAACAAAAGCGACAGAAGGAGTAGAAGAAGTGCCTGGATCACAAGTAGGTTCTTCTATCATTTTGTGTGTCTATTTATTTTAGAGAAAGTGATAGAAAATTCTTTCATCTATTGTTCTAAGTGCTTAGCATCACACTTAAGGAATTCGATTTATCCATAGATCATAATTCTGAATAACAATGGCATTTGGAGATTCATAAAGCTTTTTAAGATAGGAATTCTAGTCATGTAAAACAATTCTATTATTATCTTTAGTTTTTCTAGTTAGAATCTGCCTCCAGAATTTCTTAGGAGCTACCTTAGAGAGATGTAAGACATTTTCTTGTCTTTTATGAATATATTGCATTTTTTTTCCTTTTATTTAGGGCTTTGTATATTTTATCTTGCCAATTTTAAGAGACTCATCAACAGCTTCCTTAATTTCTCTCCTAGCACTTTTACAATCTTTATCATACCAAGGGTTGGTTTTGCTATTTCTTTTGTTACTTGAAACTTAAATTGAGAACTTGTTAATAGAATATGAGAGGGTTGTAGTAAAATTATGATAGAGGTCTTCTATGTTGTATATACTAGATAAAGGAAGTAAATTAATTTTTAATTCATTTAGAAAAATATTATTTTTATTTCTATCAAATATTAAGTTCTTTTGGCTATAAGGATTATCTTCTATGGCTATATTATATTTATATTATAATTTAAATTATATTAAAATTATAATATAAATTATAATTATTATATAATTATTATATTTTAATATTTTTAATTTAAACAAACCATTAGAATCAATCCTATACAAAAACCAAAAGAAATTAAAACAAATCCCACGTACACCATTAGAGTTAATGGAGGAGGGCAGTGAGTGGAGGGTGAGCTGAGCATGAGGTAGGATAAGGTGAGGTGGAGGGTGGACTGAGGTCATGGTGACGAGATGCACAATGAGTTCAAAACAAACATTATGTTAAAACTTAAATAGCCCATCGCATTTTTCCAAATCTCAAGATCGCAATTTTAAAATTGACGTGCTGAAGAAAATTGCGATATGCGATATCGCAATATCCCATCACAATTTTTATTTCGGTGTTTTTTGGAAGGGAGGATGTGATAAGAAGTGGGGCCCATATGAATTAACAATCCTTCAAATTGGACTACAACGACTTTGCAATTTTTGGGTTTTGGGTTTGGCAATTTGTTTTAAAATTACAAATTGAAGTAAATTACTGAAATCTCAAAACGTTTTTCAATTGACGTACAATTTAGCTGGGTCATTTTATAGGACCGTTAGTGAAAAATTAAAAATAGTAAAAATTAACTAAGAGTTAATATTTACAATGAATGAATATTTTAATTGCGGAAATTAAAGTATTATACATTTATTTACATTTTTTAGTTCAGGCACAAAAATGATCAAACTTCAAAGGAGTGTCATTTACAAACCAGTTGACCAAATTAGGCGAAATAAGTATCGATGGAAAGCATGCTAAAAATAAAATTCAATGAAACAATCCAAATGGAAATTCTATGAAAATGAAAAATGGAAAATTTGTAGGACAATTAAATTAATGAAAGTCATAAAAGGTGTTTAGCCAAAAATTAATAAAAATGGTCCCCATTATTTGAAGTAAATAATTCAAAAATGGGGGTGGGGGAGGGGCTGGGGGGGTGTTGGGTTTTGCCTACAACATACGCCTACACTGGCATACAACACATACAACTACATATACATACATCCAGTGTACAACACAACACGTACACCTACACCCGGTGTACAACACAATGCATATACGTACACATAGTACAACACAACGAATACACGTCACGATACCGTGATTACACAATGCACATATATAGTACCACATGTCCGCAACACAACATGTACGACATGTACACAATACCACATTTATACTAGTACTATGAACAACACGTACACAATACTAAATGTATACAACACCACATGCATGACATGTACACGACACCACATGTGGTGTCATGTACATGTCGTGCATGTTGCACTATGTGGTGTCATGTACATGTCATGCATATGGCACTGTTACATGTGGTGTCGTGTACATTTAATGCATATGGTGTTGTGTACATTTGGTATTGTGTACACATTTTACAGGTGGTGCAGTGTACATTTGGTGTTGCGTACATGTTGTGCAAATGGTGTCGTGTACATGATGTTGTGCACACATTGTGCAGGTAGTGTCATGTACAGGTGGTATTGTGTACATGTTGTGCATATGGTACTGGTATACATGTGGCATTGTGTGTATGTCGTACATGTTGTGTTGTGGGCATGCGTTACTATATATTTTCATGTTGTAATCATGGTATCATGACATGTGTATTCGTTGTGTTGTACTATGTGTACGTATAGAAATTGTGTTGTACACTGGGTGTAGGTGTATGTGTTGTGTTGTACACTGGATGTATGTATATGTGTTGTATGTCGGTGTAGGCATATGTATTGTGTGGTATTGTACACTGGGTGTAGGTGTATGTGTGATATGACGGTATGGGTTTGTGTATGTGATATGACGGTATGGGTGTGTGTATTGTATGGTGTTGTATGTCGTATTTGGGTGTACGTGTTGTGGTGTACAATGTGTGTATGTGTACATGATTGAAGAGAAGCAAAGGAATTGGGTGCTTTCCAAGTGTGTGTACAGAAAGAACAAAGGCAAAAGTAAGGACCGATGAAGGATAAGTATCGGTATTTTATTTCAGTTTTATTATGCATGAGATCCATGAATCTAGTTTATGATGATCACATGTGATTTATGATTATGGTTTACGATGATTGCATGTGATTCATTATTTTGATCTATGATGGTTGTGTTTTGAGCTAACTAGATGTGATATGTTTATACATGATGATTTAATCGAACAACTGGTTTGACTTGTTGTGACAGGAAGTAAACAAGATTGCAAGTGTACCTTATTGACAAGCTACCAATGAGGTATGATTTGAAGTTATTTCAATTTATTTTGAATCTAATGGAAATTACATTCTTGGTACAGGAAGCACGAAAATTCTTGGTTGGGTGATTGGAACTTACTGCAAGAACTAGCAACAACAACAAAAGGAAATGGAGCATGCATCAATATGTTGGTAAAGAACTTCAGGAGAAAGGCCATTGTGGGACATTGGTACCCAATAGTGTCCATTGATTTCCATGAGCATGTTATGACCGGTATGATGGTTTTGAGGCATGGATATTCCTTGTTTTTTGAACTTCAAATGCGAGGAAGCCTTGCCAAGGGATGGACTGCTCGAGATGAGGGTGTCAATGAAACTTGGAAGGTGTGTGACTGCATGGAAGCGGGTGACCAGATTTCCAGAGGGACTGTGTAGCAGAGAAGGGAAGGCTAGGGATGGATTTATTTTTCTCATTAGAATTTCTAGATGGAATCAGATGCACAGTGGGAGTGTGCCCTGGAAAAATGAGCTGGTAATTTTTCACTGAGAGGAAAAGTGGTGAAGGATTATAACGTTGGACATTGGATGAAAATTTTACTTTGTCAGTGGATTCTGGACTTCCTAAGAAGGATTTGAATCCTGGTATTACCTTGAGGGTGGAGGTGTGAGACTCTGGATTCCCATGTTGTTGATACGGGCATCATATCCTTCTATTTGTTGGTTGAGAAAATGTTCATGTGTGTATACGTGTATATTATTGTAAATACTGTATCGATTTGGATTTATAAAGCTCCATAGACAATATGATTATTTGTTGGTTGAATCAAATATGGTTGTTATTGTAAATGCCGTAATGATTGGTGTTATAAAGCTCCAGTACACGGTATGATTGCCATGATGATTTTTTCTTTTGAGCAGGTTATTCACTGTAAATACTGCAATGAGTTGTGTTATAAATCTACATAGGCAGTATGTTTTATTTTTAGCGGTTTGCTAGTTTTTAAGTGTCATTGAAATCTAAGGACGGTGTTCCCCCAAGGTGGGGGGTTATGTAACATCCTTGGTTAAAAATCCATGTAAAAAATATATAATACCACGGTGATGGGACACGTATTCCAAGCTGAATGATGGGAAAAACATCCTAGCGGGTGTTAACTTTGGTTATTATGGCTAAAGGAAATTTGCAAAGGCAATGGATAAGGCTTTAGAAATGCATGAGGCATTAATTGGAATTTTATTTATGAAATAATGGAAAATAGGAGAAAAGGAAGGCAAAAATTCGCAGGTTGCATGTGAGGAGGAAATTGAAGGAAAATAATGGAAAATGAAGAAAATAGAGGCTTCATTAATAAAAATTATTTTGAGGATCAGTTGGTAATATTTTTCTCACACTTATGGCTCTCATTCTATTCTCTCTCTCTCATACTCTTGGATACTTAGATTTTTCTTGGAGTACTCTTTGAGAGTGTGGATACTTGGTGATTTGGAGCAAGAAGGCAAAGGAAGAGCAGGAAAGTGCAAGAGGACAACGGGATCAACATCTACAGAAAGTTATGATAACAAGTACCGAGTTGTATGTATTTTTTCCTCACTAGTTTTGGCATGCATGGTGTATGCATGTGGATTTTCCTAGCATTTCCATTTTTTGGATAGCCATGGTGTTGTGGTTTTATTTCCATTGATTTTTTTCCGGTTGTTTCTAATGATTCCTTTAGCTGTGGTTTGAGTTATTAGTTCCTGGAGCCTTGGTTGTAAAAAATCTCTAGAGCCTGACGGACAGTTGTTGGTTTGAGTTACTAGTCCTGGAGCCTTGGTTGGACAAACGCTCTGGAGCCTGGAAAAATGTGGAGTTGAGTTACTAGTCCTAGAAGCCCTAGTTGGGCAAACGCTCTAGAAGCCCTGTAACAGTTAGGGTTGAGTTACTAGTCCTAGTGCCTTGGTTGGAACAAACAATTTGGAGCCCTGAAACAACTTGGATAGAGACCAATCCATGATGGATGTGACGTCTAACTGTGAGGTGGAATCATTTGTTGAGGGTTGAGGTGGTTTTGCCTCTGGAAGCCCTGGTTTGTTTTTGATTGATTTGTTTGATGAGATCCCACATTCATGCTTGGAATATGGAATGAGGGTGATTGGTTGAAGAGATATTTGGCTTAGCCAATCTATGGTTAGGTGGAACGTGGAAGTCACATCTCTGGTTGGTTTTCACCTTAATTAATTAGAAGCTCATTCATTTGGTATTTGGTATGAAAATGTATTGGATATTATGTGGATTATATTGTTGTTGTGTCCATTGTATTTTCATTTTTATTATGTCGGTTATAAGTATGTATTTTATCAGTGATTATGTACGGTTATATTCATGGTTTTACTTGTAAATGAATGCACAATGTATCTATGGTCAAATAGATTGTATTGTTTCTAATGATGTACGGGAGAAATTAAGCTTAAAGATTCTCAGATAAGCATGGGACCCTATGCTTAAATCTGTTGTTTATACCTGTAGATTCAATGTTTGTGACATGTTTGAAAAAATTCTTGTCATGGCTAGGAGGGATCCAGATAATTTTTTGTTAATGTGATTTCTTATGTATCATTTTCCTATTATTATTTATCATCCATTAAGTTTTCATGAAATTTTGGGTAGTGACCTGGGTTCTGGGCCTGAAAAGGTGGCTCAAATCTAGAAGCCGCAAACACAGAACTGAGCATTTGGGACCCTATCTACTAGCATGTAGTGTTATGCTTGTGTTTGTAGCCTTATAGAACCTAAAATACAATGTTATTCCTACGGATATGGTTCAAAGGGGGTCAAAGTATCGATGTGACCCAGGGGTAAGAGCCCTGAGTGGTTGGGTTACCCCCTGGGGGTGTTGTAGTTGTTGTACAAGGTATGTAGGTTGTGTTTTCCATCGGTTGCACTTCCTTAAGGTCATATACGAGGTTGAATCTCGTTATATTAGCCTCTCATCACATGTGTTACCCCGGTTGGTCGGTTACTTAAGTAGATGTGGGAAGGGCGTGTTACACCACAAAAGACATTCAATTTTTTTTGCAAAAGAAAAACATACAAAATTATAAAACTAAAGAACACCCATCTAACTCATGGCTCTCCATGTCATTTCTAATGTCATCATTGTGCTACTTTCATTCTTATTGGATTCATTATGGAAAGGGGTGGTGAGAGGAGGTGGCCCCCTTAACTCCTTCTTGTAAACTTACTCCTACAATGGCTTGGTTATTAACCAAGGAGTTATGTCCCCTTAAAATATGGAATGCCTCCACCTTATCCAAGCGTGTAAGACATAACTATGATTCATTCCCACAGACCGTGAGATAGAGAAAAGGTGTCGAATTGGAGTTTAAACAATTGATTGATAACCAGACGTGAATCCCCAATAACCTTAAGTTGCTTAATACTTTCATAAATTTCTACCTTCATCCCCATCCATAGATCCAATTGTTCCACTCTGTTGTTAGTGCTAGTTACTAATCCCTAAGAAAAAGTGATTCTTTCTTGTTCACCGAGGAAAATGATGACCCCTCGTGCTCCTGCCACCCCTTATATAACTTAGAAAAATAAAATGAGAGAGTGAGAATTTTTTTATACACAACACAAATCACACTATATTATTGATCACATAAGAAATTTCATATATAGGAATAGATCACTGACTTATAGAAGAAGATCTGAATAAGGTGGATATATGACACGAACATGACTCAACTACAAGTCACACACACGAAAAACAATGTCTTCTAGAATAACACCTCAAATCTCACAATCACAACATGTAGTACACATGGAAGCCTTACTTCCAAGTCCCTACCTTAATGCTTACATGTCAAATCAAAATAATATTATTGATCTTTGTTAGGTTTGTCTTCATTAGCACTTGCACCTACTCTGGAATCTCATAGACAACACTCTTTCTTCACCATCAACTTCGAGCTACCACTTGACCCATTTAAAATATAACTACTTCTAACCATCATGAATGTACTTGTATAATTGACAATATTGACATACTCAGCTTATCGGGGCTTCCACAAGAAATTTTTTCAAGTAGATGAATCATTCTATGGATATACCTCCATTTGTCAAATACTTAGCTTTCATCTATCCATCAGTTTCGAGGAATGAAATTTGGATATTGAATGTATTCATAAGTCAATCATACTACTTGACCTCTTAAACACACAAACATAAGAACTGAGTTTCCTAAAACCAAGGCTTCCAACTTATATCCAGAACCGTTATCCCTTCTTCACATACACACAAAATAACATGTAACCGGAACTACCGACTTATAATCGAGTGTAGTCATAATTAAGTCAACATTGTGTTCATGAAGATTCGAGAACTACTAACTTAATTATGTTACGTTTTCATTATCTATTGTTGTAAGCCTAACTTGCAATATACAAGAACATACTATATGTTACAATAAAAAAAAACACACATACACAAAGAGAAATAGAATTGGGAAGGAATTCCAACCAGATTTCTATTAGTCTTAATGTGTATTTATGCATGAGAGATGTGATTGGAGCGATTGTACCCATTCTCAACCACCCATTCACTTTACCTCGTAGAATTACCAAGTATTACTCAAATTTACAAAGTTTTTTATGTATGATCACAAACATAGGCCTATGAGGCCCATACAAGATCTCCCCCACCCTCAATCCCTTTCTTGTCCTAAGCAAGGATGTAACAAATTTTTGGATCTCTAATCATTATAGAAGTATCCTTAATATACATCAACCATGTGTACCAGTCTACATAGCTAAATCAACCACAACAACCGCCAACTAGATAGGGAGATGCACAAGTACAAGGCTTATTGTTACTTCTACTTGTCTGGTAGTCATTTTTTGCAAATATTTACTATTCACATCTCTGCAGTCTCTCTACCATATGGACTGCTACTCCAACTAGGAACCGTAGGGAATCTCCTCTCCAATTTGGGGGCATACTTTTTGCTCTCTCTACAAATAAATCCAGCGTGTGAATATTTTTCTTGGGAGTCTTTTATTCAAACATAAAATAAGTGAACATCTACCATATCAACCATCCTACATTTACTTCTGTCAAAATCAAAGAACCATTCTACAATCTTCATATTGGGGGACTCAATTCATACATTCTTTTGTTTTTGTCATCATCTTAGTCATTCATCTCTTTGTGTGTTATGCTCATATGATTTACTATTCTTGAATTCTATTACAAATTTCTTTAATTATTCATGTTGCTACATGTATTCTATATACTCACATTTACATAATGTTTTATGTATGATGACAAACATAGGGCTAAGAGGCCCATAAAACACATGGTTCTTCATTATAAAATTATACACACCAATTTAACTCAAAAAAATAGAAAAGACA
This sequence comes from Pinus albicaulis, assembly GCA_034641835.2. Classification (NCBI taxonomy): domain Eukaryota; kingdom Viridiplantae; phylum Streptophyta; class Pinopsida; order Pinales; family Pinaceae; genus Pinus; species Pinus albicaulis. The sequence goes on along the minus strand of CM076578.1, from coordinate 1,757,116,888 downwards.
CAAGGAACCCGATAGATATCATGAGCTCATGGTGACAAAACCAATGTCCATTCTCTATTGTACCATCTACAACCACTATGGTCCAAACAACCAAAATTGGATTTTTTTTAAGGTTCTCAGGAAAATCCATTGTGCTCCAAATTGTTGCTACCTTCCCACTTAGGCATAGCAGTGAATCTACATTCAGAGAGGTTCTTTCATTTCCTATTGCCAATGCAAAAGCGTTGAATGTTCTGCTTTGGGCAGGTTGAATATAAAATTGTTTTCGTCCCTCTTGAAGAAATCATGAATCACCTATTTCTCTGAGACTGCAAAAATAATGATGATTTTGATCCTTTACAAACTAATCTATTCTCATCCATTTACATTCACAGTATTCACAATGGCACGAACAATAGAAATAAGTGTTTTTTAATCCAATGGTTCAATTTTCAAAACCGACACCTAAAGCTGCTTTGCATTACCAACTACTCTTCACGTGTTCACATCTCAATTAAAGGTGATTTTTTTAAACATAAATTGTTGTCGCTCTTTCCATGTAGGTCCCCATGTATATGTATCTCCACATTGTAGATCCATACCAAGACAAATGTCTTCTTCTGTTTGCAGGTTCGACAATGGCATGAATATTGACAACATGCCATGTTTGCAAGCAACACTATTGGCCATTTCCCATCTCCACTACCAAATGGATTCCCTAGTGAATGTGCATAGCTTTCACCACTTGGTAGAGGCATTTTAATGTGGCTCTAGCTCTAATAGGTGGCCCACATGTAGAGAGAGGAAACTTCTGAATGGTGGTTGTTTGTTTCATACAAATATTCAAAACCAAGCACACAAGCATAAAAATATATACATGGGAATTAGATCTACACAAGGAACAAATATACACATAGAAAGCCACACATAAATGTTCACAAAAAAAATACATGATCCACTCTCTTACCCTATACTATATACAGAGATTAAACTTGCAGGATTGGCATGATCACAACCCCTCTCTTGAGAGATTCAGGGGTGAAACTACTCTGATACCAACTTAGAAAAATAAAGTGAGAGAGTGAGCATTGTTTTACTCACAACACGAATCACACTATATTATTGATCACATAAGAAATTACATATACAAGAATAGATCATTGAATTCTAGAAGATAAGATCCGAAGAAGGTGGATCTATAACATGGTCATGACTCAACTACAAGTCACCAACATAGGAAAAATAACATATTTTAGAATAACACCTCGGAACTCACAATTACAACATGTAATACACATGGAAACAATACTTCCAAGCATATATGTGTGTGTGTGTGTGTGTGTGTGTGTGTGTGTGTGTATGAATATATATGTATGTGTGTGTGTGTGTGTGTGTGTGTGTGTGTGTGTGTGTGTGTGTATGTATGTATATATATATGAATATATATGTATATGTGTGTGTGTGTGTGTATTATTTTCACCCAAACAAATTTATTTGCAAAACCATGGGTTGTCAAAACATGCATCCCAAAATCCACTAACAGTAAATTGACTTGTGACCTCAAATTTAACTTAACTATTGTAACAATATTTATAAGCATTAGTTTGTTATATTTTTTTAGATTTAATTTTATTTTAATTTTTAATTTTAATTATCAAGTTGTCATTAATAATTATTAATCATAATTATTTATTTTGTTTTATTTTAATTATCTAGCCAAAAATACATTACATTATAGAACATTACATAACATTACATTGCAACATATCTTCCATACTGGCTAGAGAGAACCTCTTGATGCAATTAATTCTTTTTTATAATTAATAATGATAATAATAATTTAAAATAAATGTACCATTTAGTTAGTTTTATGATTTTTTAATTTTTAATAAAAAATAAGTGTTTTGATATTTATTATGGATTGATTCATATTGGCATTTACCAAACATTTAATTTATATGGTTTTGCTAGTTGTATTAATTGCAAAATCTGTACCCAAACCATAGTGGTACATTAGGGGCTACATTATGATTTTCTTCCATCTTCAGTATCATGTATAGACTCTTGAACCAAAATTTCATCCGAAGAGAAATACTATCGATACTAAGCATCTACGTGTCTTTGATGGTGAATACCTTTCAATAGAACCCCAAAATTAAACAAAACTTTGCAATACATGTAACCTACTTCAAAATGACATATTTTCCTAGATATATGTTGACTAGTAACCCCACCCCCCTCCCCAAAAAAAAATCATAAGAAGATGAAGGATAATTTTTAACATCAATAATTTGTATAAATAATCGTATGCAAAAAAACAATGTTTTACCTTTAAAAAAACCAATTTTATTCCTCATCACAATATTATTTTCAAACTTCATTTTTGATATAAATTTGGGTAGAAAATATAAATGAATCTAATTGATTAACTATTATGTGAATTTCACACGAAGTGTAGTAGGTAGTAGGGCATGAACTATGTTGTTGTTAGTCCACTATGTCTTTAATATATGGTATTCACATTGCTCAATTTGCAAATAATTTAAATATGATTAATAATACATTTTTCTTTTCATGACAACTCGTATGTTATTTCCTGCATTTATAGTGTATCAATTTTCTCTTTTAATTATTTGCATGGATGCCAATGTTGAAATGACCAATTACTATAAACATGGGAACGCTTTGTGTTGATTCCATTCTTTCTAGTGTGATTGTATCAATTATTGTTAAAATAGACGTGGAAGGTGCAACATTGATGTTGAATATGCCGATTGATTGTTGAGTATGCACATTTTACTAGGAGTTTAGCTTTGTCATCACAACAGATTTTTTTCTATTTATTTCTTATAGTTTCTCGATGCAGGTAAGAAATCCATACACAACATATGTTGTGTTGAAATTTAATTTTCTTACTCGATTAGTCATTGGTTGTAATTGGTTGTTAGTCTAAATTAGTAATGAGCTTCTTGGAAGCAAAAAAAACATATTTTACATCTGAACGGTTGATTTTCTATAATGTCCTCAAGATGATTGTGTAGGTTACATGTGTTGAATGTAGAAATTAAGAAACTTTTTATAGAGGAGGTTGGCCTTTGTATGTGTTTTAATATCCATGATGCATTTGTTGTTAGATGATTCTCATTTAACGCTTTGTTTGCGTTACATGAAAGTTATTTTATGATAGTGTCTTAAGTACCATGAATCAATTTTTTTACTCTTGATAATGTTGTATACATTACATGTCCATATTTTGTAATTTTGGTTGGGTCAAATGTAAGCATGAATTAGAGTGATATATTGGGTTCTATGTATTGTCCTAGTACATGCTATTTATATTGTATATTGCTTTCAAATAGTTGTTTGAGATTTGTTTTTAGAAGTTTCATTTGGTTTTGCTATTCATATATAGTATTAGTGTCCATGCTGGTCCAATGCCCTGTTCATCTATTTGGCAATGTTTCTTTCTTTGGTCATTTCCAATTATTGCATCTATAAAATTTTACTCAAAAAGCATCTACATCTCTGTTTTTCATTGCATATCTTTTTCATATTTTGTGAACACCATTAACTATTCCATCTTCTATATTGTTGTTCCTTGCATATAGTTCAATTCAATAGTTCCTTGCATGTAGTCCATATTTTGCATTTTTATTGAGTAATATTCTTGTTGGTAATTCAATTTTTTCAAAATACATCATTATGTCTTGATAGCTTTTATGTTCATCAATAATTATTAGTTCCTAGTTGGATACTAAAAGCATCTTTTCATTATGTTTCTTTACATATTTTTTCGTATAAAACATATATGGAAATTTATGGAATAACATCTACTAGTCAAACCCACGATTGACCTTCATAGGTTAATAAATTTACAAAAGGATGTTGGCTTCCTTAATTTTCATATCATTTATAATTTAATGTTCATAAGTTGTAATGCCTAAAAGGTTGTTGGGATTGATTTGTTAGGATTGATACGACAATATTTTTTTATGTAATTGAGAAAAAATGGATAGAGGAGAGGGCAGATGTGTGTGTCAGAGAGAGAGGAAGAGTGAAGAGGTTTGACAAGACCAAGAGGATGAATGTGCATCCACTACTTTTTAATCGGGCATATAGTAGTGGTAATTGGGCACCAAACTAGATCAACTTTACGTACATTTCACTATAGGAGAAGTAGTTGAGTTGCAGGAGAAATAGTCATGGTTCTTGGGGTTGTGATCTAATTTAGAGTTTATCATGATCTACCCATTTGATGTAGTGGTTATCCATCGAATTAAGGAAACATTACATACCATAGAATCTAATTAATGAGTGATAATCCGAGTGAGTTTTGTCAATTGACAAAGATAGACCTGCGACTGAAACTTGTCATCTGTCATCCCAGGAATCATCATATAAGCCTTCCTTACGAGATATTTATGCTCATTTTTTTAAACCCAACACCCTATGTAATGAGCCCCACGATATCAATTTGTTTGTCATCGAGTAGTTTGGGCTACTTACGATAATCCCGATACAATTTACATTCAATAGCCTGATACACTATGTTCAATAGTTTGATACCTCTCCACCTCCAACAATCTGATACTCTTTGTGTTCGATAGCCCAATACACTCCATTTCCAACATCCCTATAAGCCGATATCTGATAGCACACAATCATGAGTGCTTGTTCATATGATTTTCCATAACTTGGTGCACATAGCTAAGTGCTAGGAAAGTTTGAGCTTCACACATGAACAATATTGATGTTGTAGTTCAAGGGATGATTGTGTGAGAAACCAAGTAAAATTAGGAACCAAGGGGTCCAAAAGGAACAGAGAATTGATCCATAGAATCATAGAATTTTGATCAATGTGGTATCAGAGTAAGGTATTCTCTTTGAATAAATGGTAGAGAGACAAAGAGGATAAAGAGTAGGTCGAGGAAAACCTATTGCAAATACAATTTTGAAAGCAGATATGAGGCATATCCAAGTGAGGTTGGAAGCCATGGAGATTTCTCAGAGATGAGAATTTGACATAGGAGATGTCAATGAAAGAGAAGAAGAAGGTGAAGTATTGACATAGGAGAAAATGGTGAAGATGATTTCTAAGGTGAGTGCCAAACCAAAGATGGAGGTACCCTTATATGATGGTAATTAAAATGTTGAGGAATTGATGGATTGGATTAATGCCATAGATAAATATTTTGACTATGAAGATGTGGATGAAGATAAGAAAGTGAAATATGCAGTGAAAAGGTCATTCATCTCTATGGTGGGATGAAGGGCAAACATAAAGAAAAAGGAAATGCAAGTCCAAGGCTAAGATATAGGATAGAATGGTTACTAAGTTCAAAGGTAAATTCATGCTTAAATATTACCAATTAAATATTTTTAGGCAGTTGCATAATATTAGATATAAATCTATGTCAATTAGGGAATACATTGATGTATTTTATAAATTATATGTTATAACTATACACATTAAAGAATATATTGAAAATGTTTCCACGTACATCAATGGGTTAAGATATGAAATTTAAGATGAGATTAGTATCTTGTCCTTGAGTATAGAAGCCGTGTACATAATCTAACCCATGGAAAACTGGATGTCAGATGTCATTACCATGGTAATTGTCCTTAGTGTTGTGACAACAACGTGAATTTGATCCAGTCAAATGAATACCATAAACATTACCAAAGGATTTTCCTGTGGTATTGACAAGGCGAAAAACTATATAAGGAAATGGAGATCAATGAGTTAGGTGTGCAAGTAATGGATTATTCATGTGTGATTTGATTTGGAACAGGTGTGCACCAGGGAGCAAGGAGAAGGCTCAGATCTGATAGATCTAAAAGTGTATTGAAAACTAATGGATATACTTGCTTGATATGTTTATGCTTGTGTAGCTAACAATGTTAGATATGTAGCTATGATGACGGTATGATCTGGATGTGTTTGCAGTGATATGTGACTTTAACAGTATGTGCGTCGAGATCTAGGTTTGACAGATGTTGTGATTTGCAACAAAGATTTGATTCAGTAGTTTAAGATTCGTACGCGGGTTTTCCTCAGTATTGTCGTGTACATATGCAAATCTGATTTAGCATTGTCACGTATAAATTTTGTGATAATATAATTAGTATGTTGAAATATATATGTGTGTTTAACATGTGATAAGCGTGTATATATGCAGGTCTGCTTAATAATAGTCGCGTATATATTCTGAGTTAAATTTGATCAGGGTTTGAATTGCTGCTTGATGATGACAGTTGATGAGTTATGTTGTATTTGTTGTTGTTTGTCAATGATGTCTTAATCATAACAGTTTGTATCTGTTATGGATTGGTTGTGGATTGATTTGATCTGGTTGCAGTGGTTAGTTGAGATTTAGTTCAGTGATTGATTTGCTTCAGTATTTAGTGGCTTGATGTTTCAGCAATTCAGTTGGTTTATAGTGCTTCAGATTTTTTGATTCAATATTCAATTTGGTATATATTGATTTGGGCTTATAATTGGTGTGGGTCCAGTTTGAAAATATGATGAAAGGTGGCTTGCATGTTGTAATGGTTTGAGTCAGGTGGATCCAGTATGAAATATTGTGAAACGTGGTCCACAAGGTGCTAAAGGTTGTAGCCTTCAGTGAGGGGGTAGGAGCTCCCTTCCGGTAGGAGACGGTAAATGAGATAAGGGGGTTGTAGCTCCCTTCCAGTGGGTGTTGGAGAACAAGTGGAGGTTGTAGCCTTCTACAGGTTGGTGTCTGTGTGCTGGTAAGAGTTTGCGCCAATACAAGAAGTAATGAAGATTTTCTTTATAATAAAATAAGAAGACAGAGACGACAACAGCGGTGGTTTTCTCCCACATTGGGTTTCCACCTAAAAAATTAATGCCCATGTGTTTTATGTGTTGATGATTTATCTTCTCTTTAATACTCATCAATACTTCATAATGAATTACTAAAGAAACAATAATGCACTGGTTAAGTTAAAACATTGATAGAAATTATTAAAAAGTTGTAATCTGGATATACATGGGTTTAATTCATTGAAGTCGCGTACACACGCAGTTTGCATGAATAACAGCAGTGTAAATAATTCTGAATATGAAATTGAAAGTTAAAGTGAATTAAAAATGTTGATTCACTCCCCCATACCCTCTGAGTATTTTTCCTAACAATTGGGATCAGAGCAAGCCCCTCAGAAGGAGCTTGATCTCTTGAAGGGAGATCTAGCAAGATGAGTAGCCAAGATGGAAGATGTATGGGGAGCACTTGAAGGAGGATATCAATATCTAAAAGGTAATCTTTTCTCTGAATATTCTACTAATGAAGAGAATCATGATAAGGAAGAAATGGAAAAGAAGTTCAAGAAGAAAGAAACATGAAAGAAGAAGTCAGTTTAGAACAATTGTGACAGTGATAACGATGCAGTAGCAATATTAGCAGTCATAGATCAAGGAGCACCTCGCTTTCTATTGATCAAGAATGAAGAAGATAGTGAAGAGAGTGACAAGGAATTATCAAGTACTGGTATTTTTTTCTAATTGCGATCCATTTCCTTGCTTTTGTAATAATGACGATAATGAATCAACTGAGATTTCTCTTTTGAGTAGAAGTGAAAGTAATCATTATGCGGAGAAACTAATGGCCCTGGAAGCAGAGATTAAAAGGCTCACAGATGAGAATAGAGATCATCAAAAGTTACAATTTTTTAATAGAAGGGATTGTACCTACAAAGAAGAAATTATCAAGCTGGAAGAGGGAAGCAAAATTGAAGAAGGAATGAGAAAGCAGTATAAGGAAAGGGAAGATTAGTGTGAAATATTGAAGGATGAAGTAGATTCATTAAGAAATAAACTCAGAAAATTCCAAGAGGCAACAAGAAATGAAGTTGAAGATGCAACAATCAAAGAGCTTAAAGAAAGAACCAATTATTGTGTAGGGCTTGAAGCATAGATCGTCTCCCTCAAAACTGATCTTGAAAAATCAAACAAACAAAATGAGGAGACACTTGTATTTGAAGAAAAAAAATGAGCTTAAGGGAGAGATCATAGAGTTGAGAACCTAGCTGGAAAAGACAAAAAGAGAAAAATAAGTTGAGGTAAGCATACTAGAAGGTAAGTTAGCAGGAAAAGATAGGCAATTGAGATTTCAAGATAGCTCAAAGATATTGGATAACCTTCATAGCATTGAAAGGTCTCCCTCCATTAAATATGGTCTTAGTTTTCATGAAATTGTAAATGGATAATCTAGGTCACAAACTTGTCTAAGCAATCATGAGGTTAACAAAGAAAACTCTGAAAAAAAACTGGTAAAGAATTAAGAAGTCAAGCACACTCACAACCAACTAAAGAAAATTTTCAAAGGAAATCATTTGCTCCCAATAATAGAAACAACAATCGATTATTTCCATTGAGCAATGACATTGAATGTTTTATCTGTCATAAATTTGGACACAATGTAGCCAATTGCAGAAGCAAATTTGCAGGAAGATCATTAGCTCTCATGTACTCAGGTTTCTTAAGGGATATTGTTTTGCTTGCAACATGTTTGGTCACAAAGTTATTAATTGCAGTAGGAGGAATATGAAACAGAAATATTATGATTTTTTTGCTCCCTTCTCTGGTCATATAAGTTGTTATATTTGTAACAAGTTTGGGCATGTAGCAAAAGAAAGCATGAACAAATCAATGAATTCATTCAGACAACAAAACATGCAGAAAGACAAGAACATTGTTAGATCCACCAACTCTACTCATATTAACCAGAAGGAAGAAGAACAAGTAAGGTGTTGCATTGCTTTGTGTGCAATTGAAGAAGAAGATCAATGGTACATTGATAGCGGATGCTCTCATCATATGTTTGGAAATAAGGACAAATTCATCTTTCTCAAAAACAAAAGTGGTAAGATTATTCTTGGAAATGTTACATCTGCAAAAGTACTAGGTAAGGGTAGTGTTGATGTTGATATTAAAAATACATAAGCAGTTAATGTACTACTGGATTATGGGTTAAAGGATAACATTATAACTGTAAGCCAAATAGCTAATAAAGGGCATGTAATTGTATTCACATCAATTGGATGCAAAATTATAGAAGAAGACACTGGGAAAACCATAGCAAAATGATTCGGAAATTCAGACAAGTTATATGTGCTAAAGAAGAATCCAGGAAGAAATTGTTAAAATCTAAAAGTTCTATGCAGAAGTTTAAAAACAATTGCATAAACTTGACATTTTTGTGCAGAAAATTGAATGCACTTGTAGAAAATTGAATTTACTTTGCATAAAACTAAATGGAATTGAATGTATTTTGCAGAAAGTTTAATGTACTTTGCAGAAAAATGAATGTACTTTGGATAAAATCAAATTTATTATGTTGTTACAAATACTTAGAATGCAAATTTCTTCTTCACAACTTTTCAGATCAACAATTGTAGATAGAACATAAACTTATGGATCATATGAAGACATACAAACACAAATATGAGACACTGAGAGTTAGGTCCAATGACTAGGGCAAAACCCAAATGATTCTTCTTCTATTTGATTTCTTCAATTGTTCAGCAGAGTACAAAGAGAGAGAGAGAGAGAGAGAATGAGAATGAATAAAGTCACCAATTTTTGATCAACTTGCAGCTGAAGTGCTCTTGCTCATTACTTGAAGATCTCCTCCTTCCATTGATTAGATCTTGTCCTACACACTTTCTCCAGCTTTTCTCCTGCTCTTGCTCTTCACTTTCTCTCACACTTCTCTTGCACACACTCAACTATAGCTCTCCTTCTTCACAATGAACATGTTACTCAACTCTCACTTGTTCTTGCTTAAATAGATGAGAAAGGAGAGGAGTTACAAAATGAATTCACTCATTGAGCCAATAATAAGAGAATTGAATTCCATGAGGGAGGAGTTACTTGAGGAGAAGTGTAACTCATCCCAAGAATAGAGAGAGAGGTACACTTGCCTTGAGGAGTTACAATTCGAATTAGGGAGAGAGAGAGTTACACTTAGCTACGAGAGATATTTGGTGAGAGTTACAAATTGAATTGAATGAGGGAATTACAAGTACATATAATGAGAAGGAGTTGCACTTTTGCTATACATTGAATTAGTGAGAGAGAATTACATTATCTTAAGTGTGGAATTACTATTTTATTCCAAAATAGAAGTTCAATTTGCCAAATAAGAGATTCTCAATTTAATTTACTTATTTCATGAGAGAATTTTTTTTTAATAATCCATTAAAGGTGAATGATTTTAGACTATTTTATAAATATAGTATCATAATAATAATAATACTAGTAAAGGTAAAAATATTAATTCTTGACTTGTATAATCATGATTGATTTGATTTTAAAGTGGATTCCATATGTCGAGATCATCCTTGATCATTTAGACATGACTTTCTATTTTTGGAAAGTTACTTCCAAATTGAGATGTAACTTACTATTTTTGGAAAATCATATTAGAATTGTTAGAAATGAAATTTCACTGTAGGTGGTTCAAACAGAACTGATAGATATGATTTCTTCTAGGAGAAATGCATCCCTGAGCTATCAAATTTTAACAGAAATGAAGTCTAGATCCTCTTCTTCAGATTTAGAGTAAAGGAAGATAGTCCCCATTGCAGTTTATTTTACTTAATGCTTACTTCTAACAGAGACTAAAGAAGTAAATATGAGGTACATAGCCTCGTGGAAAACAGGTGATGATTATCAAGTCCACATGACCAATGGTGTATGATCTCAGGGGGAGCTATGCATGTGTATCTTGATGATGATTTTCTATGTTGTTTTGATATTATTTTGGTGATGTTTATACTACTAATATTGCATCTAAAGAGGTAACAGTGATTAGGAACAAACATGACATGTTTAGGGAGAGTTGTGGCTATGAAGAATCGTCATTTTACATTATGTGTGTGTTTCTTATGAAGGACAATCGTGTATGCACGTGGTTTTTGACTTAGACAGTCATGTATGGTCTTCTATAATGATTCTTGGGTGCATTCTTATTGGTAAGAAAGATATATTGTAATCAGAATTGATGATGAAAAGTTGGCACAAGTTTAGGGGGAGCATCTTCTATCCTTCTAACAGTTCATTGTTGGCATTATGGACTTTTGAGCACTCATCATTGCATGGTGTTTCCTATGATGAATTCATGGTTATTGTTGTGGTCATCAATCTTACTCACTACTGGAAAATATATGTTGTTGTCACTATGTCATGGTTTATTAATGATGCAATATGTTGTCTGGGTTGTACTTGGTGAAGGTGTTGATGGTATCTTATTTTTGTTGCTATTAAAACTTGATACACTTGATAAGGAAGATATGTATGCTATGTTCACTGAAGATGTTAGTTATGTTGTTGATCAATTCTATTCTACTTGATGACTTATGTTGTTAGAAGTTCTCTTTGTTTGCACATATGTTGTTGATGCATGTATATGCTACCTATGGTGTTTTGGTTCAAGAGATTGATATTGTTGCTAGAGGATTGTGGCTCTTCCTATATGTGAAGAGAGTGTATTGACATGAGGTCAGGGGGATGAGTTGTTGGCAATGCTTTCAATGCACAATCTTATGCTTTTGCTACAGTTGCTTGGTATTGCTTGGATATATTGCATATTTGGCCATGTATTGATGATAATGAAGGGACTAATGCTACACTATCTTATTTGTCTGATGATATATTTCTTCTTGATAATGAGGATGTTCATGTTGCTATTATATCATTATATTGTTGTTTTCATATGATTATGTTGCAGATGCCTATATGGTGCATGATGGTTGTTGGTGATTATCATGATTTTGCTACAAAGATGCTTCATTGTTGAAATCTTTGTTTATGGTTATAGATGTCATATATGTCTTTTGATGTAAAGGTTATGAAAAGACTCATATTGTAATCATTGTAAAATTCAGTCATGTATTTGGGTCATAAAGTCTTGTACTTTTATTGCATATCTTTAGAAGCTCCAACGCATGCTCAAGGGGAGCATGGTCAGTATGCAGATTTCACGATTCATATCAGCAAATTAGACTTACAATGATGAGAGCTACAAGGAAAAATCTTCATTTAGCATAATTCATCCATTTTCCCTTGATGTCAAAGGGGGAGATAAGACTTGGTGTTTGTAGGTGTTTTCCAAACACCAAAGTGGTTGTCATCAAGTCCAAAGGGGGAGATTGTTGGCATTATGGCTAATGTGTTGTCCTTGATGACAACCTGCTTGACAAATGTGTCATTGATGTCAACTTGTTTATAATATGATGGTTATGGAACTAATGCAAATATCAATAATATTGGTACAAATATTACAAAGGATATGAGAGAAAATTGATAGTTAAGTCACAAAATGCATGGAAATTATGGAGTTTCAGAAGTATATGTGATTCATGCAAAAAAAAATCGTGTACATACGCAGGTTATGTGAACAAAAATCGCGTACATAATCCGACCCATGGAAAACTGGATACCAGATGCCATTACCATGGTAATTTCCCATAATATTGTGATGGCAACGTCTATTTGGTCCAGTCAAACGAATACCATAAACATTACCAAAGGATTTGCATGTGGTATTGGCAAGGCACAAGGCTATATAAGGAGATGGATATCGAGGAGTTAGGTGTGCAAGTAATGGATTATTCATGTGTGATCTGATCTGGTACAGGTGTGCACCAGGGAGCACGAAGAAGGCTTGGATATGTTAGATCTGAAAGTGTATTGAAGACTAATGGATATATTTGTTTGATCTGTTTATGTTTGTGTAGTTAACAATGTTAGATCTGTAGCTATGATGATGGTATGATATAGATGTGTTCGCAGTGATATGTGACTTTAACAATATGTGCGCTGAGATATGGGTTTGACAAATGTTTGCAGTGAAGATTTGATTCAGTGGTTTAAGATTTGTACACAGGTTTTCTTCCGTATTGTCGCGTACATAGGCATATCTGGTTCAACATTACCGCATATAAATTTTGTGCTAATATATTCAGTATGTTGAAATCTATACATGGGTTTAACACATGATAAGTGTGTATATATGCAATTCTGCTTAATAACAATCGTGTATATATTTTGTGTTAAATTTGATCAAGGTTTGAATTGTTGCTTGATGATGACATTTGATGAGTTCTATTGTATTTGTTGTTGTTTGTCAATGATGTCTTGATCAGAATGGTTTTTATCTGTTGTCGATTGGTTGTACATTGATTTGATCTAGTTGTAGTGGTTGGTTGAGATTTAGTTCAGTGATTGGTTTGCTTCAATATTCAGTGGCTTGATGTTTCAGTGATTCAGTTGGTTTACAGTGCTTCATTGATTCAAATTTTGTGATTCAATATTCAGTTTGGCATATTGGTTTGGGCTTTTTGTTGGTGTGGGTCCAATTTGAAAATATGATGAAAGGTGGCATGCATGTTGTAATCGTTTGAGTCAGGGGGATCCAGTATGAAATATTGTGAAACATGGTCACAAGGTGTTGAGGTTTGTAGCTTTCAGTGAAGGGGTAGGAGCTCCCTTCAGGTAGGAGTCAGTAAACGAGATCAGGGGATTGTAGCTCCCTTCCAGCGGGTGTTAGAGAACGAGTAGAGGTTGTAACCTCCTGCAAGTGGTTGCATGCGTGTTTGTACGAGTTTGTGTCAATACAATATGTAATGAAGATTTTATTTATAAGAAAAGAAGAAGGCAGAGACGACAACGGTGGTTCTCTCCCACATTGGGTTTCCACCAAAAGTCTCGGTGTCCATGTGTTTCTTATGTGTTGATGATTTATTTTCTCTTTACTGTTCATGAATGTTGCATATTGAATGGCTAAAGAAACAATGATGCACTAGTTAAGTTAAAACATTGATGGAAATTATGAAAAAATAGTAATCTAGATATACACGAGTTTAATTCACTGGAGTCGCGTACACACGTGGGTTGCATGAATAAAAGTAGCATACAAAATTCCGAGTATGAAATTGAAAGTTAAAGTGAATTAAAAATACAGATCCCCCCCCCCCCTTTCAGTATTTTGCTAACAGCAGCTAGGGAGAAATTCCCTAGCCCTCACTTGACTTTAAAATATTATTAAAATGAATTATTTGTAATCTCCAAGTCGGCTCAAATTATTGGAGGGAAACCATTTGAAATTCAAATCTAAAATTGAAGGTTGACTTCATGTCGTCTCATTCAAGGGTCCTGGCCCTTCACACTTGAATACTTCCACATATTCCCTATTGATCCTCAATTGTAAAGTCGTATGGATGAAAATGACTGAGATTTCGGATGGCTTGGGTTCTGGAAAATTCGGATGGCTTGGTTTCTGGGAAATTCAGATGGCACTCTTTTATGGGAAATTTGAATGGATACTAGAGACTTTTGCATGGCATATCGCTCTGAGAATTTCACATGGCATATTGTTTTGAGATTTTCGCTTCTCTTTGTATTCTTCACAAGGGTATGGCTCCTCATTGCATGGAATCACATCTCACTCTGTATCGGCATCTTTGCATGGACTCTCACTCATCTACAACACTCTCGCTCTTGGACTTATGTGAAATTCGCATTTCTGGCCTAGTCTCTGTAATAGCTACATGATCTTTATGGCATTACAGCTTCATTATTATCACTCGCTCGTGACTCTGATATTGCAGGCTTCCATATAAGTTTTTTTGTGATTTATATAGTCTCGATTTCTCTGGCATCGGATCTCGTCTCACAGTATGGACATCAATCTATTATATTGTTCCCTCTATCACAGTGTCTCTGCAAGTTTGTTAGGTCACAACATGTATGGGTCTCTACGATGTAGTTGATTCTATGTATGGGATTGTCAACATAGTATATATATGAACATCGCCTTGGATGCACATTGTAGTGTTCCTCGACGACCTCAACACGTAATATATATATGGACATCGATTTGGATGGACTTCGCAGTGTTCCTATGTGGCTACAATACACAATGCATATATGGTTTGTACCTTGGGATGGATTTTTAGATCCTTTGCAACATTGATTCACAGTTGTATGCATAGCCACATTGGCATATTTGTATTCATAGTGTATAGTCTCGCTTCAGTCAATATATAGTCTTGCTTTAGTTCAGATATGGTTGACCTCGACACAATTGCATATGTATGGTGGCATCACAATTGTATGGTATCTCAATTATATATATATATACAGAGAGAGAGAGAGATTCATTGGCATTACAGTGGTATGCTTGGCAGTGTAGTTCAATAATATGTATGGTGTCGTTACAGTCCAGTAGCAGTGATAATATTTATATGTAGCACCCCTAATGTCGGGTATGGAAAGTCATAGATGACAGTATTGTGTAACAACATTGTCGATGGATCTTGTTCACAAACAAAGTTGTGAACAAGATGTATAGGCTCTAGTCAATCTGATGTATTGATGGATATTTTGTACCTTGTATCTCTTTGTTGAACTTTCGATGGCAATCTAATAGAAGAAGAAGAATTTGAAAGGGTTTTCCCCTTCTGGGGTTTATCCCTGGTCTCTGACCAAAATCATGGTGTCTCTTGTGCATGCTTTTCATTTTATGTTCTTGTATGTTCCGCTGCTATGAGGATGTCATTGTTCTTTCTATTTAATTGCTAATGATTGAATATTGTGGGGTGAATGTAACACGAAATTGAAGAAATGCAATGATCTAAAGCAAAGAACAATACAACCTTGGAAAAATTAACATAGGATGTTATGGACATGTCAGATGCATATGAAGTAGTGGAATCCAAACACTTTCTTGATTGTGATACTACATGATGGTATACGTAATGTGATTATGCATATTTCTATGTTTATTGTTATCGCCATCTGATTTATGTTGGTTATCTTCTTATGGAAAGATAGGATGAATACAATAGGATAGAAGCAATGGTGGAGTGCCAATCTCACTTGGTATGGAAAGATAGGATGAATACAATAGGATAAAAGCAATGGTGGAGTGCCAAACTCACTTGGTACTACATGTATGAGTTAAAGAGACTAAATGATTAGGTTTGCAAAAAGGTGTAACCATACCAAGGAGTGGCTTGGGATATAGTGAACAAATGCTTATCTAGATGAGATTGGGGATCAACAACACAATTGTCAAGGGGACTGGGTTGCTAAGGTAAGAAGTAGGAATGATTAGGTGGATCATCCCACACTTCACTACTTTGTCATTTGGAAACCTCGTTGTGGAACAAATTTTAGGGAGTGTTGTAATGTAAATATGGGTTGTTCACTATTGTTTCACATCTAGAGGATTATTATTGCTTTGGGGATTGAATTTTTCATGTATTGTAATGTCAAAATAATTGATTCATCTCGATGTGAAGTAAATAAATGGCATTTTATGCAGTTCTTTCTTGCAAATTCAATACCTTCTAAACAAGGGGGCATTTAACTTACTTTTGAGTGTGCTCCCTCTAAGCTTAGGGATCATTTATTTTAATTGGATAATATTTTGTGGGAGAGGGACAACAACCTCAACATGAGCTTTAGCCATAGAGAATTTGCTTAACAATATACCTATTTGTTAATTTTGGGCAACTAGGTCCAAACTCCATGTTGCACTGCTCATATGATGATGTTATATTTTTGTTGGAATCCTCTTTCAGACAGGTGCAAGCTTGATCTAAAGATCATCTTGTTTGGATTAGCAGAACATATATTTTGATTTTATTTTCCACACATGTGCAAGGTTGGCCAAATTTGTAATGTAGGCCTGCAAGCCCAATAGATGGGTCACACACCCTCACTGATGGATATAAATTGGAGAGACTTGGAGATCATTTGCTCATCAACTCATCACACATTCTCTCTTGTGATCTGATTGGTTCGATCAGTCTTTGGAGGCCTCTCTCCCTCACATGTGTGGAGCTGAAGCTAGGAAAAAGTGCGCACTGTTTTAGGGTTGTCTTGCTGGTGCGTTGACCAACGTTGACCGTAGTCAAAACTTGGAATTTTGACATCCTTCAAGTGCAGAAATTTCGATCTCTTGAGGCTGCATCAGAGGGCACAAAGATCGATGCAAAGGGAGACCATTGACCAAAGACCTAAACCGCAGCATTGACTTTTTCTATTGACCAGCATTGAATTTTTTGAAATTTATTTGAGGGGTGTGTGTGACACTTGGAGGATTGGCTTATCTGATGTTGAGAAAGACTTTGCTTGCTAGTGCATCCTGTTGACTGTTATAACGCACATTACTCTCTATCTTTGTTGGACAAGAAGAATTGTAAATTTTGATCTATATTATTGGCTTGTCTTTTGTTGATCTATTATAATGTTCTATCAGCATTTTACTTTCATGTTTATGTGACTACTAAATTGAATCGGGCCTATAAGAAAGATTGAAGTAAAACTGCATTAAGCATAGAACATACCATGTTTGTCTAAATTTAACATGGTATCAGAGCTGAGGTGAAGACAAAGTCCAAGATAGTGTGAAAAGCAATCACCGAAGTAGAAATCCTATCAAGGACCAATGGGCTCCTCAACCTATAAGGGTTTCAAATCTGATGATAAGTTCACTGACAAGTTTGATTATCATGCATGGAAGATGTCCTTGGATTTGGCATTAGAAGATCACGATGTCCTTTGATTTGGCATTCGAAGATCAAGAGCCTCCATCAAATGCACCTACTACCACAAAGACGGAGTATAGAAAAGGAGAAATCAAAGAAAAAATGATTGTCAGGGATGCTATTCATAAGCACTTGGTTCCTTACTTCTCCGAGCTGGGCACATCTAAAGAGATGTATGATAAGTTAGTTAGCATGTTTAAGGCTAGCAATGTTAATCAAGTGCTTTTCTTCAAGAATCAATGGAAGAATATTAACAAGGGCAAAGAAGAATCCATTCAATCCTATTTTATGAGGCTCACCGAAACCTGGAACAATCTCCTAGCTATTGGAGAGGAAATATATGATCGAGAGATGGTTCTCATTGCGCTTGGAGGTCTCCCCCGTGATCGGTATGTATTCAATACCACTATTCTTAATAATAATGTGATTCCTGATTTTGATGAAATATTGACGAGATGCACTCAAGAGGGGACAAGAATGATGGAGATAGATCATCCCTCTAATCGAAATGGAGGTGACCCTATTGCCTTCGCCGCTCATGCAAAGAAGAAGAACTATGGTGGCCCGAGAAATCAAAACCATGGAAGAGCGGGGCCCAAAGGAAGGAAAGGAAGATGTTACACTTGTAACAAGTTTGGTCACTATGCAAGAGAGTACCCCAATAGAAGGGGCTCTCCCAGGGATGATGACAACAACAACTTCAGGGGGAATGGTAATCAAAGGAACAACAAGTTCAAAGGAAAGAGGAAGGCTCCCTCTGATCGTAGTGAAAATGGGCAACCTTTCAAAAGGTCAAGAAATTCCAGGTACGATGAATCTAATGTTCTTGATAATAAGATTGAAGTAAAATTGCATTAAGCATAGAACATACCATGTCTGTCTAAATTTAACATGGTATCAGAGCACATCTGGATGTTGCTTCACCTTGGGGTCTGCTTCGATATCTTGGATGAGTAGGAAGCAAAAGTCGGTGGCTTTGAGCACTAGTGAGGCCGAATACATTGCAGCGAGTATGGCCTGTTGTGAAGTTGTTTGGTTGAGAAAGCTCTTCAGTGAGCCGTTTGGACATGTGCTAGATACCACTATTATCCTTTGTGATAACTAGAGTGGGTTTCGTCTTTCTGAGAATCTCATGTTCCATGATTGATCCAAGCATATTGATATTATGTACCACTTCCTTCGACATATGGTACAGTGAGGCGCCATAAGGCTCGATCATCCTTGTGAAGTTCTATTTTCTAGATTTGCATGGATGTGCTCTTGCGATCCACCACACTGCCAACCCAATCGACATTAGTATATCCATGGAATCTCAAACTCCTGGGAGTGTATCTCAACCCATGGTTGATTGTGCCCCGAAGAATATATGTGACCTGCTCATTAGTCCCAATGTGATCAAGCCTTGCGGCGCCTCGTTGTACCATATCCTGAATGAAGTGGTACCTAATATCAATATGCTTGGATCAATCGTGGAACATGGGATTCTCATAAAGATGAATCTCACTCTGGTTATCACAAAGGATAACAGTGGTATCTAGCACATGTCCAAACAGCTCACTGAAGAGCTTTCTCAACCAAACAGCGTCACAACAGGCCATACTCGCTGCAATGTATTCAGCCTCAACGGTGCTCAAAGCCACCGACTTCTGCTTCCTGCTCATCCAAGATATCGAAGCAGACCCCAAGGTAAAGCAACATCCAGATGTGCCTGTTGTGACGTTGTTTGGTTGAGAAAGCTCTTTAGTGAGTTGTTTGGACATGTGCTAGATACCATTGTTATCCTTTGTGATAACTAGAGTGGGATTCGTCTTTTTGAGAATCTTGTGTTCCACGATCGATCCAAGCATATTGATATTAGGTACCACTTCATTCGAGATATGGTACAGCAAGGCGTTGTAAGGCTCGATCACATTGGAACTGATGAGCAGGTCGCAGATATTCTCACAAAGCCCCTGGGGAAGGTCAAATTATTAACCTTCCGTGAGAAGCTTGGTATCATGGACAGACACTATTCTGAGGGTCCTGCTTGAGTTGGACTATGAGCTTTGGGAGCTCCAGGGGCCTTGGGGATAGCTTCTTGAAGCTATAAGCACACACGGGGCTAGGCTTGTTGAACCTTGTTGTGCTTCTGCCCCACCGTTATGATATTGAGTTGGTTCACCTATCTTTGATCTATGCCCCGCATGCATCCTACACATGGAGTTTCGGGTTGATGGGAACTACCTCTCATTTGGCCAATGAGGTGGGAAATGTGGATAGAGACCACTAGCAAGACAGATGGACGCATCGGAGATCGCAATACTCTTTATGTATAGGATGGCACATGTCCAACACCTTGATCTGGGATCAAGTTTGATGAGGTTCTTACCTCTAAACTGACTTCGGGTTAGTATGAGACTCTTTTGAGTTTGAGAGAGGTTTTAACCTCTAAGCTAACTTCGGGTCAGTAAAGTGTGATGCTTTTGTGACTCACCCTTTTTTGTTCTATTTGCGAAGAAGAGCCAGCAAACCAAGTTACGACAGGATGACCGAGGAGTGCACGATGATATATGATAGTACACGATGGTACTGATCACTGGATGGCACTGGTGGACAGATGGAGTTCTCCCTAGTTGAGAGGCGGTGTTAATTTTGGGCAACTAGGTCCAAACTCCATGTTGCACTGCTCATATGATGATGATTATATTTTTGTTGGATTCCTCTTTCGGAGAGGTGTAAGATTGATCTAAAGATCATCTTGTTTGGATAAGCAAAACATATATTTTGATTTGATTTTCCACACCTGTGCAAGGTCAGTCAAATTTGTAATGTAGGCTTGCAAGCCCAATAGATGTGTCACACACCCTCACTGATGGATATAAATTGGACAAACTTGGAGATCATTTGCTCATCAACTCATCACACATTCTCTCTTGTGATCTGATTGGTTCAATCAACCTTTGGAGGCCTCCCTCTCTCACACGTGCGGAGCTGAAGCTGGGAAGAAGTTCAGATTTTTTTAGGGCTGTCTTGTTGATGTGTTGACCAATGTTGACCATGGTCAAAACTTGGAATTTTGAACTCCTTCAAGTGCGGAAATTATGATCTCTTAAGGCCTCATTAGAGGGCACAAAGATCTAGGAAAAGGGAGACCGTTGACTGAAGCCCTAAACTGCAGTGTTGACCTGCGTTGAACTTTTGGAGTTGTCTTTGAGGGGTGTGTGTGACACTTGGAGGATTGGTTGATCTGATGTTGAGAAAGACTTTGTTGGCTGGTGCATCATGTTGACTGACGTAATGCACATTACTCTCTATCTTTGTTGGAAAGAATAATTGTAATTTCTGATCTATATTATAGGCTTGTCTTTTGTTGATCTATTATTATGTTGTATCATCGTTTTACTTTCATGTTTATGTGATTTCTAAATTGAATAGGGCATATAAGAAAGATTGAAGTAAAACTGCATTAAGCATAGAACATACCATGTTTGTCTAAATTTAACACTATTAGCTTAAGGCACTGTACCAATTGATTTGCAGGTTGATGTTTTCGAAATTCCTACATTTTTTATTCCTCTCGACTTGTTTCTAATATCTTTTTCCATTGTTTGGCTATCTAAGGTATTGATTGCATATACCTTTTGCATGGTTTCAAAATTTATGGTAAGAAAAAACCTTACATTTAAAGGGAGTTGTTCATATCCAACAACTTTTAAGCATTTATCTATCAAGATTTGAGGGATTTTTTCTCCAAGTCTTTTGTCATAGATATCTTGTCACATAAATATATATAATTTGCATTCAAATATATCAATGTAAAAGTCCAATGCAATTACAATCAAAGCAAGATTCTCATTACTCAAGTATTGGAGTGTGCAAAATGACCACTTTTCGATTTTGGGGTGTGTTTCATATTCCTTGCGCAAAATAGGGTGTTTTTGGGCTAGAGTTCTGATTTTGAGGTTAGAGTTCTCATTAAGTTGGTAACATTGTTTTGGGCTCAAACTAAATACATTGTTAAGATGGAAGGGAAAGCACCAAACTTTGCAAAAATAATGGGTTGAGAAACGATCTATTTGCATATGATCACACATTAAAGGAGAAGGTTTTAAACCCTCTAAGTAATAACCAAATATGGCTTGAACAAACAAGACCCCCAAACCTCTGACCGGTAAAAAAAGGTGGGTCAGATAATGAATTCCATGAGAGACATCTTGAAAGATATTTCCTTGAACTCATGTTGGAAATACCATTTCTTGAGCAAAGTTAATAACCCATAGCCGTTGATGATTTATGGTTGAAAAACATGCCCCAAGCTAAAATGAGGCCTTGAAAAATTCTAATCCCAAGTATGTATAGCAAACGGTGATCTCAACCTCTTCCCCTATAAAGAAGAAATTATAGTCTGAGGACCTTTCTCAACCCATTGAATATCATATGTTGGGTTTTACCCAATGTAATCATCCATGATCAAATGTAACATAGAAGAGTTAATTCATCCAACTAACTCTTTGTTGGTGTTATTAGCTCGAACAAATGCTTCAACATAAGCTTTGTGTCTTAGCATGTAGAAGATGTCAGATTGTTTATTTAGGTGCTTGCTTCAGAGAAGTAAGTGTTATTATGATTTATTCCCTAACTTTAACTTAGGAAAAGAACATGAATTAATTTAGTTGATTGATGTTGGCTATTGGGACAAGTTTCTATAATTTAATCATTTAAGTGGCTTAGATCTAATCCCTATAGTTGATCTAAGTGAGTTATGAATTATCCAAGTTGTCTATCACCTTGGAAATTGAGGGTTAAGGATTTAGCCCAATATGAAATTATAAAATAAGCCTACGAGAGAGGTGAAGGGTGAAGACACATTCTCATTGAGGAAGTGATTTTCTTAAGTGAGAGACTCATTGACTGAAGATAAGAAGATTGAGGGTTAAGTTTGAAGAGACATTAGGGGAATTTTGAGGTAAAAAACAGACCTCAAAATGAAAATTGTACTAACAAAATCAACTTTAAGAGAACCAATAGAATTCAAGATGATGATGTCAACCCCAAGGAAGAATATTTCTGGAGGGAAAAGAAGAAAACTATTTTTTAATCGGGTTTTTTACTCATCTCCTTGTGGGTTACCTCAAATTTCAAGTGTGTACATCCTTTGGACAAAGAATTAGATTTTGCATCCAACGACCACCCACTCGGTGTAGTTTTGAGTAGATACACGTCGAGAAAAATTCAAAATACATGAAAATACACGTTTTCATGTTTTTTTTTTTTCGGTGTATCTACTCAAAACTACATCAAGTGTGTACTCATTGGATGCGAAATATAATTATGCATCCAACCAGTGTACACAGTTAAAAATTGAGTAAACCCATAAGGAGATAAGTTGAAAATACAATAAAAAATGTAGTTTTCTTTATTTTCCCTTAAAATATCATATTTTAGTATTTTTACTATTATTTTATTATTTTCCTTAGGAGGCCCATTTTAGACCTCAATATTCCCCTAATGGAGGTCGAGATTTTGCACATGCCAAAACTTGGAGAGAGTGAGGTTGGGATTTCCAACTAGTCGTGTGGAGCAAAGGAGGATGATGAGACTTTAAACAGGAGGCCGAAATTCTTCCAGAGTGCAATCAGACAGTGGGTGGCCAAGATTTTTCTAGGGTAGAGACATCTTCTAGAGCAGTAGATTCCTTCGGGCAAATTTTCTTGGGCCGAATATCCAATGGGCCATTTCCAAGTTCAAATTTTCGCTGTAATTTTTGTGTATATCTCATTGGGTCAAGGCCCTAAATTTTCTAAATTAATAGAAGTGAAAGGAGATTGTTGGGTAGAAAAATTATGTTGCTTTTGTGGTGATTTTCATATTTATTTAAGTTGCATAATTTTTATTGTGAAGTTGAAAATATTAGTGTTTTTATTTCCAGCAATTTCATAATTATTTGAACATTAATAATTACATGGGTATAAAACAATTTTGGAGAAAATTTGAATTGAACCTAGCATTTAAATTTGGACATGGTATTAGAGCACTAGAAACTTTGTGGGGAAGGTCAAGCAGTCACAAGGCTTTATAGTAGCAAACTATGTTTTCCAATAATATAGTTTATGGGGTTTCTTGATATATGATTTGGGGTTTGCAAGGATGGCAATGACAAGATTGAGATATGAAGATTGTTTGGAGGGAGCATCCAACTACAATGCCTAGAAGTAGAGAATAACATTAGTACTAACGGAGAACGAGATCTGGGAATTTGCAAATCGCACACTGATTATTATTGATGTTACACAACTAGTTGTCTTTCAACTAAAAGTTGTAAAGGCCGGGAGGATTATTCTTGATGGAGTGAAGGATCATGTGATCCCTCCTCTCTTACGAAAGAATATTGTCAGTGAAATGTTGGAGGATTTAACCAAACTTTATAAGAGTAGCAATGCAAACAAAAAAATGCTATTGAGGCAAAAGTTGAGAAACCACAAGACGACCAAGTTAGATAGTGTTAACTTCATATCTCACCAAGATCACACAACTCTCAGATGATTTGGCTGCAGTTGCGGGGAACATGATAGATGAGGAGATGGCGAGGATAGCCTTGAATGGCTTTTCCAAGCCATAGGCATCCTTTGTCGAAGGGATCATAGCACGTGAGAATCTACCCAACTAGAGGTTATGTGATGACTTCAAAAGGAGACTCCAGAGGAGTCAGTTCAGGGGGGGTCGATCAAAGGGTGATGATGAGAAGCTTTCCCTTGTCAGTCAAGTAAGAAGGGTAAGGGGAAAAAAACACAGCGGGGAAAAGTACCTCAGAAGCCAGAGAGAAGAGAAACATGAGCAAAGCCAAGTGCTTTGCATGTCACAAATTTGATCACTATACAGATCAATGTCCTAACAAGAAGGACAAGGGGAAGACTCAAGTTGCAACTTCAGAAAATACACAGATGAGCAAGTTTTCCACCAAGTTTGAGAAGGAATTCTCATAGGTGTCTTGTCTTTTTGGCACCATAGGCAAGGGTGTGTGGTTCGTGGACAGCAGTGCTTCTCATCATATGATGAGATCATGTGATTTGTTCACCAATATGTCAAAGTCAAACTTAAAGCTACATGTGGAGCTTGGCGAGAATGCTAAGTGTGCATTAGAGGGGATTGGTAGCATCCAATTTCAGTTAGATTCAAGGGAGACAATGGAGGCAACAAAGGCTTTATATGTACCAAGGTTGACCAAGAATCACCTAGCAATCTCAATCATGGAGGACAAGGGACACAAGTTGTACTTTCATGATGAACATGAACTTGTCAGGTTGAGGGATTCCAATTCGAGCAGAAGACGAGCCATTGGAAGAAGTGAAGGGAATTTGTATATGTTGAGGGGTCAACCAATGTGACATTAGTGCATGGCAATGACAATTTGTGTGAGTTGATGCACAAAAGGATGGCACATTTGCATCACATAACTCTACCTATATTATGGGAGATTGTCACTGGCCTTCCAAAGTTCAGTGTGGAGCAACTGGGTGTTTACAAAGGGTGCGCTTTGGGTAAGTATGCTAAGATAGTGTTCCCGAGCAGGAATTCTAGGTTCAAAGGGTTGTTGGATATAGTGCATTCAAACATGTGTGGTCTCATATCAATGGGGTCCTTGAGTGGTTACAACTATTATGTACCCTTTATTGATGATTGTTCAGAGAGGACACAGG
Source organism: Pinus albicaulis (assembly GCA_034641835.2). Taxonomy (NCBI): domain Eukaryota; kingdom Viridiplantae; phylum Streptophyta; class Pinopsida; order Pinales; family Pinaceae; genus Pinus; species Pinus albicaulis. Next base: position 1,757,091,650 of record CM076578.1, on the reverse strand, counting down.
TCTGCTTCATGAAGACATAGGATGAGGTCTTCAACAGAAGCTCACATGGAGAACTAGATAGGGAGGAAGGCCAGAGTCCTTAGATCAAACAATTGGGTGAGTATATCTCTAATGACTTCAAGGACTTTTGTAGAGATGCAGGTATAAAGGAGTTGATAGTTCCTTACAAACCATTTCCAAATGGGGTTGCTATGAGGAAAAACGAGGTCATCATCAAGGTTTCCAAAGCCATGATTCATGATCAAGAACTTACTATTTTCTTGTGGGAAAAAGCATGTAACACAACAATCTACATTCAAAACAGGAGTCCTCACAAGGTCTTGGGGGACAAGACTCCTAAGGAGGTGTTGACAGGAGTGAAACTAGAGGTGGAGCATTTACGCATCTTCAGGTATCTGGTGTTTATACATGTACCATTTGAGAAGGGGACCAAGTTGGAGCCTTCGAGATTCAAGGGAATTTTTGAAGGGTATAATAAGAATTCAAGGCATGCAGGGTGTACATCCCATCATAGCATAAGACTGTGGTGAACAGGGACGTGAGGTTCGAGGAGCACGGGGCCTTGAGGATGTCACATGATTCAGTACCAATGGTGGTAGATGATCAAGGGCAAGAGGCACCAAAGGTTAAGGAGAGGCTAGCATCACCAACAACAGGTACTCAACCATTAGATCAGGAGGAGGAGCAGGAGGCACCTTCTACTTCTGTCAGGAGGAGGTCGAAATGGTTGGAGCAAACTCTAATGGATGTCGAGGAGCATGTGGACACTCCTAAGAGAATGTTCAAAGAGAGTAGACCATTGAGACAGTTTCCTAGCTACATGGCACTCATGAATGACATCATTGACTCTGAGCCTAGAAGTTATTAGTAGGCAGCAGATCAACAGGTTTGAAGAGTTGCCATGGTGGAGGAGTATGCCTCCATCATGAAGAATGATGTGTGGGGACATCGTTCCAAGGTAGAAGGGAAATTTGTGCGCAGTTCCAAGTGGATCTACAAGATCAAGCATGTTGCAAATGGTAGCATTGAAAAGTATAAGGCTTAGTTTGTGGCAAGAGGCTTCTCCCAGAAGGAGAGAGTGGACTATGAGGAGACATTTGCTCCAGTCGCCATGTACACTTCTATTAGGGTTGTGATATCTATTGCTTCAAAACGGGGTAGAGGATACATCAAATGGATGTGAAGACAACCTTTCTCAATGGGGTTATTGAGGAGGATGTTTACATCAAGCAGTTGTGGGGATTTGAGGTGCATAGGAAAGAGTCTCGTGTATGCAAATAGAAGAAGGCATTGTATGGTTTCAAACAAGCACCTACAACATGGTACTCCAGGATTGATGGGCATCTGCTAGGTATGGGTTTCACTAAGAGTGAGGCGGGTCCCAACTTGTACTACACACTTGTTGGATATGTTCCACTCATTTTGTTACTTTATGTGGATAGCCTCTTTCTTGCAAGGTCGAAAAAGCTCATAGAGATATGCAAGCGAGATCTTGTGACAGAATTTGAGACGAAATACATCGACATGATGCATTAATTTTTGGGATTGGAGGTGTGGCTGCAGACTAGAGAGATATTCCTTGGATAGGGGAAGTATGCAGTTGAGATCCTGAAGAGATTCAAGATAGAGGATTGCAAACCTATGTCAACATCCATGACCAATAATTTGAGGAAGTTGAATGCTTCTGAGAGTGAGTTGGTTGATCCCACATTGTATATGCAACAGATAGGTTATTTGATGTATCTGGTAAATCCTGGGCCAGATATATGCTTTGTTGTGAATACATAGAGCCATTTTATGTTGGAGTTGAGGAGGTTTCATTAAGTGGCAGAGAAGCATGTGCTCAGGTACCTTCAAGGTACAATGGAGTATGGACCCATGTATGTTAAAGGTGATGGAGCGCAATTAGTGGGCTAAACAAATTTAGATTGGGTTGGGAGTGCAACTGACAGGAAAAGCACCTCAAGGTGTTGCTCCAGTTTGGGATCAGAGGTTATCTCATGGTTTAACAAGAAGCAGAGTTTAGTGCTGCTCAATTCAGCAGAGGCCAAGTATCTGGTTGTGAGTTTGGAAAGTTGTGAAGCCATTTGGCTTTGTAAGATGCTCAAAGGGTTGTTTGGTCTGGAGTTGGATCCAATCTTGATTCATTGTGACAATCAGAGTTGCATCAAGCTCTCAAAGAATCCACTATTTCATGACATGTCCAAGCCTATAGAGATCAGGTGTCACTTCATCTGAAACAAGGTCCAAAGGGGAGCTATGAAGCTTCAGTACATATCCACAAATAAGTAGGTTGCAGATATTCTCACCAAGCCCCTAGTGAAGGGGAAGTTTTTTTTCTACAGGGATACATTGGGGGTGGTGCAGAACAACTTCCTCACTAGAAGGGAGTGTTGATGTTATTAGCTCGGGCAAGTCCTTTTGCATAGGTTTGGTGTATCAACAAATAGAAGATGTCAAATTGACTCTTTAGGTGCTTGCTTAAGAGGAGTACGTGTTATTATAATTTCTTTCCTAGGCTTAACTTAGGAAAAGCACATTAATTAATTTAAACGATTAATCCTGGCTATTGGGATAAGTTTCTAAAGATAAATAATTTAATTATTTAAATGACTTAGATCTAATCTCTATCATTGTTTGCAAGTTTCTATGGTTGTCAGAATTGAAGAATTTGTTTTCGGATTTTTATCCATGGTGACCATTTTTAATCGATGTTTCAAGTCCAAACCAGGACCCATCATCAAGAGTAATTGATGAGAGAAGGAGGAGACTTGAAAAGGTATAAATAGATAAAAAGGAGAAGAAAATAAGTCGAGGAAAAACTTAAAAACAAAACCTCTATTAATTTAGTATTGAAAGGTAGGGGAATAAATCCTATAGCTGGGAGAGCACCGCCATCCCTATTGAGGTTGTTCGGATGCCTTAATATTTCTAGAGTCTCCCTGAATCTTCTCCTATAGTGATCTTCCTTTGCAATGATAATGGTGTCCTCAACGCAAATGTGATGCTTAGTGTGGAGGGAGTGTTCAGCAAGAGCAGAGGAGTGAGAGTGTTGATTTTTAATATTTGCACAATGCTCCTTTATTCTTGTTTTGAATGTCTACCCGGTTTCACCAATGTAGGCTTTTCCATTGCTCCTGTGGAAAAGTCTACATTGGTGAAACAAGGCGGACATTCAAAACAAGAATAAAGGAGCATTGTGCAGACATTAAAAATCAACGCTCTCACACCTCTTCTCTTGTTGAACATTCCCTCCACACCAAGCATCACATTTGCCTTGAGGACACCACTATCATTGCAAACGAAGATCACTACTTTAGGAGAAGATTCAGGAAGGCTCTCAAAATATTAAGACATCTCAAAAACCTCAATAGGGATGGTGGTCTCGAAGTTAGTGGGAGTTGGCTCCCTGTGCTCTCCCAGCTCTAGGATTTATTCCCCTCCCTTTCAATATCAAATTAATAGAAGTTTTGTTTTTAGGTTTTTCCTCATGTCGACTTATTTTCTTCTCCTTATATATATATATATATATATATATATATATATATATATATACCTTTTCAACTCTCCTCTTCCTCTCATTCATTACTTCTGATGATGGGTATTGGTCTGGACTTGAAACATCAATTAAAAATGGTCATTGCGGATAAAAATCCGGAAACAAATTCTTCTAATCTCTATCGTTGATCTAAGTGGGTCAAGAAGTTGTCTATCACTCTGGAGATTGAAGATTAGGGATTTGGCCCAAAATGAAATTATAAAATAATCCCGAGGGAGAGGTGAACACTGAAGACACATTGTGATTGAGGAAACAATTTTTTCAAGATGTGAGAGACTCAATGATTGAAGAGAAGTGTGCAGCAAGGGGTTTTCCAGAAGGAGAATTTGTGAGGGTCGAATTTGAGGAGAGAGGGCAAGAGATAGAGGAAAGTAGAGGCAAGGATTTTATGCAGGCCAAAACTTGGAGAGAGAGAGAGATTTCCAGTTGGCTGCATGGAGCAAAGGAGGTTGAGGCTTCAACCAGGAGGCCAAAATTCTTCCAGGGAACAGCTATACAATGGAGGCTGAATTATTACAGGTGGGGGGCCAAGCCTTTGCCAGGGTCGAGTCATCTTCTAGAACAGTCGATTTCCGTGAGATGAAAATCCAATGGGCCATTTTCAGGTTCAAATATTTGTTGCAATTTCTGTGTACTTCTCTATGGGTCAAAGCCCTAAATTTTCCAGATTAATAGAGTGAAGGGAGAGTGTTGAGCAAAAAAAAAATTGTTTTCCTTGTAGTGATTTTCCAATTTATTTCTGCTGCATAGTTTTTATTGTGAAGTTTAAAATACCAATGTTTATTTCCAACAATTTTAGAATTATTTTAGCATAAATAATTTTTTGGGTATAAAACAGTTGTGGAGAAAAAATAAATTAGACCTAGTATTTAAATTGGAACACTCTAGAGGCCATCTAGAGATAAGCCCCTACAGTTATTAGTATGCTTAACTTTTGACAGTAGACGCAATTTAGAGCCTCTATGTTAATATATTTACATTCATATATCGAGTGCATTAGAAGTTATTTTGTTATAATCATCCTTAGATGCTATGTGCATGAGAAAACTTTGTGTATTTTATGTATAATGGTCTAGATTTGCATGGATGTCCATGAAAATATATATTTTTAATCCAAACTCGAATATTTTATGTAATTTTCGATCAATTGGTTTTGTGTCTATTTTCTTTACCAATTCCTAATTTTGGGGGTTGAAAAGTTCAATCCTAATAACATTGGGCAGTGCACTCTACATTAAATAATGACATCGTATGGGATGATGGTGGATGTCTTGGCACGGGGAAATGGGGTTCTGCTAGGGAGGGTTGGTCAACAAGCATGACAAAGATCAAGGCTAGAATTTTGCAAAATGAATGCCCCACATAGTACTCCCTCTATGTAGAAAACTCTTGTGCTCAAACTTATGAGGTATCAAAACGGTGTTACCTATACTTCAATGTATCCATGTATGAATGACTTTGTGAATTGCAATGAATGTACATGCCTTCATGCCCATGTTTCGCTTCCAAAAACAGCTTCTCTACCTTCAACAGAGACAGCCCAACAGGTGATTCAGTATAATCACAAATATGGATAAGTTGAGAGTATCCCACTTTATAGATCCTAAGAGAGGTGCGACATAATTAGCACCTTCGTAAATAAGAGCATGGTCCATCAAAAGACCTCTGAATATCTCTATGGGCAGTGACAAGGCTCTAGGACATTATAACATTCTCATATATCCAAACATTAAAATCCTTAACTTTGGATACCAAATCTGAAAAATGTTGAACAAGTTTGACACATCAGAAACATACCTACATAAAGAAGATGACCTCCATAATACCCATGCTAGATCCAACTGAACATTCTTTAATGAACTTCTCCCAACCACTGCTATAGACAGTTCCTGAATGAAAGGAAACATGGCAATTAAAGTGCATCAGAGCTACGAGTTCCATCAACATGGGCAGTAAACAGTGTCTAATAATCCAAGCAATATAACAGGCTTTCATGCAGATAAAGTTTTGCAGGAAACTTATATGTCTCATTCAATGACTTTCAAAGCAAGGAAGAAAACAAAAATGCTCATCTGGCACTCCTTATGTACCATGTTCAAAGCATATTTATCTTTTCTGTATGCATTCCATCTTAATGCAATCTCAGTTACATGTAATCCTTTTGATTCTTTCCTCCCAGGCCTGTTTATTTGGAAAGAAAGCAATACTTCATGTTAGAGCTGGAGGAAGACAGACAAAAGGCATTGTTTACAACAGCTCAAAACAAGAGCCACTTAAAGGACCGGTTGATGGCCTTTCCAATGATCCCCATAGATGAAACCAAAACCTAACTCCGATGTAGATGAGAAACTCCTTAGGAAACAAGAATAGGAAACGAGAGTCTTACAAAGCACTCTTAAAGAACGCTGGCTCTCCTGCTGTTTAAGTAGGCGATTCATGCAATTAGACAACTCCTGGCTTCCTAGACACTCAGAAAGCACATCCTCAACCAGATATTATAAAAAATATATGTGAAATTCTTACCTACGTTGTTCTAAAGGAGAAATTGTAATCATCTTATTCAGGGGCACTTGTATAGTAGTTTCATTGAAATCCTTTCACTAGCCAGCAATGCTATTGCCAAAAATATGCACCAATTCTCCTTCCAAGCACTTCAGATTTGAAAGCAAGTATTCGCTCACCATAATTCAAAGTTTTGCAACTCTTGAAGATGGTCCAAGCATCTTTAACTTCTCAATCTGTTTTCAAGCACAGGCTATTATGGCATCTCTGCTGTGGCATATTCCAATCACAACTTTGTTTTACCCTAATGTCTCTATTATCCTTGATCCAAACCTGTCCAGATAATCTGTGACATGTGTGCTGCTCCATTTATTCATTGCAGTTTAAGGACTCTTCAAATGACTCCAGGAAGCTACTCAGCTTATGATTGCCATTTCTTTGGTAAATGCCTGGAGAAATGATTTGCGGCAGAATTAGTACTGAAATGAGAATATAAGAAGATGATGGAGTGGAAGATTAAGCAATAGCACTATTCACAAATTGTTCATACGAAGTTAAGGCATGAAGTAATAAAGTACCATTCAGACAATCGTTGACTTGAAACCAAAGTGTGCCTCGTTCTTGCCCACCAAGAGAACGATACGAAATCTCAGACTGTTAACCATTCAGCTGAGAGTCACCAATAATCCCCACAAGTACACAGGCCATCCTTCAAATGATGGAATCGATTTGCATCCCTTACAATAATCTCTCGACCAACAATCTGGGTTATGAACTTAGATGCTGTATGACAGTCACCACAGACACGAAGGTTTTTAAAAATTCTGATAGGAGTACCTGGATGTGTGCTGATCAGACCAAAAGCAATGGCCAGCTTCTCACTGTGGTGGAATAGAGAGTGTTCCTTCTGCTCCTGCTCCACATCATGTAGCACAAAGTTTGTGTCAGGAACATACCCTGCAGCTTTCATTTGACCACTCAATCTTTCTACCATTGCATAAATATTTTCTGTCTGTGGGTGTGACTTATCTTCTGCAACAAACACATGGACATGGTTCTTGACCTCAATCCAGCTGTGTCCTGGCTCCTTTGTCACTCCCCTCTCTTTCATCAATTTCCTCACCTTTGCTACATCAGCCCATCTTCCAGCTGCAGCATAAATATTTGATAATAAGACATATGTTCCAGAGTCTTGTGGCTCCAACTCAAGAAGACATTCTGCCACACGCCTTCCTACCTCCATGTTGCCATAAATTCTACAGGCACCCAGAAGTGTTTGCCATACCAAAGCTCCGGGATTTAAGGACATTTTGTTGATAAAGTCCTCTGCCTCATCAAGATGGCCAGAACGGCCAAGGAGGTCAACCATGCAGGCATAGTGCTCCATTCTGGGGATGACATTATAATCAGCAGTCATGGAATCAAAGTAGTAACGAGCTTCTTCCACAAGGCCAACATGGTTACATGCAGAAAGGACACCCACAAATGTAACATAGTTAGGTTTCATGTCTTCCTCTTGCATCTTTCGGAAAAGTTGGAGAGCTTCCTTACCATACCCATGCTGAGCATAACCCACAATCATTGCAGTCCACGATACAACATTGCGTTCAGGAAGTGTGCAGAAAACTTTGTATGAATCCTCTATGCTTCCACATTTACCGTACATGTCAACAAGAGCACTCCCAACAAAAACATCCGACTCAATTCCAGTTTTTATTGTGTAGGCATGGACCTGTTTGCCTTGTTCCAAAGCAGCTAAGCCTGCGCATGCCCTAAAAAGGCTGGTGAAGGTGAACTGATTTGGCATGTCACCATCTTGCCGCATGTGGCGAAAGAAACGCAGTGCAGCCTCACCTTGCCCGTGCTGAGCATATCCTGCAATCATTGCAGTCCACAAGACAGTATCTTTTTTACGCATTTTCACAAAAACATTATGTGCATCTTCTAGTTTCCCACATTTCAGATACATATCAACAAGGGAACTAGCCACAAATTTATCTTGCTCGAATCCTGTTCTAAAAATGTGGGCATGAACTTGTTTTCCCAATCCAAGTGTGTTAAGGCTAGTACATGCCCTAAGAACACTACTAAAGGTGAACTCATTCGGCTTTATATCTGGAGATTGCCCTTGGCGAAAAAGTTCCAAAGCTGCCTCACCATCCCCATTAAGTGCATAACCTGCTACAATAGCATTCCATGACAGAAAACCTTGCATTGGCATTTCGTCAAACACTTGACGTGCAAAACCCAAGCTCCCACATTTAGCATACATTGTAATCAGAGCATTCCCCGCAGACATGTATAGTTCAAATCCTGTTTTAATGACATGGGCTTGGATCTGCTCACCCTGTCTTAAAGCTTCTGAATTCACACAGGCGCTAAGAAGGCTGGTGTAAGTGAACTCGTTACCATTAACACCTGCCCATCGCATCTGTTTAAAGAGTTTAAAAGACTCCAAGCAATACCCCTTCCGAGCATAGCCTGCAATCATTGCACTACATGAAACGACATTTGGGCAACACATTCTGTCAAACACTTGGCATGCATCCTCTAAACTCCCACACTTCGCATAAACATCAACGAGTGTATTCCCCAAAAACACATCAGATTCAAGCCCAATCTTATTGATACGTGCATGAACCTGTTTACCCTCTTCCAGAGCTGCTAATCGAGAACACGCTCTGAGTATAATGGCAAAAGTAAACGGGCTTGGCCTCATTCCCATCTCTTCCATTTCACACAAAAGCTTCAGAGCTTCTTCTCTAAAGCCATGTTCAACATATCCCGCAATTATGGCGTTCCATGAGACAATATCTCGTTGAGTACTTTTGTCAAACAATTTGCGTGCATCTACCAGAGCACCACATTTTGCATACATGTTGACAAGCCTGTTCTCTAGATATCTATCAGGCTCGAATCCAGCTTTTATCATGTGTGCATGGACTCTCCTGCCCTCTGCAAGTGCCTTCGTCTTCACACAACCCTGCAGGAGATGAACGTAAATACTTGAATCCGCACGAACACCTAAACGATCCATAAAATGCAGGATGTTTAACGCCTTTTCCAATCTCCTCCTTTGGCACAATGTATTATTGGTTATTGTTTCTTGCTCATAAGTATGGTTTCCACTTGGGTTTCTGTCAGCCGGAATGGCAACCATTGAGATACCATATCTGATGATTTTATGTGCATTAATGGACCAATTCCACAGTTGAAAGCTTGCAAGTTCGAGTAGGTGAGTTGATTGTCTGTGGTTTTTCAATACACATATCTTCTGCGTCCTCACAATCATGCCTGCCCTTCCCATTCATCCATGACTACAAATTGCTCCAATTACAATTAGCATCCCCTTCAATGTAGAATGCTGGTAGAAAAGTAGGTTCAAATTTTACGGCTCTCACATCGCTGCATGTGGATCATGAGCCTCTGGTCAACCTCTTGCTATCCCAACCAAAGACAATTCTAAACAAGCTCTTCAACCGAAAAAGCAAGCAGCGATCACATGGAACAAAATTTGAAAGGAAGAATCCTATTTAAATTTGAAAGATTATGTTTTTATTTGGGAATAAATAAATTGTTCACTTCTCATTTTGGATAATAATCCTATTTAAATTTGAAAGATTATGTTTTTATTTGGGAATAAATAAATTGTTCACTTCTCATTTTGGATAATAAAATTTGGAAGAGTGTTAGAAAGATTATGTTTTTTATTTGGGAATAAATAAATAAATAAATTGTTCACTTCTCATTTTGGATAATAAAATTTGGAAGAGTGCAACCCCGCGTCTTTTTCTATTTTGGAATAGTGTGTAACCTGGTTTTTATCTATTCAAAAAGCTTCGAGTGTTCTCATCTTGTCTTTCTATCTTTAAGGATTGGTCAATGGTTCTTTCCAAATCTTTCTATTTTTTGTTTAAATGTAATTGGATTCTAGTAACTGGATATTTGATATGCATATAAACTTGTTTTCCTGTAGGCGCTTATACGAAAAAAAAATTATATGCATATCAAATATTCAGTTACCAGAATCTCTATTTAGGGTTTTTGATAGTGGAGATGGAGATGAGTGTATGTTATACTTTTTGAGTTTCTCCCAACCCTCTATTTAGGGCTTCTGTTAGGTGGTGAATTTATATGAATGCACGAGATTTTCTGGTACTTTTCATACTTGTTTTGATAGTGTGTAACCTGGTCTTTATCTATTCAAAAAGCTTGGAGTGCCCTCATCTTGTCTTTCTATCTTTAAGGATTGGTCAGTCCTTCTTGCCAGATCTTTCTAATTTCATCTAGTCCATGCCATGTGTTTTTCCTAACTGTCCATATTTCTACAAGAATTTTATCTCTTGATACATGATTTTCATATTGTAGAGGTGTGAAACACTTCCTATGGTATTTTGAAGCGAATATGATATGCAACTTCACTAGGAGAATAGGTCATGTAAAGCTAAAATGACTTGTAACTGAACTTTTGGCATTTTCCAGACATTAATGAAGAAATAGTAATATTTACCAATCATTGTCAGTGATTCTTTTGTTTTTTCGCTGGTATTGGGACAAGTAACTGGTTAAATATTGTGTTTGTTTATGGAATTTATTATGCCAAAGGAAACTTTGAACTGAAACGTAATGTGTATTTAATTTAATCATACTAACTATTAGAGTTTTCCATATGTAGTAGTCACATTATTTTTTCATCATGTCAGTGTTCTCTGGCTTCTTTTTTTTAATCTACATTGATGAAAGAAGATTAGTAAATTTGTGAGGAATCATTGATTAAACTACTTGCTAACATTCGTGTTGTATGCACGTTTGTTGGATGCCCGAAAAATCTTGGAAGAGAATTCAATTGTAGGAGCTCACAACTTGATTCCATCATTATTTCATGAGCGATGGCTCCTTGACCTGTAATTGATCTGGTCTCTAGTTGATCAGAGTGCAAATCAATCCTTTGTAACTAAAGGCTTATGAACAACCTTGACATACAAAGATCATACCCTTATAATGGAGAGTGAAAATTTGGTATTAAATACATACAAAGATCATGCCCTTGTAGTGGAAAGTGAAAATGTGATTTCTTTCTCAATATGGGTGCAGAACGTTTTTAATTTAATGTCATCATGTTTAGAGGAACAGTTTTAGTTTCATGTGCCTGTTTAGATCTAGGAAAACTTGGAAGGGGATCATTTCTCAGATTATTCAAGGAGCACTTAAGATGAATGGTTGGGCCCAATGTGAATTGGTTCCATCCTCTCCTAATAGACGAAGGCGATTGAATCTAAAATTCATATGTAGAAGGGAAAGGGATACACTGATAGAGAAGGAAAAGCACATATTCCATTCATTTTTTTTCACTTTCAGAACGGTAATGTTACTATATTTGTTGAACAGGATATCTGAAATAGTTTATTGAATGAAAAACTAGCTAGTGGTGTGCTCATCTAAGTAAACCAGTAAATGACAGTTTCATGAAATGAAATTGAGCCATTACTTATCATTTGAGGAGCAACATGTATTGATAGCAACTATGATTCTTCTACTTATCTGCAGAAAAGCTGATTAGCAGTAGAGTCTTCTAATCTTCTAAACCTTTGTTATATCCAATGACCATTTAGGGGCATCTATCATATCTGCCAGTAGGGACTCCTAATATTTTGAACCTTTGTTATATCGAATGACCTTTTAAGGACATCTTCCATATTGAAATTTGATTATGTAACATCTATGGGCCTTGTCTTTGATTTCATAGGATTTATCAATGGTAGTGGCTTTCTAACACCTTACTTGATGTAGAATGGAACATTCTTTATGATTACAATATGGTAGAATGGGAAGGGATATAGGAGGCATGCCATAGGTGATTTGGAGATTGGAGAAGGTTTCTTTGATAAAATATATAACTAGATTTAAGTTTTTAAATATAAATTGGAGACAAAAATACCTAGATTATGTTAGAGGGTTTACTTGTCCAATAGGGAAAGAGCTTCTAACTTAGTTTAAACTAAGTTGGATATGAGTTATGCTCATAACAAATTATTTCTTATTTCTTTGATAGTAGACATGCATTGTGCACATTATCACAATATATATGTTTAGGTCATTTTCATCCAGTGTCTACTTTGAAGATTAGACATTCTGCAACCTTCCCATCTTCCTTTCCTTCAAGTTGAATATGCTTGACATTGATTCAAGGAACATTGTCAAATGATTGCATGCTATAGGTGTAGAATAGGGGGAAATAAAAATTCTTACAGAGATAGAAACATTCTTAGAAGAAGACTTTCATGATGTTTAACTACAAAAGGGTGTTGTTAAGGAGGAAAATTGCACACAAGTTGAACAGAACAGAAAACAGAACATCTCATCTCAGTTCTAAGAATAGAACAAAGGAACACCTGAAATGAATGGTTGGAATGGCTAATGAAAAGAAAAAACAGATGAAATGAAAGAAGCAAACCTCTACTCAAACTTTTGATCTCATCTGCTCTAAATTTTGATTGTTCATCATTCCAATTATCTCATGCTTTTCTTTTCCGGACAAACCTGTCTTTTCCAAACCCTGACTGGACATTTTAACAAACATAATTTTGATTTTATTCAAGGAAGTGAGGTGCTCTGCAACTTTGGTAAAGTTAGAGAGTTCATGTATGCAAGGTGCCTTGATTTTATAGATTGAATCTAATATAAATGCCTACCTGTCTGATATTTATTTATTGTTTTTTTACGTTGTAGGTTTTTTAAGTGTAGACAATGGTGGAAAAGTGGACATTGTGTATCGAAGTTTCTTGTCATCCAAATCCTGGACAAGCCACAGTTAAATATGTGCTTTATAATCCGGCGTGAAATCATGTTGTGCACAGAAACATAGATCTACACGAGAGGACAACTAATAATGAAGCCTACTATATTGCCTTTGTTGAGGGCTTAAAAGAGGCAAACAATAATGTTGTCAATGATATTGCAGTTTACATGAACTCACAACTCATCTGCAATTAGCTCAATGACATATTTGAAGTACGAAAATCTAATTTAAAACCCCTATATAAGGAAGCAATAATGTGGAGCTCTTAGTTTAAATCTTTCAGCATACAATGGCTTGCAGACATTCATAGGATGTCCACCGATATACTAGTGGCAGGAATGTCAAGTGTAGATGCAGGTGTCAGAGATGGCACCGGATCACAAGTTATTGCAAGTGAAATCATCAATAATCATCATGATAACTATCAAATATGTGAATGTGTTATTCTTTTCATTTTCCTTGTGGCTATGATGGCATGGTTCTTTCACTAGAGAAGAACCCATTGTAATTTTTGGATGGTTCGCGATATAATAGATGAATCTTTTTTAGGGTATAATTATTTTCTGTTGTGTTATTTTGTCATGTATCTTGAACATTTTCAACCCCCAATTGATTATTGTTGTTCAAAGGACAAATATTTGCCACTAGGCATTATATTATGCAATGTTGTCATAATGACTATGCAGGTAGTACACCATTATTTCTGTGCATGAATATTTGTGTTAGTATGATTCTTTCGTCGTAAAAGATCACTTTAGCTACGCATAACAAATAACCCTAACATCAATTATGGTTGCAAAATATATTTAAGATTGCTGCACAAATTCAGATCTAAGCACAAAAGATATTAAGCATATA
>CM076578.1:1756913890-1757077832 GCA_034641835.2 Pinus albicaulis | reverse complement strand
AAAATATAACATAGCTCCATAGATCCAATGAACAAGACAAGAAGAATGTATTTGAAAGAATTTTGTATTATATTAAAGAATGGGGCACCTGAGAGGAAAACAAGAAAGGTGTCTTCCGGTTCTCCTCAGTGGGATGGGTTCTTGGAAGTCCTCAGTGTTTCAGATCTAACATTTCTCTCTCTTATGGATGTAGAAAAGCAAACATAGAACTCAATGAGAGTTCACAAAGCAAAATGGAAAAATGGTGACCAAGAGTAGATCCAGAGTGATCTAATGCAATGAAGGTGACTAATGAATGGGGAAAACCCCCCTATTTATAACAAAATATTGGTGCGGTCTAGAACTCGGTGCATGAATAAAATATTATTAATCAAATTCTAGAAGCACCCTTTAGGAATATTTTATTATATTTGTTGGAGGGAAAAGGGTTCTTGACTTGGGCCAATTCCTTTATTTATAAATAATAAATAAATAAATGGTTTATTTATCATTTTAGGGAAGTGATGGGAATATAATTAAATAAATAATGGTTTATTTAATTATTTATGGATGATTTAGTCAAATTTAACTAAGAATATTATTTAAATAACTTATTCTCAGGGAATAATTAAATAAATAAGGATTTATTTAATTAAGTTCCTTATTTTTGGTTAAATATGACCAGGAAATATAAACAAATGAGTTATTTTATATGGTGAAAGTATTTTTACTTAGGGTAAAATTGGTCTTACATGGTGTACTTGGATTCATCTAATAATAATAGGTTAGATGACCAAAAAATGGTGTAACAGATTGCCCCCCAACGTACGAGTGTTAGGAGCAAATCGTATGACCGAAGTACGTTGTAAGAACTCAATCACTAGATATCGAGAGGGAAGTGAGAGAGAGAAATGTAAGGTTGTCTGATGTGCTAAAGGATTAGACCCTGAGGAGATGAGACTTACAGGTGCAACAAGTCTCTAGTTTATGAAGTGGTACCTATGCGAAAGGCGGCGGGGGAGGCATACATATGCCCGTCGAGACAAAGTACAAAGAATAAGGCGCCCGGAAAACCACGGAACGCAATGAGTACAAAGAGTAAGGCGCCCGGAAAACCACATAATGCAATAATGAAGCATGTGTTGGACGAAACATGAGCCAGATAAATCAGAGGATGAATCCCACATACATGTGATGCCTGGAATAATCTTCAAGACGTATACAGTAATATGGTAGTACATGAGATACAAATATACCCAAATGCCCCCTACACACGGGGAAGTGCTCTCAAAATCTGACAGAGACATGTGAATCGAAAATGGCGCTGCAAGCGGTTGAAGCCGATATCATCAAATAAGAGGAGCTGCATCAAGGGGGGGAATGAAGTCATCCGGGCATGTGGGGGGCTACCTACAGGGCCACCCCCTCATAAGGGTTGAGATATCTCACACATGCCCGGGAATCACCAATAGCTGTTGCGGCATCACTGGACCACCGAGGATACGTATCGCGAACATGCTGAAAAGGGGCTGGATCCAAGGTACCCGGACGAAGAATAATGATGATGTTGAAATAATGAAAGGTCCAAAGGGGACCCGAAAAACATGAGTATGAAATGGTATCTCATGACGGAAATTGACACAGACAAGAATAAAGATGGAGGCTAATTGGTGCCCCAAGGAAAAGTGTTGTAAGTGAGGAAATCTGATTTGAAAAAAGAGGAAAGGAAGACTTCGTGGACAACATGTGTCCTGGTGAAGTAGTGACTGATGAAAACAAACATATGCTGGCTATCTACAAGAAAGTAAAACATGCATTTCGAGCGGGAAATGCTAAGGGTAATGCCTCTTGAGATAGAGTGCATTGCGAGGATTAGGAAGGGGGTGGCCTTCAAAGTCCTCTAAAAGATATGCCCCCTTCCCAAGATTTTTACTGATGATGTAAGGACCTAGCCATAATGAGTCGAACTTCCCATGACCGAGGGTATCGTGGGCCTGGTCATAGACTAGAACAAGGTCACCTTCATGAAATGTGCGAGGATGCACTTTTCGGTCATACTGAGCTTTGGTGCACTTTTTGGCCGCTTCAAGAGTTTGTAATGCGACACGACGATCTTCAAAAGCATGCTCAAGCATGATAAGTCGTTGTTCTAGAGGTTGGGTGTCAGGGAGAAGTTCTACGGCCAAATGAAGGGAAGGGATTTCAGATTCGATTGGTAAGATTGCCTCCTCGCCAAAGACGAGGTGGAAAGGAGTGAAACCGGTGGCGGTTTTAACAGAAGTACGATAAGCCCACAAAGCAGGGAAGAGCATGAGATGCCAATTGGTTTTGTGTTTATTCACTGTTCGTTGAAGCATGGTTTTAAGAATTTTGTTGACCGCTTCAACTTGGCCATTACCTTGGGGGTAATAGGAAGATGAATATTGGTGTTCAAAACCCAATAAGGAGGAGAGCTCATGCCAAATCTGATCTTCGAAATGTTGGCCATGGTCCGAGACTAACTGTTTTGGAACTTTGAATTGAGCAATGACATGGTTAAAGAAAAAGAGGGCTGCAGTGGCTGTCGTATTGTTGAACGTAGGCATAGCTTCGGCCCATTTAGTGAAGTAGTCAACCGCCATGATGATATATTTGTGGTTACCAGCAGATGGAGGTCGACATTCCATAAATTCGATGGCCCATTTACAAAAAGGACCAGTTGTGACGACAGGATGGAGAGGAGAGGGAGGAGCTCGTGCCTTGGGGGCAAAATGTTGGCAATTGGAACAATATTTGACTGCTTCAATGCAATCACTGAAGAGAGAAGGCCAAAACTACCCAGCACGCATGATTTTTTGGGCGGTGGCGAGGCCGGAGAGGTGGCCACCACAAGCGCCACTATGACAGGCATTTAGGACTTGCTCGACTTCAGCGTGGGTGAGGCAACGACGAAGGACAGTATCTACATCGCGACGATAAAGGTCATCGCCGAGTAGAAGGTAGCGAGAGGCTTGGTGTCGGATACGTCGTCAAACATCACGATCAAGGTGAAGGGCGAACTTTTGGGTTCGCAAGTAAGGATGTCACCGTACCAAGGATCGTCGGTGGTGATGGCAAACAAATGTTCATCAGGAAGAGCGTCATCAATTGGAGTATCTTGCGTCCAGGTAGGTAAATCAGAAATGAGTTTAGCTAGGACTAAACCTTTCTTACTTTTTGGGGTGACAAATTCAAGGTCGAATTCTAGGAGAATAACGACCCAACGGGCGTACTTCCCATTGAGGATGCGGTGACTCAATAGGAAAGCCATGGGGTTGGAATCAGTCACAACCTTGGTGGAACGCATGAGGATATAATGACACAATTTTTGGACCGAGAACACGACAGCTAGTGCTAATTTTTCTTCATGCGAGTAGGACACAGGTGGACCGGCAAGGTTCTTACTGACATAATAGATCACATGTTCGACACCGTTATCATCCTCCTGGATAAGGACACCAGCAACCGAATATGTGGAAGCGAAGATGTATAGGATGAAATCTCGTTCAAAGTCAGGGGGACAGATCAAGGGAGCAGATGTGAGAGCATGCTTGAGGGCATCAAAATACTCTTGAGCGTATGTATCCCAGACAAAAGGGGTGTGAGATCGAAGAATTCTAAGGAAGCTGTGTGCGGTAGTGGCATAGTCAGGAATGAATCAGCGAAGAAAATTAGCTTTGCCTTGGAGACTTTGTAGTTGGCGTAAGGTACGAGGCAGAGGAAGGTCAAGAATGGCTTGAACCTTCAAAGGGTCGAGAGTTATCCCGTCTTTAGACACGATGAAGCCGAGGAGATGACCGACAAGAACACAAAAGACACATTTCAAAGGGTTAAGGTGAATGTTATACTTGCGGCATCGGAGAAAAATGGTACGCAGGTCATGAAGGTGTTGCGCCTGATGTTTAGAACGTGCGGTAAGGTCGTCTAAATAGGCAAGGATAATATGGGCTAAGTCATGGAAGCAATAAGACATGGCTTGCTGAAAGGTGGCGCCGACGTTTTTAAGTCCAAATGGCATGACTTGGTATGCGAAAGTGCCCCACGGACTAATGAACGCGGTTTTAAGTTGATCAGCACGACGGATAACAATTTGGTTGTATCCGGAGAAGCCCTCCATAAAGGAGAGAATCTCGTGCCCCGGACACTCATCGATGATTTGGTCAATAAATGGTGTGGGGAAGTTGTCTTTGGGACAAGCTTTGTTCAGATCGCGAAAGTCGGTGAAAACACGAATGGTGCCTTGTTTTTTGAGGCGGGAACTGGGTTAGACACCCAAGTGGTATATTCAATGGGGTAAATGAAACCAGCCTGCCGGAGCTTGTTGATTTCAACTTTGATGGCTTCATGTCTAGAAGGATGGATGGGTCTCAAATTTTGACGAACTGGAATGGCATCTGGCCATGTGTCGATGTGATGTTCAATAATGGCAGGATCGAGTCCAGGCATTTCTGAGTATGACCAGGCAAAAACATCACAGAATTCTTTGAAGAGTTGCGTGTAGGCTTCAATTTCTTCCGGAGTGCATTGGGCGCCCATGGTGATATGTTCTTCAATACCTGGCTTGACAGAAATGTTGATTTTGATGGTGAGAGAGATATTAGCCATATTGCCTTCCTCGAAAGCATCAGGTGCAGGGATGGGGTTTTTGAACCAATCGACTTTAGCAGGGATGAAGTCTTTGGATTCGAGGGCATATTGGTCATGGGATTGATGTGGGAGGAAATATGCATGATGGTGCATATCGTCCCATGGAAAATCAGGGTTGGTCATGGCTTCCTTGATGTCTTCATCGGACTGGAAGATGGGAAGAGAGGATGGAAGAGGTTGACCTAAGGAGGTGGAGGGATGAGACTCTTGATTGTGATGGGAAGGGCTCACAGGTACGATGTTATGTGAGGTGACAGAGTGAGCAGTTGAATGATTAGGCGAAGCATTGGGGGAAGGGACTAAGGGGTTGGTACCCGAGAATCGCGGTGATGAGGAAAGGTAGGAAATGGTAGCTGAAGTCTCGGTCATTTTGGTATCAGGAGGAGGAATGGTAATCATGGTAGACAAGTGGTCTTGTGTAAGGGAAGAAGGATTACGAGCGAGGGCGGCTTCAAATTGGCGGTATGTGGCTAAAGAGGCACGATACTTGTCAAGGCGGGGGCAAAAGTGGGTATAGTGGCCATGGAAATTGCACAAAGAACAAGGGTGATTGGTGCGCAAATTCTTAAGTTTAGGGGTAGAATTTGGTATGGTGACATGGACTTCTGGGATGTCTGATTCTGGAAATGTTTCATTAACCATGGTCTTGAGAGGTGGTAATTCAGGGCAGGTATGAGTGGCGTGACCAAAAACATCACACAGAGCACACTGGATGGGATGCTTGGGGGCCGAGGAGGGGCAGGGTTGGGTGAGGTAGGTTTGTCCCTTGATGCCCCCCTACGAGCTTTGCCATTTTTACTCGAAGCGGTTGTAACAGGAGGCGGTGCTTGTTGAGGTGACTGAGGTATCGACGTAGCAAGAGAAGTCATAGGGATTGGTTGAACCGGGGTCAAATTAATATATGGTTTAGGTTGACCGGGCGGAGTGGTGGCTGGAGGGTCAAGGTACCAGACGGGTATACCCAAGGTCAAGTTGGGGAGGGATAGGGTGGCCAAGGTAGGGACCGAATAAGCTCCAGGAGGGGGAGCGAGGAAAGGGATCTGACCAGCATGGAAATGGCCAGGAGGAATGGTGCCAAGGGGGTGGATGTCAGGTGGAACCGACCCGTGAGGAATGGCGGTAGAAGAAGAGTCAGAAGGAAGAAGGGTGGCTAACAGGGGTGAAGGGCTAGGAGCTGGTTGAGGTTGAGGTTGCTGACTAGCCAAAGTGGGCTCTGTAAGGTTAGCCCAAGATGATTGCATCATGCAAACATTCGCCAATTAGGATCAGAGATGGGATGGGAGTCGAAAAAGGTGCCAAGCAAGGAGGACTCTTTGTAGATGCCAGGGGAAACACTGGTCAAAGAATCAACAATTTGCTTGTTGGTGACAGTAGAGATGGTGGACTCAGGGGAGGTTTGAGATTTTGGTTCATGGTAAGTCAACTGGTCAATGGTGACAATCTTGCCATTATGAGGGAAAAACATCTTGTGGTAGACTGCGGACGAGACGACTGACATGGCATAGGTGTAACTACGCCCCAAAAGGATGTTGTAGTCAAGAGGGGCGTCGATAACTTCAACGTGGACACCAACCATCTTTCCGGCAAGGGTGATAGGACAGTTACAAAATAAGCCAATGGGCTAGGAGGCATGGCCATCCCATGCACGAAGGGTGATGGTAGAAGGGGCCAGTTCAGGGGATCCGAGTTGTTTCCAAACTGAAGCGGACATTACACAGGTAGATGCCCCCTCATCAATAATACACTGAGCAACATTGGCGTTTCGGATTTTGACTGGGATTTGGAAAGCAACCGAAGGAGGGAGAAAGGGATGGTCTGATTGACGGGTGTCAAAAACAATCAATTGGTCATCAGAAGGATCTACAACGCCCACGACAGATAGTAGAGCCCTCTTTTGAGAAGGACACGACTGGAGGAGTTCTATTGTTGAAATGGCAGCAGGAGATTGGGCCTGATCATCTACTATGCTGTATGAATGGGCAGCCTGACCAGAGGCAACATTTCGGCGTAATGGTCCCTTAGGAGTCTTGGGATGAACCTCGACTTTGGGCAGAGGGAGGTGCAAGGGACCATTGGGTGTCGATAGAGGCTCTGTAGGACCTAACGATGGAGACTCAGAGACAGACGGAACAGGAGGTGTGGAATACTGACGGGACCGAGTTTGAAGGTTGAGGTCGACAGTGAGAGGTGGGTCAGAAGCCATCATGAGAATCTGGTAATCAGAGGAACCAGAAGGGGAAGGTTGAGTGGTTACCGGGGCGTGAGGTGGTTGAGTGGCCACGAATCCTTGTTGCGGGAAAGGATTGGTAAACACAGTAGGTTGAGAAGTAACGGGGGTGGGAGAGGTAGTAGGGGAGGAGTGTTGTCCCCGTACAGTGGCCTAAGAATCCCAAAGTTGCCGCATTTGTGGTAATAAGGGACAATCGTGAGTGTAGTGACCATAAACACTGCAACACAAACATGGCTTATTGGTGTGAAGTGGCCTGTTCGGCTTGGGCTAAGAGCCCTGTGGCTGGTTGGCAGTGGTAGAGTCGATATTGGAAGGATTGGGTCCACGATTACCAGAAGTGGATTGATTGCCTCTTCTCCTTCTTTGAGAAAGAGGAAAATTAGGTGCCCCCTGCTGTGCAAATACTTGCCCTGGAGGGGGTAGTAAGTGTAGTTGTGGGGGTGGAGAAGGCAAGGGAGTAGGAGGTCCAAATGCTGGAGGAGCTAGGACACTAGGTTGCGGATATGGATAAGAAGTAGAGTGGGCAGCAGTAAGGTAAGCAGGGGGGTGGGAAAAAGTAGGAGGCATGCCGTAGCCTGAATACATGCTGCCTGGAGGGAAAAAAACGCCGGAGGGGCTGGCCCCTAGAGGAGAACCATGGCCCGGAGGAGGTTGGGCAGAGGTATGTGACAGGGATCCAACGATACCGTCGGTAGAATGAGATTCCCCCGAGGCATTAGGGCCACCGAGTTTGGGAAGGTCAGGAAGGACGATATAAACATAACCAGATTGGGCGTAGATAAGGTCATACTTCAAGGCGATTTGGAGGGCGGCTTCTTCGGTTTGGGGAAAATGGGATGCAACATCTTTTCCAATGGGAGGTAAGAGAGAGCGAAGGAACCAGTCCATGTAAACCCGATCTTCAAAGGGGGGAGCTCGACATAAGCTTCTTCTACGCCGCCATTCTTGGACATGAGTGGAAAGGCGGGTTGAGGAGGACTAACGGAAGGAGGTTAAAAGCTCGGTACCAGTGTCGTATCGGAGAGGGAGCTGGAAATAAGATAAAAAGGCTTGGGCAATGGTCGCAAAATTGGTATGGGAGGAGGTGGCATGTTCAACATACCATTTAGAAGCTTCTCCCGTAAGCGTGCGTTAGAACAATCGAAGACGAATAGAGTCGTCAGTAATGGAATTGGAGGAACACGACATATGGAAGGATCAGATATGGTTGGAGGGATCCTCACTAGCAAGGCCTTCAAACTTGGGAATGTCGGAGGAGAGCTTGGTTGGCATAACAGGCCAACTAACATTGTGGCGGATAGGATCATTAATCAGCTGATTGAAGTCGGGGAGACTAAGGCTGGCCATATAAGGGAGTAATGGGGCAGTCGAGGTAGGTCCCGAGGTGGTTCCATTGGAAATAGACCCGACAGGAGTACTGGGGTTACTGCTGGTGGTAGGCCCTGAAGTAGACATGGTGAAAGTGACAGGGGGAGAACCCGAACAATCAGAGGAAGAGTCGGAGTGCGGACTCGGGGAAAGAATTACTCGATGACGACGGGAAGGAGGAAGTCAACCAAGCGGAAACTGAGGATGAAGGCCAAGAAGTCTCCCGGAGAGGCGCCTTGGGGGCGCAATGATGACGGGAAGAAGAAAAACGACAAGGGCAGGGAGGGACAAAATCAAGTGA
Organism: Pinus albicaulis; assembly: GCA_034641835.2. Classification (NCBI taxonomy): domain Eukaryota; kingdom Viridiplantae; phylum Streptophyta; class Pinopsida; order Pinales; family Pinaceae; genus Pinus; species Pinus albicaulis. The sequence continues at coordinate 1,757,069,289 of CM076578.1, read as the reverse complement.
GGTCAAGGGCAAAAAGGTGCAGTGACAATTGATTTTAAAGTCTTTGCCAGGCATGTTAACTAGGCGCTTCTTCACTTAGGGTCAGTGTGTGGCGTGCGTTAATTTTAATTGTTTAAACCCAGACGTTTTGAGAGTAAAAGAAAGAGTGTGTTGCGTAATGGAAAAGAAATCTGCAGTAAATAAGACTAAAAGAATAGGAAATTAACAACTAAAAATGCAGCAATCGAACCCAAGAAGGCGGGTCTCTCAAAACTAGTCTATAAGAGGGAAAAAACGAGGCAAAGCACGCTAAAAAGAGGCCAATAGATCGAAGGTCTAGAGGGACTGGGATCTAAAGGGTAAATCTGTTGAAAAATGGTGCAGAGAACAGCAAATAAGCAGAGGCAAGGTTGCTGCTAAAAAGGAGGAGATCAGCTAAAAATAGAAGAGACAAGGCAGTGGCCTTAGAAATGAACCCAAACAAAACAATATGAGGTGGTTTTGAGAGGGAGAAGAGCTGATCTAAAGGGATCTGAAAAGGAGGTATCACATCAGAGAAAAAGAGGGTTGAAACTCTGGAAATTCAAACTTCTGAAATAGTAAAGACTCGTCCACAAAAAGTGGAGGGTACTAGAGCCCTAAGGGGCAATATTCCCTCTTATTTGAGTGACGCAGATCAGAAAAAGGTCCAAATGAGCAGAGACAGAGGCTGGAAAACCCTGATAGAAGCTTCAGACAAACCTAGAAAAAGTGCTGAAAAATTTGCAAAAAAATTGCAGGTTGCAGGTTCTGACCTGTTTTCAGTCCAGGTCGTAGGTTTGGGGTAGAAAAGTGCGTCCTAAGGCTCAGGTCGCACTTTTTGGGCCGATAAGTGTGACCTACAAATCCGGTTCTCTCGGCAGCAGATTGCAGAAAAAATTGTCGTCTCAGCTGCGGCTAATGTCTGTCACTTGCGCAATAAGGCTAGAAACACATGGAAGTTAAAAATTTGACTATTTAAGGGTTTTAGGGGTGAAAATCACCATAAAAATAGGAAAAACAAAAAATGGAAGAGAAACCCTAGGGTCTGAAACAGCTGGATATGCAGGAATAGATAAAACGACAACGGTCGCAAAAGAAAACCCGTGTGGAGTCGCCAATTGTTAGTATGATTCTTTTATCGTAAAAGATCACTTTAGCTACGCATAAAAAATAACCCTAACATCGATTATGGCTGCAAAATATCTTTAATATTGCTGCACAAATTCAGATCTAAGCACAAAAGATAATAAGAAGATAAAATATAACATAGCTCCATAGATCCAATGAACAAGACAAGAAGAATGTATTTGAAAGAATTTTGTATTATATTAAAGAATGGGGCACCTGAGAGGAAAACAAGAAAGGTGTCTTCTGATTCTCCTCAGTGGGATGGGTTCTTAGAAGTCCTCAGTGTTTTAGATCTAACATTTCTCTCTCTTATGGATGTAGAAAAGCAAACATGGAACTCAATGGGAGTTCATAAAGCAAAATGGAAAATGGTGACCAAGAGTAGATCCAGAGTGATCTAATGCAATGAAGGTGACTAATGAATGGGGAAAACCCCCCTATTTATAGCAAAATATTGGGGCGGTCTAGAACTCGGTGCATGAATAAAATATTATTAATCGAATTCTAGAAGTACCCTTTAGGAATATTTTATTATATTTGTTGGAGGGAAAAGTGTTCTTGACTTGGGTCAATTCCTTTATTTATAAATAATAAATAAATAAATGGTTTATTTATCATCTTAGGGAAGTGATGGGAATATAATTAAATAAATAATGGTTTATTTAATTATTTATGGATGATTTAGTCAAATTTAACTAAGAATATTATTTAAATAATTATTTAAATAACTTATTCTTAGGGACTAATTAAATAAATAAGGATTTATTTAATTAAGTTCCTTATTTTTGGTTAAATATGACCAGAAAATATAAACAAATGAGTTATTTTATATGGTGAAAGCAATTTTACTTAGGGTAAAATTGGTCTTACATGGTGTACTTGGGTTCATCTAATAATAATAGGTTAGATGTCCAAAAAATGGTGTAACAATTTGTTTTTGTTTTTACTTCCTTGGGATCAAATACATGATAGATTAACATGGATATTTTTCAAAATAGTAATAATAAAACTTAAAAACAAATTTGACACTCTATAGTAGGAATTATTATACACCCTGCTATTGAATTGGGAAATAATACACCATAGTGACAATATAAGTTTTATGATTAAGAAAAATCGCATTACTCAAGCAATCAATTATTGGACTGAAATCTCCAAGTACTCAATTATTGGATTGTTGAAGCACTTCATTATATAGAAAATATGAAGTACATGTACATACTTGCAGCTTATCAGAAACTGGAATAATTTTAAGCTCTTTTAACCCTAGCTAGGGAAACCAATATAACCCTAAAAACAAAGTCCTCCACGCTAGGAATCACATGTAACCAAAGTTAGCCACTCCACCATGAATCCTCACCAACATAGCATCACAACTGGAATGAAATTAATCACATGAATGTTGGTATGTCAGACAATAAACAAAAAGCTGCAGTTTCTATCACAACTTTTTTTCTGAAGCCAATTTGTGTGTTGTCTCCAAGTTCTATGATGTCAGTGACCCAATCATCTTGAGATAGAGGGGGACCCATTGAAGAAGTTGTTGTGTCTGTAAAATGAGAATGCATTATGTATACATGCGAAAAAGTGAATGATTGCTATTTTCTTAAATAAATACCATGCTAAAAAACCCTAGCACCTCTGTTATGGTTTCCCTCGCTGCCAACGCCGTTGAGCCCCTCCCGAGTTCTGCAGAGCCTGGAGATCAACGAGTTCTCCTCCTGCCATCACCAGCGATCGATATGACAGTCTCTCCTATGTAACGGATCTGTGGGCGCACTCCAGGAGCCAAGCGCGGGGCGCCTCGAATGCAGAACTAGTGGCTCGGTCCTCTCCTAGCCAGCAGAACCCCAGCCATCCACAGAATGAAGCCGAGAAGATACCCCACAACCCAAAATTTCAAAACAACACTTGGCTCTGGTACGCGCCCATGGATAAAAAACATCCAAGCTGCCCTCACGCACAGGACAGTGGCCAGTATGCAGAAAAGGTGGCTGCAAACAAAGATCGTACGTGGCCCATTCTTCCTGGCTATGCTGAGCATCTTGGCAACCCAGATTTCCTCGTTCTGACCTCGCTTGCCTTCCAAATTCAAATCTGGCTCCTAACAGGCAGATATTTGATGCTTTGGGTCTACTCAACATATATCGTTCAAAAACTCATGCTTACCCTGGAGAATCGGTTGAGAATACCCACAGCTCTTCAAAGACTCATTCATGGAGGTAAACAACTCGAGGCCTACCTTCCCATTTATTTTTATAATATTAAGAGAGATGCTACCTTAAATTTAACCCTTCGCTTGAAAGGGGGAGCTGTTGGGCAATCCTCATCTACTTCAGCTTTCTCCTACAAGGATGTTGTACATGCACATCCAAAGAAAGAAGCTCAAAACCCAGCTACCCCCAAGCCATTTTTGGTTGACAGACTGGAGGATGTCCCATCCATTGAAATATCCCATCCAGAACTGGCAGAACAACATCAAAAATACGCAGAAGCTATTATTATCTGCAGATTCAATGGACTATGGCCTCAAGAAAAGGGTCTCTACGAATGGATCTATACCAACTAGACCCACAACTGCACTATCATATTCTGCTCAAAAGGATTCTTTATTGTAGTCTTTGATCACGATAAGGACTATCAGAAGGCTGTAAAAGAAGGACAGTGGTTTTGGGGATGGGAAGGGTTATTCTTCACACCCTGGTTCCCAAAGTTTGATCCCTCCAAAACCATCATCACCAAGATTCTAGTGTGGGTCAGATTCCCCAACTTACCGATTCACTTATGGCACTCATCCGTCTTTAAAGGTATTGGAAACACCTTGGGTCACTATTTGACTATTGATCCCTATCTGGAATTCAAGGGGATCTATACACATGGCAGAATTTGCGTTGAAGTAGACATCAACAAAGGCCTGCCAAAACAAATCAATCTCAAGATTGGTGACTTCATGTGGACACAGACTTTATATTATGAGAACACAGCCTTCAGATGCCGCCATTGTTACCAGACAGGGCACCTTCAGCACTCCTGCCCCGTGTTTCTGGAAAAAAAGAAGCAAAACCTCCCCAAACATAAACCCAAGATATGGATACATAGTTTTCCGCCTCCCGTAGATGATGATGGATCCTCCAGTTCAGAGGAGGAGGAGATCGAGGCAGAAATAGAGCAAGTTAAGCATACGCAGGACCCTTCCTCTGAAGCCCCTCTGGGTCCCACGGTCACTACGACTACTCAGAAACGTAACCATGAGTCCTCCTCTTCCGACACAGATAAGGAGAATCCTTCCTCAGGAAACAATACTCTTCAAGTGGTTTTAGCCCAACCGCTCCATTCGAGTTGGGTCAAAGTCATCAAAAAGAAAGGGAAAAAACTCCGCATGGAGACTTCTGCCCAATCTGGGTAGAACTATGTTTCTCTCAACTTTTGTCTTTCAAATCTTGCATCTTTGTTCTTTGTCTTCTCTTTGCTTTTCTCATTGGGACTGAGGTTGATAGTTTATCATTTTCGGTTGGCCCGTTTCTTGTCTCTCCTGATTGTAAACTCTCTTTGTACCATATGTTCACTTAATAGAATCAGTCTTACTTAGAGAAGAAAAAAAAAACATGACAATTCATTTTTTATCAGAGAAAATAATAAGATGTGAAGTAATACATGCATCATAATACATATTAGATCAATTAAAAGTCTCATCTTAAGCACCTTGACTCTTCTAATAAAAATAGTTATAGTGTGTCTTTGTACATCCTTCATCTGAAATCACATTAATTAGACGCTCCAGCCCTGCAAACATTCCAGCACTACATTAACAACATGAACAACAACCAGTGCTAAAAGTTAAGAGCAAAGACAATGCAACAAACATGGAAATTCACCAATTGCCATGATGTCAGTGCCCCAATCTCGTTCTGGTCGAGGGGGACCCATTGACGAACCAACTATGTTTGTAAGATGACAACATAGTTTCCATCAGAGAAAAAATAACATGTCAAGTAATAGATGCATCAGAAGACATAGTAGATCAATCAGGAATCTCGTCAAATGTACCTTGACTCATGTGATCAAAAGGTTGATGGTGGTTCTGTGTACATCGTTCATCTGTAAACACATTAATTGGATGTCGCAACCATACAAACATTCCAGTGCTACATTAACAACATGAACAACAACCAATGCTAAACGTTAGGAGCGAATACAATGAAAACAAACATGGAAATTCACCAATTTCCGTGATGTCAGTGGCCCAATATTGTTCTGGTCGAGGGGGACCCAATGACGAACCAGCTGTGTTTGTAAGATGACAACATAGTTTCCATCAGAGAAAAAAATAACATGTCAAGTAATAGATGCATCAGAATACATAGTAGATCAATCAAGAATCTCATCAAATGTACCTTGACTCACATGATCAAAAGGTTGATGGTGGCTCTATGTACATCTTTCATTTGTAATCACATTAATTGGATGCCATGGCCCTACAAATGTTACATCACTACATTAAGATCAAAAACATTGCAACAAACTTGAAAAATCGACAAAGCAATCTAAACATAGCAACAAACTTGGAAGATCACCACTTTGATCTAAACATACTGATATCGTCTCCCTATAGAACTTACTTGGAACATTAGAGGATGCATTGTTGGAGGGAGGACAACCACGCTTGTTGAGGTGTGGAAACTGAAATGGTTCATCTTTGGATACAGAGACATTCAAATCAATATTCAAGGTGACATTCCTTCTCCTTGTATTTTTTTTTTGGACTAAGGAAACTCTTCTTCCTCTTCAAGGATGACTCATAAGCACCCAAACCAAGGGTGAAGTCATAATCCATAATATTAAGATTATTAGCATCATCCACAATTTTTTTAGCCAAATCAATCAAATTTTTTGTCTTGCTCACAGTAGAAGGAGGACTATTCTGAAATAGGTCTAAATAGCCAAACAAATCCTCTCTCAACATACTAAGTTCTTCAACATTGTCATCTTCAATATTGGTTGTGATAATATCTGCATGAAGGTTTGGTGCCTCTGTATTTATCTCAGAAGGGGAATTCAGTGCATTGGGTGTGGTATGAAGATCCAATAAAGGGTCTAAATCCACCAAGGAGGAATGAAACCAATCTATCTTTATAGAATGCTTGCAAATGTTCCCCCGAATAGACCATGGGCAATCACAAGTGATAAAATTTTTGCGATGAAAAATGATAAGATATTCCTTATCGGCTTTGATTTGACTCCTTACCCAATAAGCATGAGATATGCTCTCATGAGGCCTGCAATCACTGTCTGGAATTCTTCTAGCCTTTTTCATTGATGATTCGAGCTGCATCTCTTTCTTGTGGTTGCTATAATATCATTCTTTTTTCAAAATTGCCTTGAATCGATAACATGGATCAACATTTTTTAGGAGAATGTAGAATAGCCAGTCCATTCTATGAGAACATTTCTTTCGTTTATCACATAGAAATGTTGTCTTCAGATAACCATGGCACGATTCCACAACATTATTTGTCTCCTGGTTTGTGTGAGGAAAATCTTTGCAGCATTTAACCCACATCCCTACATGGAAAGACTCAATTAGTAAATATAAGTTGTCCAACATAAACAAAAAACATACAACACAGAAGGAATATTATGAAAACTTACGAATCTTGTCACCGACAACTCGAGTCTTGTAGAAATAGTCCAAAAACTTCTGCTTAGTTGCATATTTGGTGAAAAAAGCATTGATTGCATCATCCACTTCATCAGTACAACAATCTTTCATGATATGTCCAAGTTCATTGAACATATCTTTTGCTTTCTATGAGCTGCTAACCAACCGATTAACATTATTGAGCCATGCCCTCCTTACGTGCCAAATACACAACATCAATTCACATTTCGTGATTCTCCTGCGAAATTTAATTCATTTTAAGTGAGAAATTTTAAAAACGAATGCAAATCAAAATGTCAAATACGAATATTAATGTTTACTCAAAGCAATGATTTCAGCCATAGCATCATCAACCATGAAGACATTCACCCTCCAATCGGGACGAACCTGAAAACACCTAAGCATGAGGCTCTCCATCCATACTGCTATATCTTGTGATGTATTACGTGACGTCACCACCCAGGCAACTAGTACCCCACTTTGTTGCTCATCAAACACCGCAAGCGTGTACAACTGATATTGTCATATAAAATGAAATGAAGTTAATTTTAACATCGATGATTTTATTAAAGCAATCATTGGAAAAAAACTCACCCCATATTTGTTTGTATTGAATGTTGAGTCCATGGCTATAAAACTATTGTGGGATAACTTGACCATAGTTTCCAACATCCATTTTTTTTGTATTCTAGCTATAAAAGGGATGTCTGCACCATTGGGCTTCTAGTAGAAGAAGAAATCATTCTGGTTTCTTTGATACCAAATATTCACACTCATTTCATCTTTGCTATGCAATTGATAACTTTATTTCATCAGATGATTATAGATGTTTACAACGTATTTTCTGCGTAAGAAAAAATCCTATCTCTGGATGTAGCATCTATGTCAAGATATTTTTTTTATATGTGTTTTACAAACAGAGTCAATTGCCAGTTGAAGAAAATAACAACTTTCTAAATAAGGAATCATGTCCTTCGAAAGTCTTGGCTTTCTCTGAGTAACATCATCAGTTAAAGTGTTGTCTTTTCCATGACAAGGCCATCCTTGCCCATCTTCATGATCATACTGATTGTATGTTATTAATGCTATGTTGGGATCATGAACCATAATATTTACAATAAAATGGCACTGACATCCCCTCTTTTTGGCATATGACTTCCTTGCTTTTCTTTTCCTTTCTTCTCTCTTGTCAGCTGGACCATATGAGCTACAAAATAAATTATGAAATGTCACCAAATCTGGTAAATATAAAACATATTTCATATCAACATCTAAACAATGTAGTTCTAAAATACTTATAGCTCGTATTGTAAGGCTCTTGCGTTCGGGTGTTTGCTTTGTAGATGCGGGAAGGAACATGGAGCATCTAGATTCGATTCCTCTCCTTTTTAAAAATCATCAACTCTTTCTTTCGGAATTTTTGCAACACAGTCAATATTCATGTCTAGTTTGTAGAATTTAGCCCAAACTAAATCTTTACTAGAAAAAATGACTTTGTCTTTAGAGTCTTGCACCTCAAGAGCCATGACTGACTTCCATTTCTTTTCCGTGCTGGATGACTGTCTACAAAAAAATGTGAAAACATATTAGGGAGTTGGAAATGATGACACATTCAGCGGTATAATTAAATGAACTTGAATAGTAGAGGTTGACACATTCGCTAGGTAACAGGGATAGTAGAGAATGCATTAATGATGTGTTGTGCAGTTAATGCACAGAGATATAATTATATCTATGTCTTAAGATGCTTCAAGTCATTCAGCGGTATAATTAAATGAACTTGAATAGTAGAGGTTGACACATTCGCTAGGTAACAGGGATAGTAGAGTATGCATTAATGATGTGTTGTGCAGTTTGTGATGTGTTGTGCAATTAATGCACAGAGATATAATTATATCTATGTCTTAAGATGCTTTAGGTCATGCATAAGGTCTTCATAAGGGCTGAATACTACATATTTTGTACAACACAAGAAATCTAGAGTATAACCTTAAATAATAAAAACTCCGAATAGAACCAACTCATGAGTAAAAGGTGTTAACAACAATATTTCTTCTGCTACTCCTAAATTGTGAAATAAGCAATTTGGCCCAGAAGGTGATTTGTACATATACAATAGGAAATATAGTAATTTCATCTCCATGAAATTATGTAGTGAAAAATGATTTCTAGTACTCCTGTAGGTGCTGGAAAATCATTTTCCAAGGTGCTGGAAAACACACAACTTCGAAGGCTTCCATTGAGAGTGTATTTAAAGTTTGTGCAATACCAATATATTGCTTCTTGAAAATAGTGTACTTAAATTTTTCTGTAAGATTTTGTTTATTTTCATGGTTTTCTGTAATCTCAATTGCCAATTATTTCTCCGGGAAGGAGTAATAAATCAAAGAAATTTGTCATTGAATTGAAATGCAATACCTGTATCACTTCTCTGAAGAAGTCTACCTATTTTAATCATATATAAATTCTATCCATGCTCAGATGTTTTGAACCTAATCTAACAATTTATTGCCCATCTATGTTATGGGTGATAAATACACATGAAAAACTGATAGATGATATTTTACTCTACCTTTGTTTTCACAAAACTATATATTAAGGACTATTTTGTTTTCTCTTTCAACATGAATTATGAGAAATTATGGAATAGTTTTGTGACTGTCGCTAGCTATATAGAATATTTTATATTTTGCTTCATTTCATTTTATATTGGATGAAGCTTTCTAATACTAAGATCACCTGCCATTTGGGTGCAATTTGGTGAGCTACCAAAGGCATCAAGGTCATCCTCATGAATAGTTTGGGTGTAATACAATTGACATAGTATAGCCTTTGATGTTCAACAAAGGAAAGTATAAAAGCCATAAGTGGAGTGCATTAGAAATAGTGATGCATGAGGAAGGGATATTTGGAACTTATTTCCTTGGACCTCCATAGGATGCATCTTTTCTTCTTCTCCTCTCTCTTCTTTGTTTCCACACTAGCAGTAGGAAATAAATTAGATTACACATATGCACACTCATGTCTTTTTGTTAAAATATATACAAAATTATACAATGAGATTTATTGTCTTGATTATAAAATCCCAAAATTCATACCATAGGCTTACCATTTTGAGACACATGCAATAGTGAGTACATATAAAAGATATGTTGCATAGACATCTACACAGTGTGTGATTAATGACTAATTTGATTTCTTACTTACCAATCATAAATAGTATGAATCTTTGTCCATTAAAACTTAGAGTTGAGAATTTGACTTTGAATTTGTCAAGGCTACCTATAAACCCTAAGTATTGAAGGCTACCATAAGTTTTGCTTGAGATTATAACTCTAGCTGATCAAGCCATTCTATGTTCTCTAGGAGAAATCATCTATTGTCTTAAAGAGCGGGTTGCTAGCCAAGGTCACAATCCCAACATAGATCAGGGTCAAAAGAGGGAGTTACAACTGAAATAATGACTATATTTGGACCTTTCATCCAATGTTAATGAGAGAAGAGTGTCACTAGATTTTATGAAAGGTTACAAAATCCAAATTATTAAAGTTCATAAGAAAAGATGTGGGTGGGACCGGTTCTTGTCCACGGTGATCATCTTTTTGTCCACGTGGGTGGGACCGGTTCTTATTGAGGTCCACGTCAATTCCTCTTTGGGAACTTCGCTCCCAGCTGCCGATGTTTTTCACTGCCTCAGCAAGGGATTTATGTGTGCATGTGGTATGCTATATTTCATTTCATAGGAAGAGCTGCAAGTTCATACTCTATTTCTTTCTCTCGGTTTGCCAAAGCCTCAGCAAAAAACATTAGGAGTTTCTAGTTTCTCTCTGCTCTGTCATACTCTGCTAGCAAACAACGGTAGGGTCAGTTTTAGCGATACTCATACTTTTTTACTGTGGACTAGTGCTGCTGTTTTAAATTAAAATGTTACATCGTTTACTTACTGGTGTAAGGTTGCATCAGATTTATCTGTTTCTTTTTAGTGAGCACAATATTGGAACTCAGTAAAATTTATATATGTTGTTAAGCAAATTAGGTACATCTAACCAAATGTATAAGAAATCTCCAAAAGGACACAACTGTGAATTATCCTTGTTGAATAAATTGAAATTTGCATCAACATTTCTCCATTGTTTCTCTTGAATGTTGCAACTTGCATCCACACCAATATATGCACCCATGGACCTCATTAATTATGATGTCCAAACAAGAATATAGATTTCCATGCATAGAACCATGGAGGATGCAAAAAAACCATGTGAATGTCTATAGACAACCTTTTAATGGAAATTGAAAAATTTATCCATAAGGAGGTACATCTTCGCATTAAATTTTTAGATCATGATATGCAAATTCTGCACTCAGAAAAATTAACCTAACAACTAGGAAACAAAAATACTAAACTTCAATTAAAACTGATGATACTGAGATCACTAAACTACAAACACGTCACTCTAGAATAAGTACAAATAGCCAGTACACATATATGAAGTTTGAACTGTCAATACTGCATCATTGTTAATTAAAAAAAAAGGAATTACAATGCAATTAGGTCATCTCAGAAAAATCAACCTAAAAGATATGAAACAAAAATGCTAAACTTCAATCAAAACTGCAGATTTTGAGTATGTTAAACTATAACACATCCTTCTAGAAAAAGTATAAAGAAGTACACACAAGTTTGAACTTTCAATACTGCATCATTGTTTTATTAATTAAAGACTAAGAAATACAATGCAATTAGCTCAACTCCTGAGTCCTAAGCACACACACTCACAAAATGATTGACAACCTCCACTTTTCCTTTTTTTTTTTACATAGAGGAATATTGGTTGGAATTTAAAAAATAAATCAATCCCATGCACAACACCTAACTTAGGTTACATAACCCTAGCCCTAAATCTGCCTAACTTGCACAAGAGAATCTGTGTGGAATAAAGTGCCTCCTAGGAAAGTGCATTGTGCTTTAATTATTGAAACTGTCTCTACTATGCACTTCTCCTAAAAGGATAGATCTGTGCCTAGAACAAAACTAATAAAATCAATTCTACTTTTATAGAAGCCACCATCTATCCTAAACTACAAAAGCATGATAAACATGGCTCCATCTATGTCAGGAAAACAGTCTCAACTTAAGGCAAGCATGAATGTATACATCAACCATAACATTCCTATAACCGATGTGCCTCTTTTAATATTGTTGCACCCTCACACAGAAACTGCAATCTGTTTATGAATCCAAACATTGTATGGATCTTCTGAAGGTGTTGGCTATATGGATCTGCTGAGCTGAAGCACTTTTGAAGGATAAACACCTTCATGACAACAGGTGAACACCATCACTACTGCACCATGCTGATGTTGCTCGAGTCTTGGCTGCGCCTTCAACCTGCCTGCACACAGACCATGGCTGCTACTGGGTATGATTCTGTTAGCCAGATATAAAATTTGTTATACCAAATGTTGGCTAAAAATCCTTTGAGCCTTTCAAGGAACAAATTTTATGACTAAAAAGTGTTGGCTCTTGAAGACTCTTGAAGGCCTCCTGCCTCTGTCCCAATCTTCACTACTGTGCCTTTTTCTCCATTCAGAAATCCTGTTGTTTCCCAAGAAAGAATACTGCTGCAAGCACCATTTCCCTCTCTCCCCTCTTCCAAAACTAACCTCAGTTTTTATCCCTCCATTTCCCTTGAAAAACCTTCATTTTCATGTTTTTCCCTTTTCCCTTCTTCAAAATCCCTTTGATAAGGTTCAAAGACTCCTTCTTTGCCTTATCGGAACCCCTCTAAACCTTTAAAAATCATTGAAAAACCATAAAAATCATATTTTTATGTTGTAGACCTAAGCCCCCTTGGGCTAAGTCTCTAACCCTTTCCCTCCATGCGTCTTGGTGCTAAGACCGAGCGCTAGTCTTCTAAGCACTTATCGCATTGCCCAATTGCGATTAAGCCCCTCCTCTTTTAAACCTCGGTCATATGTTCTCCCATATAACCCGTGGCCCCGTAGACGGGCGCCTATTCGTTTCAAATAAAATATTTCTCGACCAAAGTCTAAAACCTTTGGTTATATATTAAAATCCGTCGGCCTTATATTATTTTATGATTTTTTCCGCCGGTCCAATTTTCAGTCATTCTGCACCGTCGATCTGATCTGACGATCGGACGGTGCGGAGTCCGTCTCCCCGGTGGTCCCCGCATTCCACTCACCATTCCGAAAACCGTGCGGTATTCATCGCACCGCCTTTGGGCGACGACAGTTTTTTCTTGATTGGCATCGATTCCATACGCTGGCCGACACGTGTCCTGGGCACTGTTCATAAAATCGTCGTCCAACGCGCGTTAATGTTCGGACGTGGACCCGGCGCGATATCGATGCATGCCGTCCGATCTGAGGCCGCCCATCCGACGGCTATCGCTCACTGAAGATGCTCGACGGTTAACCGGGCTACGGTGCGTTCATTGGAGCATCTCCGCCGTCAATCTGATTTGCAGATCGACGGCCCACATTTCATCACCCTGATTCGATCGCCCAGTCAACGTCTTCCGCTTTGAATTTCCATTTCCGCTCCCGATCGTCTATCTCTGCGCGATCGACGAATCTGATTTAAACATTTCTTCCGCCTCTCTATGACTTCTCCCGATCAATCCCGACCATTGGATGATGCCATCCAATGGCCACACTTCCCCCACACGTCCTCCGCAACAATAAACCTATAAATGCATAGATTTTCTAATATTTTTTGTATTGTGTAGGGTTTTTATGGTTTTTTCGCCATAACTGAGGAAATTTCAAAGGAGGAAGGTGACGATCCTCCCGCTTCCAATTCAGCAAAGAAAATCCGTCGTAGGGTCTAAATTCATGTTTCATCAGTGTTTCCTCAGGCATTGATGCCATATTGTCCTTGAGCGAGCCCTGCACACCAGCCAAAACCTTGGATCAGGCACATTCAGAGAGTATCAGTGACGAAGACCAAAATTTATCAGAACAGAGGATTAAAGACAGATTTTGCGGGGATCACGGCTAAGAATTTTTATCAAAAGCCTAATCCCCGAATAAAACACAGTTTGAAGAGAATTTTAAGTGTTTTATCAAAACAGGAAAGCCTCCACCGCCACATTAAGACAAATTTATTCCTCCTAGCTGCTGAAATGCCACCTGTGCCTCAAAGAATTCAATCAGAAGCCGAATTTATTGATCAGGATCAGATATTTGTCTCAAAACGCACCTAAAGAGTAAATTCTGCCAAGGAACTTAATGACAAAACATCTGCAGAGTTACTTCAACGCCACACAGAGCCTCAAAGGTCAACAAAAGCTCCCATCGAGCTTAAATCTTTATGAAACATTTACTATAGAGTACACCCATGTAACTTTCTTCATTGAGCCCCCCAAAGGCCAGAAGCTATTAAGTCTGTATTAATTGTAATTGGAGATCTTTTATCAGATCTCATCTCCTCATTCTTCTATATATACTTCTGCAGAATATGAGTGAGGCGTTGTTGGTTGGTTGTTGTTTGAACACCAGTTGTAATACTGAAACTCTCTGAAATAAATACATAGTCCATTGAAGTTGAAGAAGAAACTGAAGTCTTGGAAACCTTGATGATGTTGTTGCATGCTTGTTCTTGAGAAGGCTCTATCATTGGATCCATGAGCTTGGCTGTTGGTGAAGTATTTTGAATTGTTTTATGTTTTCCTCTGTTTTCATTATGTTCCATAATTTATTACTACGGTAGGTTGAAAGTTTTAGGCTAAGAAATGACTCTTGGAAGCACCTTAGACCTGTTCATCCTTCACTATTTCATGTTTTCTTCTGCTGAAGTATTTTAGAGTCTTTAATCTCTCTCTTTAATCTTCATGCTTGTTTATTTCCTTAATAGTTCGAACAATTGGTTTTAGCATGATTTATGGTTCTCCCTGCTTGTCTGCTGCCACTTAAAAACTGTTATTGAAGTCTCCCTTTGAAGTTCTTTGCTTACAGTGAATCAAAGAGGTATGTTTTGATCTTGCCCTTTGTCCTCACTTAAACAGTTGGCTTAAAGGTCGTTATAATTATGATCATAGATGTTTTTAGGTGTTCCCTCTTCTATGAATGTAATTATTAGTAAATCTTTTATTTTTATAAGTCCTTTAAAATAAATCTTTGAGGAAATAGGGTGTTCCCCGAATCTTAGATTTCATTTTAAAAGTTGTTTTGAAATCATTATTTGCTTAAAGGTGTGATTTGTAGAATTTATGGTTAGCCCTATCTATCAAAGAGCTCTTTGTTGTTCAAATTATGCTTTCGAATTCCCTTTGTTGAGAATTAAACCTCTCTTTCCAAATCATTAATGTTCATCTCATTCCAAAAACAAAAGGATCCTGTGGCCAAGTTAGATTTACCCTTTGATATCCCATATCCATTGATGAGTTTGTTATGACCTTTTCTTGACTCCATTGCCCAATGAACCAGCTATTTCTTTGTCCTATATATCTTTCCTATGCCTTTCATATTCTGCTGTATCATTCCAACCAAACAAACAAACAAATAAACACCTACACTTAATAACTAGTCTAAAACCAATACTCAAAGCACACAAGATAAACCTTTGCAAACAAACTTTGAGAGATCCCTCTCTGAGAACAGGAGGACTAGATCCTGTAACTCTAAAGATTGGTTCTGATGTTTCCTTGTCTTTTGATTTGCCAAAATATCAAAACCAGGGACACCAACATAATGGCGATCACGGTGGGACCTTCTGAGTCAGTGACAATCTAAGTACCCCTTAGGACTCTAGAAATCCATTATTTTTAAGAATATCTAGTGATTATTAGCCACCTCATCACCCCAACATAATGGCGATCACAATGGGACACTGAATAAAATATTCAAAACAAAACACTCACTGTCTAAGTATAACATAGGTAACCTCCCTCAAGCACTACCTAACAAATGGTAATCATGATAGGACTTAATTGAATCAGTGACAAACTAAGTAACCCTTAGGATTCTTATAAAGCCTTATCCAACCTTGAAGGATTCAGTTACCAAGCCATAAGAGTGAACTCGTTATGTTTTGACACCCTAGCTAAGTGTTAAGTTAGATTTAGGACACTCTCATAACCTATAAAATCAAGAAACTCAGAAAAACCAAAAAACATTTTAGTTTGGCTTCATAATAAGCATGGTGGTGGAACCATCCAATATCTTACCTTCATAAAAAACTAAAATTTTCCACCTGGCGACTCCACTAGCCCCAGTAGGCCTATTACTCATCTAGGTTCCCAAATCTCTTTAAGACTGTGTTAACTAGCCTTGAAGAAAGTTTAGAAGCCTAGTCCCATTTTAGACAAAACATCCTGAGAGGTGAAGCTTCCAAAAACAGTCCCTAAAACCCCCACCTCTCTCATTTTTGAAAAGCAGTCTGGCTTCACATAGGATCAATACTAGATCCCATCCAGACCCAAACCCTCCTTTAATCGTTGACAATCCTGAGAGAATTTTGTGGCAGATTTCTAACTCTCGAAATTCAGCTGCTAATAGGAGCCTCTTAAGAACAAATTCTTTCCCTAAAAACCTTGTGGTCTTAGAGGATTCACTCTTTGATTTACATCATACAAAGAACATCTTTAGAACCAGATCTCAAAGTGACTTAAACCAAACTGACCTTGATATTACAGATTTGCAACAAAGCTTCAGTAGAGAAGCCTCACCTTCCACTCCTCCTGATCCCCAGCTTCTTTATCACTTTAGCCTTTCTCATAACAAGTCTGCTCAAAATCAGTTTGCTGGCCCAAGTTTTTCTTCCACTCCAATTCATACTACCACTGTGAAAAACACTCCTGTTCAACCCACTTTCACTACTCTAAATCCACCCTTATTTCCAGCCATGGAAACATGGTATGCCCCATTAGTGTTACCACAACCTCTACTTCCCTTACCAAATTATTACCAATCTAAAATCCCTCACTTCACTGGAAAAGAGTCTACAATAGCTCAACAACATGTAGATAGGATGGGAGATGCATTTGATTACATGGAGATAGAGGAAGAAACTGTGAAAATGAGGATCTTTGCTCAAATTTTAGGAGGAGATGTAAAGAAATGGTTTAAAAACTTACCTCCTAACATCATAAATGATCTCCCCGCATTGCATCAAACGTTCGTCAACAAATGGGAACTCAAAAAGAATCCTCTCCAAATACTAGCATAATATAGTAGCCTCAAGAGAAATCAAGGAGAGAGTGTTCCTAACTACTCCACTAGGTTCAATAGCATTTATAATGCTCTTCCACCTCACATGAAGCCTCCTCAAGGCATGGCCTTAGTAAGATATCCCGAAGGCCTTGATGTGGACATGATGTATCAGTTAAGGGAGAGGGACTACTTAACCTTAGAAGACATGTAGAAAGGAGCTGTGAGCGTAGAAGCAAACATAATTGAGAAAAGAAATAGGTTGAGATCAGAGAAGAGGGTAACTTATAAATATGACACTACACCCTCCACATCTAGCTCAAAGACAGAACAGATGTTGGAAGAGATCATGAAAAGGATGAGCAAACTTGAGAGAACACAACCAAGAGACAATGAGAACAACTCCCAAAACAGAAATAGAAATCAGAATTATAGAAGGGACAACAATCAAGATAAGCAAAAAGAAAGTGACCAACAGATTAGACCTCCCTTTCAACAGAACTATGTAGATCAATATGAAGAAGATAGGGATTTGGAAAGGTTGGAAGAATCTCATGTAAACTTGATTGGATCAGACAGTGGGGATGATGTTTTCCTCGCTGAGGAAGAACAAGATTTTTTCTCTTATGATCAAAATACAAATACCTATGAAGATTCTGATGACTATATATTGGGTTTTGAAAATGAAATCATGGAGGTACACAAACAGTATGATCTTAGGAGCAAGGGAAACATAGATAATTTAAAGGATAAGAACACTAACATTGCTGTCAAGAAAAAAGCAGAAAACCAGCCCAAAAAGACAATAGATAAAACCAAAATTTTGGCTAAGAAACCAGACTTAAACAAAGATAAAGGTGTCCAGCCAAAGGTTGAACAAGTACCCCTAGCACTTCAGCTAGTGGTCCTAATAAAACTATCCCAATTACCAGTCCAAACAAGGTTCAACAAATCAAAGTTGCTAAAAATAATTCAATTGAAAAAACAGATGTAAATACAAACAAGTCAATTATTCCTTTCAGCCTTGAGGGAGAGATTGCTAAGATAAAAATTTCCATCCCCCTAGCTAAACTAGTAACCCAAGAGGTGTACAAAAACCAAGTTTTGAAAGCTTTGAACTTAGGAAACGATATTGACACCTTAAACTTGACAGATGACAAACCAGAGTTGTTGTTTGGTCTAGAAGTTGGAGGAAAATACCAAGAAGGGGTTGTCCCTCTATTTTATGTTAGCTTGAACATACATGAGAAAAATTTACACAATGATATGTTAGACTCAGGAGCTTCACACAATCTAATGCCCAAAGTAGTGATGGAAATCTTAGGCTTAGAAATTACTAAGCCATACAAAGACTTGTATTCCTTTGACTCAAGCAGAGTCAAGTGTTTGGGTTTATTCAAAGATCTGTGTGTTAACTTAGCCCAAATCCTTGCTAAGAGTTTAGTCATGAACATATTTGTAGCTGACATTCCCCCTAAGTATGGCATGCTCTTATCCAGATCTTGGGGAGCCCAACTTCAGGGAAGCCTTCAAATGGACATGTCTTATTCCACCTTTCCCGTTTTTAACCAAAATAGAAGACTATACTGGGAATCCCATATGAAATACATGGTGAGCAACATAGACAAACCAAACAACTCTCCAATCTATTATATTCAATCAAGTTTATATTCCTTTATCTTATGTAACGAAGATGAAATCACTCAGCCAGATAAGGAAAACATGGACCCAATCAGTTCACCTGAACAATCAAATCTTCCCTTCAATCAAATTCAAAATATTACCAATCAACAACAACAAGAAAATGAAAATAGGAATGACATACTTTGGACCCTAAAATGTGATGGATATTGTAATAAAACAAGTGCAGGAGCAGGTGTGTGGATTCAAAATACAAAACAGATTTTTTCATACAAATTGGATTTCCCATGCACCAACAATATTGCTAAGTATGAAGCACTTCTCCTAGGCTTAAAACTGCTTAAACAGTTAGAAGCCCAGAAGATATCAATCTTAGGAGATTCCGAACTTATCATAAGACAAATCAAAGGAGAATACTTAGCTAAAAATCCAAGACTCAGGGAGTATCGAAACACTGCCCTTGATCTATTAAAAACCTTTGAAAAGTATGAACTTATTTTCATTCCAAGAGAACTGAATCATCTAGCAAATAAACTTGCTTTCAATGCTAGCAATTGCCAAATACCTGAAATAAATCAACAACTCAGTGTAAAAGTAAAACACAGGCCTTCTGTACCTGATAACGAAGATCACTGGCAAGTGTTTGATTCTGACAAACACATAGATGATTTCTTGAAATCAGAAAATGATTTCAACATACCAATATCAGAAACCAGTTATAAAGAAAATCGTTTGTATATTGAAAAAATCCCAGAAACTGAAATGACATATATTGCTGATATAAATCATTACGAGAATCCTTTTGAAGCAGAGTTAATTGACAATGCAGACTAAGAAGACTTGGAATTTTTACAATGCAAAAATGATAAAATTCCAAGAGGTCTAGCACCTTTAGAACACCTTTTTGACTTTAATGATGTAGCCAAAGAACCAAGAATGGAGCCTGTGGAAACAAATGTAGAAGAACATAACATAGGCAGTCTAATAGAACCCAAGATGATCAAGCTATCCATCACTCTCCCAGCTCACATAAAATTGCAGTACATAGAGCTGTTCAAAGAGTTTAAAGATGTTTTTGCTTGGGGATACAAAGACCTAAAATCATATGATACCAGCATTATCCAACATAAAATCCCTTTGAAGGAAAATCAAAAGCCTTTTAGACAAAAATTAAGGAGAATAAACCTTGTTTTATTACCTTTAGTTAAGGCATAAATTGAAAAGATGCATGCTGCTGGGATCGTTGTGCCAATTAGGTATTTAGAGTGGGTCTCAAACCTAGTTTCTGTTAGAAAGAAAACAGGGAAAATCAGGCTCTGTATTGATTTCAGAAATTTAAACAGAGCTTATTTAAAAGACAACTACCCCTTACCCAAGATGGACCATATAATTCAAAGGGTAGTTGGGTCAAAAAGGATATCCCTCTTAGATGGGTTCTCAGGTTACAATCAGGTGTTAGTGCTCCCAAGTGATCAAATCAAAACTGACTTTACCACACCTTGGGGCACCTTTATGTATGTCAAAATGCCTTTCGGGTTAATGAATGCAGGGGCCACCTTCCAAAGGGCCATGGACATAGCCTTTTCTGAAGATATTGGCTATTTCATAATTATTTACCTTGATGACATAACTGTCTTTTCAAAAATTGATGAAGAACATTTGATTCACTTAAGAAAAGTTTTTGAGAAGTGTAGGAAATTTGGCTTGTGATTGAATCCCAAGAAGACACTCTTTGGTCTCCAAGAAGGTAAACTTCTTGGACATATAATTTCAGAAGAGGGAATCAAAATAGACCCTACAAGGATAGATGGAATATTGCAGATCAACCATCCAAGGAGCCTCAAAGAATTGCAATCTTTCATCGAAAATATTAATTTCCTAAGGAGTTCATTCCTAATCTTGCTGAGCTATTAAAAAACATTACAAACATGCTTAAGAAAGATGTCGGTGTAAAATGGACTTTACCAGCTAAACAATCATTCGAATTGGTCAAACAAGCTCTTACTCAAACACCAGTTCTGATTAGCCCAGATTTCACCAAATAATTTTATATCTTTTCTTTTGCATCTGAGCATACAATAGCTGCAGTATTATTTCAAAAGAATGACTTGGGGCAAGAAAAACCAATATCTTTCTTTAGTAGGGCCTTAAGAGATGCTCCTCTGAAATATAACATCATGGAGAAGCAAGCCTTAGCATTAGTGAAAGAATTAAAAGACTTTAGGGTCTATATTTTACACTCTCACATAATTTCTTTTGTTCCACATACTGTTGTCAAGGACATTCTATGTCAAGACCCTGATGGTAAAAGGGGAAAATGGATCGCAACTATTCTTGAATATGACTTAGAAATCAGGCCCACCAAACTAGTTAAAGGGCAGGGGTTAGCAAAACTTATGGCTGAGTCTAACTTCCAAGCACTAGACATCAACATGGTAGATGTGTTGGAAGAAATAGAAGAATCTACTGCCCCTTTTATTGAAGAAACATTTCTAAATTATTTTTTGGTATGCTGACATTATTTATGTGCTTTTATATCTAAATGCCCCTCCTTCTTTGTCCAAAACTAAAGCTAGATTTTTGAAACAAAAAGCTTTGAGTTTTTGCATCTTAGATGGAGTATTATATTGGAAAAACGTTGTTGGAATCTTGCTTAATTGTTTACTTGAAGATGATGCAGGAAAAATCATGCATGAATTGCATGATGGAGAATGTGGAGGACACCTCTACTGGAAGGCCACAAAAAACAAAATTCTTAGATCTGGTTACTATTGGCCTACCCTTTTCCCAGACACTCAAAAGTTGGTCATGTCTTGCCATAAGTGTCAAATTTTTTATGGCAAAAGAAAACTTCTTCCCTTACCCTTACATCCTATCAGAGTTGAGGCACCTTTTCAACATTGGGGTTTAGACTTCATTGGGGAAATTCACCCATCCTCCTCAGCTCAACATAAATGGATCCTCACAGCCACTGAATTCTTTACCAAATGGATAGAAGCTATACCTTCCAGAAATGCTAATGACTCTGTCATTATCAAGTTCCTTGAAACAAATATCCTGTCCAGATTCGGTTGTCCCAGAAAAATCATAACAGAAAATGCTGCTGCTTTTAAATCTAAGAATATGGTTGATTTCTGTTACAAATACCACATAACCTTGGGCCATTCCACTGCTTACTATCCCCAAGGAATGGATTAGATGAATCTTCCAACAAGAGCCTCATCAATATCATTAAAAAGCTGTTGGAGCAAAATCAGAAATCATGGCACAGTAAACTGGTTCATGCCTTATGGGCTGATAGGTTAACTACAAAGAAATCAATAAATATGTCCCCCTATCAGTTAGTTTATGGCATAGATGCAGTCTTTCCCACCTCATTGGGAGTGCCAGTCATGAAGCTCCTTCAAGAAGTGCAGATTGAAGAGAATGATATGCAGAGAAGAATCAACCAAACAATCCATTTACAGCATACCAGAGAGGAAGTCTATGAAAGAACACAGTTAGTCCAAGAAAATATGAAGAAGCTATTTGATAAGAGGACTAAGGCAAACAATTTTCAAGTTGGAAATGTTGTTCTTAAGTGGGATTCAAGAAGAGAAGAGAAGGGAAAACATGGAAAATTTGAGAACTTGTGGAAAGGACCCTATATTATTCATGCCGAAGGGGTCACAATGCATTTTTCTTGAAAGAATTGAATGGAGAAGACCTATATGGAGGTCCTGTCAATGGCAGAATGCTAAAGCATTAATTTTTCCAAGAATCATAAATTTCAAAACATTTTATTTTTTCACTGTAAATGTCATAGTCTGAAACATTGCATTCAAAGTTATGAAATCAAAAATACAAAAACAGAGAAAGAAAGAAAAGAGGGCAGATGGTGAAAACAAGAAAGGTATAGCCCCATACCAAAAAAGAGAAACAAATCTGAAAGTGTGCAAGCTCAAATGCCACTCCTGAAAAACACACTTCTAGTTAGTCAAACAGTTTAATCTTGACTAATTAGCTTTAAATTTTCTGCTAATAGGATAGTGAATTCGATTTGCCAAACTGTTTAATCTTTTCTTATTAGTAGATAGTTTAGGATAGAAATTAAAGGTTCAAACATGCTCAAAATTTGAACCTAAAGTTTTAAAGAGAAAATGACTCAAATCTGTTTCAAATTCTGAGTCAAAAGATGTAAAAATATGGTTCTAATCAGATTAAAACCTGAACCAGAAGAAAAGCAAAGATAGCTCAAAACAAAGATCAAAACAGAGCTGTAGAAAAGAGGAAGGAAATGTTTTCAAATTTCAGATCTCAAGCCTTCCATTTTTGTTTTAAATTTTGTGCAAAATAAATGTCTATGTGCAGCTTGTCTTTTATGCCATAGACCAGCATCAAGTTAGACTGTCCAATCCTAACTTGAATGCTTTTCAATTTCTTTTGTAGAATTTAGAGAATAAAAATATGTTGGACAGTTTAATCCCAACAGATGGTAGAATAGGTAGGGAAGCATCTGAACTCAACTGCTTAATCTGAGTTCAGGGAGAAATAAGGAGTAGAATTAGATTAGTTTTATATTTTCAAAAGAATAAAATGTTGTAAAAAGAGTTTGCCAATCCAAGTGCACTCTAATGAAGAGAAAATGTTAGATCAGTAAGATTGGGTAGGTATAAAGCTTTTTGATGAAAGAACCATTGTTGTTATGGCTGCTAATATGTTTTCAGAGAAAATCATCTCAGCAAAGGAAGGGCAGCCCAATGGATGTGGAAACTGATTAGCCTCCCAGAGAATCCAAGTCTGAAGTTCTTGATGCCTTCAAGAAGGCATCATCCCCAAGTGGAGCCACTGTTAGCCAGCTATAAAATTTGTTATACCAAATGCTGGCTAAAAATCCTTTGAGCCTTTCAAGGAACAAATTTTATGACTAAAAAGTGTTGGCTCTTGAAGACTCTTGAAGGTCTCCTGCCTCTGTTCCAATCTTCACTACTGTGCCTTTTTCCCCATTTAGAAATCCTATTGTTTCCCAAGAAAGAATACTGCTGCAAGCACCATTTCCCTCTCTCCCCTCTTCCAAAACTAACCTCAGTTTTTATCCCTCCATTTCCCATGAAAAACCTTCATTTTCATGTTTTTCCCTTTTCCCTTCTTCAAAATCCCTTTGATAAGGTTCAAAGACTCCTTCTTTGCCTTATAGAAACCCCTCTAAACCTTTAAAAATCATTGAAAAACCATAAAAATCACATTTTTATGTTGTAGGCCTAAGCCCCCTTGGGCTAAGTCTCTAACCCTTTCCCTCCATGCGTCTTGGTGCAAAGACCGAGCGCTAGTCTTCTAAGCACTTATCGCATTGCCCAATTACGATTAAGCTCCTCCTCTTTTAAACCCGGTCATATGTTCTCCCATATAACCCGTGGCCCCACAGACGGGTGCCTATTCGTTTCAAATAAAATATTTCTCGACCAAAGTCTAATACCTTTGGTTATATATTAAAATCCGTCGGCTTTATATTATTTTATGATTTTTTCCACCGGTCCAAATTTCAGTCGTTCCGCACCGTTGATCTAATCTGACGATCGGACAGTGCGGAGTCCGTCTCCCCGGTGGTCCCTGCATTCCACTCACCATTCCAAAAACCGCGCGGTATTCATCGCACCGGCTTTGGGCGATGACGATTTTTTCCCGATCGGCAGCGATTCCATACGTTGGCCGACACGTGTCCTGGGCACTGTTCATAAAACTGCCGTCCATCGCACGTTAACGTTCGGACGTGGACCCAGCGCGATATCGATGTGTGTCGTTCGATCTGAGGCCGCCCATCCAACGACTATCGCTCACCGAAGATGCCCGATGGTTAACTGGGCTACGACGCGGTCATTGGAGCATCTTCGCAGTCAATATGATCTGCAGATCGACGGCCCACATTTCATCGCCCTGATTCGATCACCCAGTCAACATCTTCCGCTTTGACTTTCCGTTTCCGCTCCCGACCGTCGATCTCTGCGCGATCGACGGCTCTGATTTAAACAATTCTTTCGCCTCTCTATGACTTCTCCCTATCAATCCCGACCATTGGATGATGCCATCCAACGGCCACGCTTGCCCCACATGTCCTCCGCAGCAATAAACCTATAAATGCATGGATTTTCTAATAGTTTTTGTATTGTGTAGGGTTTTTATGGTTTTTTCGCCATAACTGAGGAAATTTCAAAGGAGGAAGGTGATGATCCTCTCGCTTCCAATTCAGTAAAGAAAATCCTTCGCAGGGTCTAAATTCATGTTTCATCAGTGTTTCCTCATGCATTGATGCCATATCATCCTTGCGCGAGCCCTGCACACCAGAAAAAACCCTGGATCGGGCACAGTGAGAGAGTATCAGTGACGAAGACCAAAATTTATCAGAACAGAGGATCAAAGATAGATTTTGCGGGGATCACGGCTAAGAATGTTTATCAAAAGCCTAATCCCCGATTAAAACACAGTTTGAAGAGAATTTTAAGTGTTTTTTGGTTTTCAAACTCATGTGGTGATCATTTTTTAAGGAGCTTTCCGGATTATCCACATTGCTAGAGAACGAAAACAGGAAAGCCTCCACCACCACATTAAGACAAATTTATTCCTCCCAGCTACTAAAATGACACCTGTGCCTCAAATAATTCAATCAAAAGTTGAATTTATTGATCAGGATCAGATATTTGTCTCAAAACACAGCCAAAGAGTAAATTCTGCCAAGGAACTTAATGACAAAACATCTGCAGAGTTACTTCGATGCCACACAGAGCCTCAAAGGTCAACAAAAGCTCCCACCGAGCTTAAATATTTATGTAAAGCATTTAATACAGAGTACACCCATGTAAGTTTCTTCATTGAGCCCCCCAAAGGCCATAAGCCATTAAGTCTATATTAATTGTAATTGGAGATCTTTTATCAGATCTCACCTCCTCATTCTTCTATATATACTTCTGCAGAAGATGAGTGGTGTTGTTGGTTGGTTGTTGTTTGTGTAGAAATTTTCTGAATAATGATTAATTATCCACCGAGACTATCCTGATCACATACAATTCGAATTTATATGCAACACATAATCTCTTCCACTCAGATCATCAAACATGCGGAAATAAAATCAAGCGATAGCACATCAAATCATCATACACATTAACATAGTATGTATGGGGAAAGCTTATAGCTGAAAACCCCACAGCTATTGTGTATATTATAATGGATAAATCAAGTAACAAACTCAGTACAATACTCCTCACAAGTACTCAGTACTTTCTCATATAGTTACCCACAATCTAGCTCAGTTTTGAACAGGTTACTGGTTCAAAACTCACCGCCAATTGCCTTGCCTCTATTGCGCAATCATGGCCTGTCTATATAGAGATCCAAGGTTCGAATCTCCTTGGCTTGACAGCGCAATCATCATGGGCAATTCCTTCAAGTGTGGTGCAAATCTCATGCACAACTGATGTCGCCACTGATAGCTAACTCCACCCTTTCATCTACCTCTTTCACTGGTCTCCACTGAACTGTCCATGCACTGTAGTGAACTGATGTGTTCTTGAGTTGAATAATGAGTTAATAATTAGTGAATTAAATAATATTTAATTCACTCCACTCATTACTAGTTGATTAGCTAATTAAACTAATCTCAACTAGTTCAACTAAGTTAAACCGAACACAACTCCACTAGCTGTCTCATTAACTCCACCAAACCTCTGCCACTGAAGTCCTAACTGAAGTCAACCATGCATGTGCTCATCAAACCCCTAGGAATAGCGTAATTCCTCTGTCAGATGCATGAGCCACTTCCAAGGCTCGAACTGAAGTGCTCCAAGAGAGTAAACTGAAGTTTATAGTCCAAATATTATTAAGGGTAAATAATATTTGACTTCCCTATTTTTAGGATAGGCAGTCTAAAAATAGACATCGACCTATCTACCTATAGGTCAAAAAATAGAGGTCCATCTATTTTTACCAACATGACCAATACTCCAAGAATAACATACTGCAACCCTTGGACCATGCTCCATATGTCTAAAAATAGACATAGTCTAAAAATAGACTTTGCGCCAGAATTTGCCTGCGGGCCCACTTAGTGAAGGCGACTTCATTTCACTAAGCTTCATCATCTTGCTGCATTTTAAACAGTTTGATCACCAGTTGTAATACTGAAACTCTCTGAAATAAATACATAGTCCATTGAAGTTGAAGAAGAAACTGAAGTCTTGGAAACCTTGATGATGTTGTTGCATGCTTGTTCCTGAGAAGGCTCTATCATTGGATCCATGAGCTTGGTCGTTGGTGAAGTATTCTGAATTGTTTTATGTTTTCCCCTGTTTTCATTATGTTCCATAATTTCTTACTATAGTAGGTTGAAAGTTTTAGGCTAAGAAATGACTCTTAGAAGCACCTTAGACCTATTCATCCTTCACTGTTTCATGTTTTCTTCTGCTGAAGTATTTTAGAGTCTTTAATCTCTCTCTTTAATCTTCATGCTTGTTTATTTCCTTAATAGTTCGAATAGTTGGTTTCAGCATGATTTATGGTTCTCCCTGCTTGTCTGCTTCCACTTAAAAACTTTTATTGAAGTCTCCCTTTGATGTTATTTGCTTACAATGAATCAAAGAGGTCTGTTTTGATCTTATCCCTTTGTCCTCACTTAAACAGTTGGCTTAAAGGTCGTTATAATTATGATCATAGATGTTTTTATGTGTTCCCTCTTCTATGAATGTAATTATTAGTAAATCTTTTATGTTTCTAAGTCCTTTAAAATAAATCTTTGAGGAAATAGGGTGTTCACCGAATCTTAGATTTTATTTTAAAAGTTGTTTTGAAATCATTATTTGCTTAAAGGTGTGATTTGTAGAATTTATGGTTAGCCCTATCTATCAAAGAGCTCTTTATGTTTCAAATTATGCTTTCAAATTCCCTTTTTTGAGAATTAAACCTCTCTTTCCAAATCATTAATGTTCATCTCATTCAAAAATCAAAAGGATCCTGTGGCCAAGTTAGATTTTCCCTTTGATATCCCATATCCATTGATGAGCTTGTTATGACCTTTTCTTAACTCCATTGCCCAATGAACCAGATATTTCTCTGTCCTATATATCTTTCCTAGGCCTTTCATGTTCTGCTGTATCATTCCAACCAAACAAACAAACAAATAAACACCTGCACTTAATAAATAGTCTAAAACCAATACTCAAAGCACACAAGATAAACCTTTGCAAACAAACTTTGAGAGATCCCTCTCTGAGAACAGGAGGACTAGATCTTGTAACTCTAAATATTGGTTCTGATGTTTCCTTGTCTTTTGATTTTCCAAACTATAAAAACACGGGACACCAACAGATTCTTTGCTCAGAGGAAACTACAGTGTGTTGTTATATTGATGAAGGATGAACACTTTTAGAGCAACATTGGTATAACACTTAACAATCCCTCTTTTCGAGGATAAGGTTCTCCACCAAGCCAAGATACTATTAGCACATCTTGAACCTTCCCTCTAATAGGGGCATCGTCATCATCATCTTCAATGTATTAATCCCCTGTACAGAGAAAACTTTATCACTAACCAACCAATCTCGAACTTCCTTCATGTCAACTTCACTAGTCAAAATAATCTTACACTACAACATGAGTTGTTCGAGACTTATATCCATGATAAATATAAGGCCAAGATAAATGGATCAGATTTATCAAATAAAGAATTAAAATCTGCACTAAACTTGGGGAAGCCCAACTTGAATAAAAACTTATCAATCCTAAAATTCCAAGCTACTAGTGCATGCATTGGCCCATGCAGGGCCATCTTCAATCTGAATCCATAGGTAACTTGCCCATTCACCTCAGAACCTTCGAAAACTGAATCCCTCCCTTTCACAAGATCAACTCCCTCTCTTTGAGAGAATCCCTTGGTAATTGGAGCAAGAGTCAACTCCCTATTTCTAAGAGAATCCTTGACAAGAAACCTATCCAAGTATTCTTCAATATTCTCATTAGTTGCAAAAATGAATAAATTATAAAGTCCAAGGTAAGTTTTGAAATTGTCTCCACAAAGCTAGAATGGCACTCCTCCATCATGTCATCCTGCCGTAACTACTCTACTCGATCAACAAGTAACTAGTAAAGGTTTCCATTTCAACTCCTCTAAGCCAGAACTCAACCAAGTTCCTTCTATTGATCACCTACAAACCATCAAACTCAGTAATACACTGTAGATCTGTCATGCAAGAAATTGAAAGAAGACTCTTTGTTGAACCAAAAACATACAATACATCATCTAACTCAAGAATTTCACTTAAAGGCATGTAGAAAGAGATACAACGCAATATAATAACTAGACAAGTGGCATCATTTCCCAATTCCACCATCATGATATCCCTGTGTTTTGGAACTTTTTTGAATGCATTCTTATTCAATGTGATGTGTTTAGATGCTCCACTATCCACATGCCAACATACACTAGAGATAGTGTTGGTGGAAAGGCACGATACCATTGAGACAATGGTCTTAATTTTGGATGTTAAATCACCCAAGACCAATTGGTCGTTGCACTCCTTGCAAACACGTGTTTTTGCTTGAGTTTCTTCCCCCTAAGACATTGAGATACAATATGGTGATCTTGTGACACTTCACATGAATCAAGTCTTTCTTCCCCTAGTCCAAAGAGCCCAACTCTTCCACCTTGTCCTTCTAAGTTCTAAACCCTCCCAAGTCCTTACCTCTTCTCCTCATCTTTCTAATGAGGGCTGAATTCTAACTCTCCTCGACACTTGCTAAAACAATCTCCAATGTAGTCTCCTCTTGGATGAAATCATCCCAAAGTTTCTAAAAAATGTAAAGTTTCTCACAAGCATTGACTTCCAAAACAAATAGATCCCAAGATGGAGAGAAACTATTTAAAGCAATGGGCACCGACTCCTCATTCTCCACGGTCACCTAATAGAAACAAGTTCATCGTGAAGTTGTGAAATCTTCATAAGATAACTAGTCATTAAATCTGATTGCTCATGCATGTGAAAATAAGCTTGTTCTTTTTGACCATTCAACAGCTCCAGAGCTATATGAGTGTAATGCATTTTAGTTTAACTAGAGTATTTTTATCAATTTACATTTGATTCTTGCAAGAACATATATGATTTTCATTTATGAATGTGACATAAAGTGTGCCTGCAGATTGTTAATCCCCTGCTATCAAATCAATTCAGCCTCTGCTTCACTGTTTCCTTTTATTTATTTACATTATTGAATATAGTGGCCTAGAAAAACTTCGCAGAAATCAAGATTGTTAGGTGTTTATTTGTTTTAGTTTATTTGTTTGGAATGTAACATCATCGGGTGGAGTTCATACGCATTATGACTGTCTTGTTGCATTAGTTAAATTATATTTCCGATAAATCCTCACGTTTTGTGACAGATGGGAAAGAGTGGGCACCTATATCGTTATGAGTTGGATGGAGCTTGTGCATTCGAGATTTATGGTGCTAATGAATTTCCATTTTTCGACAAAGTGGGTTGGTTGCCCATCATTAAGTTGTTCAACAGGCATAAAATGAAACTCTCTTCTGATTTCATTGATACTTTTGATGGTAACAACGCTAAGGTTGAGGGGCTAATGTTTCCTGTAACAGAGGAAAGCATTGCAGAAGCAACGAACACGCCAACTGAGGGAGAAAGGTGGTTCAAAAGGAGGCCAGTACAGGGGGTAAACCTCAATTTTTTCCTAAGAGACAATTGTCATTACCCTTGCTGGAGCGTTGGGGTCCACTCTAGCATTTTAAAACTAGAGTGGGATAAACCAATGTGACAAATTCAACTTTATTTCACATGTGATGGCCATTTCTCTAAGGTCTTTCTGTATCACATGAGATTTTTGGTACACATGGATGGGTTCAATAAGATGAATCTCCATTATTTCTTGCATCAGATTTTAATAAAAATGGTTGTCTGTGCAAGAAAAAGGAAGATTTTATATCCCCATGATGTCTACCACCATTGCCTCATTCAAGTCCTGTACCTGCATTCATTAAAGAAGCAAGAACAATAGTCGAGGAAGAGGGTAATGAGACATTCACTTCCTAGAAAACATAAGAAGGAAAGAGATTTACATACAGAGGCCGAGAGTAGTCATCAAGCTATTGCAAAAGCCGTTGACAACCCTAACAGGAGGAAAATCCCTAGGCTAAATACCAGGAGGCATAGAGGGCACCAAACAGAAGTCCAAGAAAACAACAAAGATGAAACAATTGGATAAATTCACCATGCAACAGAATACTCTAAGAGGCCACGAACAAGGCCTACAAGAAAACTAAGGCTGGGGTTGAAAGCTAAGTTAAATCCCAAATTGAAGGTTCCAATTTTAATTATTGATGAGAAAGAAGAAGGGTTTTCTAGAGATGAGCATGGGCTTCCAGTAGAAACTGAAAAACAATCTCAAACAATTCAGAAAAAGGGTAAAAGAGTGAGGAGGGAAGTGGCCAACAACAACCCCCTTAAAATCCTTGCAGAAGTAGCACATCTTGCTGAAATCTAAAAGATGTGAATATTGGAGTTTTATAACCTTTATTAATGTTAATGTTATGGTTCTTCTAATGTTATGTTTTGGTATGCCAACTTCCCAAAAAAATATAATATATTGGAAGCTTGTGTATGTTTGTCTTATATGCTCTTGGTTCATGTTTTTCATAATGTATCAAATTTCATGCCCTTGCCACTTACATTGCTCATTGCCACAAAATTGCTACTACCACTGACTTCAATTATTTCTTGTTTCTGTGAATTACATGCATGGGTCAATTATTTCTTGTTTCTGTGAATTAAATGCATGGGCCAATTATTTCTTGTTTCTGTGAATTACATGCATGGGTATTTGTTGGATGTACACTTCAGAGCCATAATTGAGAGACCATTAATGAAACTACATTTTGTTGGGAACCTAATACAGTTTGTAATAGTTCTGACACTATAATCTTTGGTAAGAACACCTAAGAGTTCGATGTATGTCATCAACAATGCCTGACTGGACCACACGACTGGAAAATATTTGACATCAGTCTTCAGAAACCGAATGGAATATAGTTACGAGCTGGAGAGATATTCGGTGTAGTTAAATAGAAGACATACATACAGGGCTTTCTTATATTAACGTGATTATTATAAGAAATGGAATAAAATCCTAATTTAAAGCTGATCCCTCCAAAACATGCAAGTAAAGGCTGAATAAGAGTTGTGTGGACGATTTTATACCCAAAGCTTCATACAACCACTTCGTGTATCATAACTAACTGCATATCACTAAAAAAGTGATCTTTTGGGAAATACAAGAGAAGAGTACACATTGAAACGGGGTGGCATAAAATCTACATAAATAATCTACCACCATTCTCTAGTAATAATCTATTGAGAGGTTGTGGTCAATTGGGGTTATTTGGGGTAGTTGGGTAGAATGGTTGTTATATCTCCCATCTAGGTTAAATTTCATGCATTCATATAAATTCACCACCTAACACAAGCCATAAATAGAGGGTTGGGAGAAACTCAACAAGTATAACATACACTCATCTCCATCTCCACTATCAAAAACCCAATCATCACACTGGTATGTGAAAGTAACAACTCTGAGCAGAATATAACCACAATACTGGTACTAACAAGGACTCAATTGTCACACTCACATGACATTAAAAAATCCAAGCATAGAATAGAGTACATTTATGTTAGCACACAGATCCTTGCAAGTTTCAACTGATCAGATACACAAGAAGCTGAAAACTGACCTTCAATATCCTGATCTGAAAGTATAAGCGGTTGAGCTCTGAGAGTCTGCAACGTCTTCCGCGTATATCTAGAGCGCTAGGAGTTGATCTCGGCTCCAGCCTTGTGATATTTGGCCTGCTACAGGTCAGTTTTCGGCTTCCTGTGTTGCTTGCTTATAAATTCATATTTCTTATGATTCAATGTGAGATCTCGTGATTTGAACTTGTGACCAGTGCTTGACAATTGAAATCCACCAAGTTTCTAGACTAAACCGAAAACCTAATTAGTTGAGGGAAATTCAAGCAATACCCACTTCTAAATTTGGGTAGAAAGAGTTGTATTTGATTCAGAGCAAGTTGGGGATACTCTGAAAATTTGGTTCTAGTTATGTTGTAGGTTTCGTTGACCTTCCATTTTGAGGTTTGAAATTTGACTAATTTAAAAAATAAAAAATCAAGGGGGCAAACCTCATTGAACCTCATAGGTTTGGCCAATTACATCGCTTAAAAATTTAGAACTGTACTTCAGAACCCAGACTTGTAGTCTATCTTTACAGTTTCCCAGTCTAGATAACATTTTTTTAATGTTTATTGATATCTATACTTTATTTTAAAATTAACATATATATAAAACGTATATAGACAAATTTAATAATGAACCTCACTCAAATCTCAACCAAAATAAAATTTAAATTCAGACCAAACTTAATTATTACAAATCAAAACTCAAACCTGAACCATGTGACTTAAGGTTCTAGTCATCTGGTTGATAGTTGAGACTTGAAAACTATTTTACATAATTTTGAAATATGAAACATGAACTTGATTCAACTAAATTCACTCTTAAAATAAAATTAAGACACCTAAAACTTTCCAAATAATTTTGGGTTTTTTTCCGAAGTAGAATGCTAAGCAAAAATTTCTTTGATATCTCATCCATGTTGTATTGAATATATTTGTTTGCCATGCACTCTTAAATTTCATAAATTTGAGTGAATAAGTGAATCACTAATTTTATCTATTTGAGATTGAATTTTTAGTTAATGAATTCATAATTTTATCAATCAACTATTAGCTAACTATTTTTTTTTTGAATTGTCATAGTTTAGCCACTTAGGTTAGTTCATTGAACCAATTCACTATTAAAATCACCCTTTTGACAAGGATATAAAAAATCCACCATTAAAATCACCCTCTTGACAAGGATCTAACAAATCCACTAAAACAACAAAATCTCACTAGGTGATCTAACCACGAGGCAAGGATCTAACAAATCCACTAGAACAACAAAAGCTCACTAGGTGATCTAACCACGAGGCAGATTATTTGTAAGCAATAAAATCCTATTGATCCACCTGTGTGCCTTGGAGATGCATGAATAGTCCATCTCATCTGCAATGTTTAACAAAAATTAACCTATCTACTTCATGGTCTGTAATTTATGTCCATAGATCTTATACTGTGGTGTCCTGCGGCAATACATTGTGGATGTGGTTCATGATGGTTGGCAGTCTTCCCATCAATCTGTTAATGTCCCATCCCATCAAATTATGGCACTTATATTCACAATGCTGGAAGAATTTCAAAATTTGGGTTAGTATAAGATCGGTTAATTATACAAAAACATTACAGTGACTACATTAAGGTTCATGTAGATTATCTTTAAAGTTTGAGGTTTGTGATAAAATAAAAGAAAATATCTTTTGTCTTTTTAGTTAAATTTTTTTTTCATGGAAGAGTTGTTTAAAAGTAGTGTCACCATAGTGCCAACTTAAGCCTGAAAAGCATAAAGTGAATGAAATGAGTTCTAAACGTTTACCTGGAATAACAAGCATCACACATTGCACATATCCCATAAACGAGTACCCATAAGATGATGGCAACAAACTAACTCAAATGAGGGTTATGAAACCATAAAATAAACAACACATACGAAACCAAGTGAATCGATTAGTGCCATGATAAATGTAACAAGCATTCACACAATTGAGATTTCTATTACCATATAATGCACTGAATTTGACAAATTTAAGATCCAAATAGATCTGCTCTGTATTGAATTTAGGAAACTCTTAAAAGAATAGGATGTGTAATTATCGCCATATAGGATATATGATTTTCCTTTGATGGGTGCACTCATTTTCCCTAATTGAAACACTTGGTACTATGATAAAGCCAACCCAAAAATCATTGGGGGCTTTGTAGACCACCATACAATGTATTCATATGTGTGATAGGAATGCAGATGGAAAATTGAAATATGGTTGTACCAAGAGAAACTAGGTACACTCTCCAGCCAAGTGAAATAGAGGTGTCACATAAAATAGAAAATCAATTTGATCACTCATTTCTTATTAAAAAGAAAAATCATTTAAGATAATTAAGAAGGGAAAAAATTTACATAGACTGAAAAAAAATAAAATAAAAATATCACAGAGATCCATATCGAAAGTAACTAATTCATTTTAGCCGTGTGGGTGGATAAAATAGATCTATCCTTATTAACATTGGCAATAGTTGTATCTGAGAATTTGGACTGAAATTTGATCCTTGTCTTCGATCAATCCCATGAAATCAAAGAACCCACAGAAAATACGTTAATGGAAGCATGAAATTTATTTCCTGTAGCAGTTGGAAAATGATTTTCCAGCGTGTTAGGTCCCTATATTACTAGTATAGTCCCTTATTGTTATTAGTGTAACCCCCTTATTGTTATTATTGTACCCTTGTAACCCCCATTTTGTTATTATTGTGCCCCTAAATTATTATTGTTAGGTCGGCTAGGATTACATTGTGGCCCACTAGGATTACATTATGGCCACATGGACTCCTATATATAGAAAGGAGGTTTTGTAAATTGTATCATCCAAGAATTGTTCATTTATGTAAAGTATTGAAGGTTTCCCCCTCGAAGTGGCTTATTTCTAAGGCATTGATATCTCTTTTTTTCTATTTTTGGAGCTGGTTACTCAACATTTGGTATCAGAGGTTTGGATTCTAGGGTTTCGCTGCTCCAAACAGGTCATCATGGCATTTTCGCTATAACTTTTTTTCTACGAAGTTTCATAAGATAAAATTTTTAGGGTGTGAAGCTGAAATCCTGAGGAAGTTTTTCTAAAAATTTCGGAGCTTGTTTCACAATATTTTCGGATATATCATCTGTGGAAGTTAGGTCTTTGTTCAAGCTCCTAAACAGGTCATCGTGGAATTTGCGCTATAAATTTTTTTCTACGAAGGTTCAGAATCTGAAATTCGTATGGTGCGAAGCTAAAATCCTGAGGAAATTCTTCAAAAAATTTCAGAGCTTGGTTCGCAATATTTTTGGAGATATGATCTGTGGAAGGTAGTGCTTTTTCAGGCTCTTGAATTTCATCTCAAATAGGTGATCATGGGAAAAGTTCAATAACTCTCTCTCTGGGCATCAGATTGGAGTGCCGTAAAAAGTGATCATAAGTACACAGACTATAGTTTCTTGGATATCAATTTCAAAGAAAAAGGATGAAACAGTGACACGTGGAAAGTCGTACAAGTTTGCTCTACTGAACCAGTCCAGAATTAGGTCATTGTGGGAGATTGGACACAACTTTGTCTTGGAGAATCCAAATCAGGTCAGATCTGTGGCATTCGAAATATAATTTAGAGGGCTACGTTGATACTGAAATTAAAATATTGAAGTGCTGCAATCATAGAGATTATCCAATTTCAATATTGAGTTCCTCAAAAGCAAGAAAAAGGTGTGTATATTTTTTTTCTTTCCAAATTGCATAAGTCTTCTTTGAAGAATCAATTTGAATTGATTCCAAGGGCATATTGTAGAATATATAGCAGTATTGGGTTCTAAAAGATGCCCCGTAAAAAATAATTCAACGCCCATTAAGCCTTTAGAAGGCTCTACTATGACTCATGAAGATGAAGAATTGCAACATGATCTATCAAAATTACAAGAGCAAGTGCAACAAATTTCACTCTCGCAAAGAGCAACAAAAAATGAAATGGAAGTTTTGAAAAAAGGCGTGGAAGTGAAGATGGACGGTTTGAAGAAAGGCATGGAAGCTAAGATGGATGGCGTGGAAGCTAAGATGGATGGCATGGAAGCTGGCATGGAAGCTAAGATGGATGACATGAAAGACAACATGGAAAACATGAAGAATGATCTCAAAGCAGACATCGAAGGTTTGACAAAGTTGATACAAGAAATGTTTCCTAATGGTGAAAAGATAGTAGAAGAACCTCATGATGAGAAAAAAATAAATGTTAATCGTGATTTCATAAACTTTAATGTTGGCGGAAGAACCACCATATTCCAAAGATGGATATGAGGAAGTTTGATGGAAAGGATCCTGTAACATGGATACTACAGATGGAGCAATATTTTGATCTCCATAACGTGAAAAACACACAAAAGGTACGCATTGCAACTTTACATTTAGAACAAAATACATTTGTATGGTATCGATGGCTTTGCTCCCATAAAAAAATTGTCACTTGGTCATTTTTTACGGAGGAAATGATAGCACATTATGAGGATACAAAGAGAAACACCTTCTTTAGCCAATTGATAAATCTCAAACAAAAGGGTTTAGTGGGGCAGCACATTGAGGACTTCCAAAAATTGAATATAAGGGTAACTGATATTCCAGAGGAACACAAGATCGATCTCTTGATAGGAACTTTAAAGGATGACATCCAACATGAAGTTCATGTTCTGGAACCGGATTCATTGGAGAAGGCATTCAGGTTGGCAAGAAAAGTTGAATGTAAAATAATGGCGACAAGGAAGCATACCACTCAATTCTATAAAGAAGGAAGTGTTGCTACGCCTAGATTTCCACAACCTACAAGGTTGACACCACAACAATTGGAAGAAAAAAGAGCAAAAGGGCTTTTCTATATTGTGATAGCAAATACACTAAAGGTCATAAGTGTGCCGAGAATAAATTATTTTACATAGATTGTGAAGAGGAAGAAGAAAATGAACAAGAAGAGGATATACACCAGGAACCAGCCCTAGAAGAGGAAGAAATGAATCCGACCATGTCGTGTAATGCACTGGCAGGAATTACCACTCCTCAAACTCTCAAGATAGAAGGACAAATCAAGAAAAAAAAGGTAATAGTGTTGATTGATTCAGGTAGCACCCATAATTTTATTCATTGTAAGGTAGCCAAGGAATTAAATTGTTTCCTATACCCAGCACCAGAATGTCAAGTGATGGTTGCAAATGGAGGAACTATAAATTACTCTGGAAAATGCCATAATATCAAGATAACCATGGGGGAATATGTATTGACTAGTCCAATGCTTTCCATTCCTATGGGAGGTGCTGATGTTGTACTAGGAGTACAACGGTTACAATCTTTGGGGACGGTAGCTTTTAATTTCAAGAACTTTTCTTGAAATTTTTTTCAGAAGGAAAGGAAGTCGAATTATGGGGTATTGCAGGGAAGTTGGGAAAGATAATAAGCTCTAATTCATGACAAAGCTTCTAAAGAAAGAACAACGAGGTGTAATTGCACAATTATGCTCACTAGAAGTTCCAACATCAAAATCATTTATTTCTGCAGATCTCCAACAATTCTTCGACAATCATTCCAAGGTGTTTGAAACTCCCAAAGGACTCCCACCTATTCACGATCATGATCATGCTATTCATCTGATTCCAGGAAGTGTTCCTCCAAACATCAGGCCTTATAGATATCTTTACGTCCAAAAGAGTGAAATTGAACGTATGATTGCAGAAATGTTAGAGGCGGGTATAATTCAACCTAGTCAAAGTTCTTTCTCCGCTCCTGTAGCATTGGTACACAAGAAGGATGGATCATGGCGAATGTGTCCCGATTATAGGGAGCTCAATAAACTCACCATTAAAGATAAATTTCCCATTCCTGTGATTGATGAATTATTGGATGAATTACATGGAGCAATTTATTTTACCAAGTTGGATCTTCGTTCAGGATATCATCAAATTAGAATGAAGACTGAAGATATTCCAAAAACGGCATTTCAAACTCATGAGGGTCATTATGAATTTTTGGTCATGCCTTTTGGCCTTACCAATTCACCTTCTACATTTCAAGGGTTGATGAATTCCATTTTCAAACCCTTCCTTAGAAAATTTGTGCTAGTATTTTTTGATGATATACTAATCTACAACAGGTCGTGGAAGGATCATGTTGAACATGTTGACAGGGTGCTCAAACTATTGCGGGAGAAACAATTATATGCAAAAAAATCCAAATGTTTCTTTGGAGTACAAGAGGTGGAATATCTGGGTCATATTGTATCTCACGAGGGTGTTAAAGTAGACCCTAACAAAATTAAAGCCATTAAGGAATGGAAAGTCCCCAAAACCATAAAGCGGTTGTGAGGATTTCTCAGGTTAACAGGGTATTATCGCAAGTTTGTTAAGAATTATGGGAGAATAGCAGCACCTCTAACAACATTATTGAAGAAAGATGCATTTTCATGGACTCCTGAAGCAACTAAGGCCTTTGAACATCTTAAAGAGGCAATGTGCCTAGCACTGGTCTTAGCTACGCCAGACTTCACAAAAACCTTTATTGTGGAATGTGATGCCTCAGGAAATGGAATTGGTGCAGTTTTAATGCAGGAAGGAAGACCCATTGCTTTTGAAAGTCATCCAATCAAAGGAAATTATTTACAAAAACCTATTTATGAGAAGGAAATGTTAGCAATACTGCATGCACTAAAGAAATGGAGAACTTACCTAATGGGAAGACACTTCAAGGTAAAAACTGATCATGATAGTCTTAAACACTTTTGGAACAAAGACTATCTTCAGAAGAGCAGCAAAAATGGGTCACAAAGATGTTGGGTTATGACTTTGAAATAATCTACAAAAAAGGAAAGCTTAATGTTGTTGCAGATGCACTCTCAAGAAAGAGTGAAGAGGTGGAAGCATTGCTTTGTGCCATTTCTATTATCCAACCAGATTGGATAACCGAAGCAAGAGAGGAATGGAAGAAGGACAAAGATGTATGGACACTCATTCAAAAGTTGCAGCAAGATCCTAGTACATCTGATACATTTAGTTGGAAAAATGATTCCTTATGGTACAAAGATCGCTTATATCTTTGTAAAAATTCCCAACTAAAACAAAATATTCTTCTGGAATTGCACACTTCTCCTTTAGGAGGACACTCAGGATTTTTAAAAACTTACCACAGGGTGAAGAAAGAATTTTTTTGGGATGGCCTTAAATCTGATATTCGAAAGTTTGTGGCGGAATGTTTGGTTTGCCAGCAGAATAAAGTGGAAACAATTAAGACCACAGGACTTCTACAACCTTTATCCATTCCAAGTCAACGTTGGGAGGAGATTTCAATGGATTTTATCACAGGTTTACCTAAGTCCGAAGGAAAGAGTGTCATCATGGTGGTAGTTGATAGACTTACCAAGTATGCACACTTTTGTGCATTATCTCATCCATTTAAGGCAAGTACGGTTGCTACTACATTTATGGACAGAATTCAAAAGCTACATGGAAGCCCAAGGGTTATTGTGAGCGACAAAGATCCCATTTTTACTGGAAATTTTTGGAGGGAGTTATTTTCTTGTTTGGGTACTCAATTAGCTCATAGCTCATCTTATCATCCTCAATCTGATGGTCAAACTGAGATAGTAAATAAATGTTTGGAAGGATATCTTCGTTGTTTTGTATACGATAAACAAACACAATGGGTCAAGTGGTTACCTCTCGCTGAATGGTGGTATAACACTTCCTTCCATACTACAGCAAAAATGACCCCATTTATGGCACTTTATGGATATCATCCACCATCCATCACATCATATTTAAGGGAAAATTCAAAGGTTCAAGTAGTGGAAGATCACATCGAGCATCAGCAAGAAGTTCTCCAACTCTTAAAGGATAACCTGAATTTGGCACAAAATCGAATGAAACAACAGGCAGATCAACATCGCAGCGAGAGAAGTTTTGATATAGGAGATTGGGTATTTTTACGGCTAAAACCATATAAACAAATGTCCCTCAAACAAGCTAAGAAGGATAATAAATTATCGCCAAAGTACTATGGTCCTTACAAGGTGTTGCAAAAGATTGGTACTATGGCATACAAATTGGAGCTTCCTGCTTCTTCGCGAGTGCATCTAGTTTTCCATGTTTCATGCTTAAAGAAGGTTATAGTTGAAAATATTCTAGTTCAAACAATATTGCCAGAACTTGATGAGGAAGGAAAAATCATATTGGAACCTGAAGTGGTCACGGAGACAAGAACTCGACAGCTACGGAATCGATCAATTTTAGAGTATCTCATCAAGTGGAAGAACTTACCCACTGAAGATTCTACATGGGAGGATGAGAAGTTTATACAGAAGCACCCAGAGCTACTCAAGCGTTGAGGACAACAATTTTTTGAAGGAGAGGGGCATGTTAGGTCCCTATATTAGTAGTATAGTCCCTTATTGTTATTAGTGTAACCCCCTTATTGTTATTATTGTACCCTTGTAACCCCCATTTTGTTATTATTGTGCCCCTAAATTATTATTATTAGGTCGGCTAGGATTACATTGTGGCCCACTAGGATTAAATTATGGCCACATGGACTCCTATATATAGAAAGGAGGTTTTGTAAATTGTATCATCCAAGAATTGTTCATTTATGTAATGTATTGGAGGTTTCCCCCTCGAAGTGGATTATTTCTAAGGCGTTGATATCTCTTTTCTTCTATTTTTGGAGCTGGTTACTCAACACAGCGCCTACAGGAATTTTTTTTTAATGCATATCCTATAGATTCCAAATAGTATTTTCCAGTTACCAGTAAACAAAAATATTTTCCTACCCACTACATCCTACAGATTCCAAATACTATTTTTCACCCCTTCTCTGTCAAGCATGGTCCTAACAAGATGAAACTTTTAAGATTGATTTTTCCAACCCAAAAGAAATTTGATATAATGGAGTTAATCCATTTAATGATGTATTAAGGTAGTAGATATAGATGCATATAATACATTGTGATGCTATGTAAGACCGATTGAAACAAAATCAATTTTCCCCCAATAGGATTTTGGTAACTGGGTATTTGATATGCATACAAATATTTTTTCCTGTAGGCACCGGAAAATGATTTTCTAGTGCCTATAGGAAAAAAAATTTAAATTCATATCAAATATCCAGTTACCAAAGGTTAATGTATTCATATCAAGTTATGTACAATGTGGAGGTTAATGCAAAAATATGGAGGTCGATCTCTAATGATGAATTGGTATTTGTCTTGAAATCATTTTTTAAGGAAAAAATCTGAGACCGATGGATAGCCGATAAAATAATTTATACATTTTATGGATCTCATGGGCACAAATATGCTTCATATTGCTAAAGAAAGAAGGGTCAATTATAATATTTTTTATTGCACTAACAACTAAAGTATCAAAGGAAAAATTATTCGGATTATAGGCTAATTTAATTATGGAATATCATTTATGAAATGATTTCGAATATATTTCTTTTTGCATTAACGATAACATGTTGAAACATATATCCTCTGAAAAATTTAGTATTTAAAAAAAAAAAATCTAGGATGTCGTGGCAATTTCTTAAGAATGTATACACTCTATTAAGGTAAAGAAGAAGGATGCATTGATGTTGAAATTTTATCTTCACAAGGTATATGATTTTTTAGACTGGGGTTTCGTGATATTGGTATTGCACAAAATTGGTCTATTTGTGGAAGTGGTTGATTGGATAATGGTGTGCATCTCCTCTATTAATTTCGCCATATTGAGAAGTGAGGTGATTTCAAAATTCTTCCGGGCCTCTAGGGGCTAAAGCAGGGATGTTATTTATCCTCTCTATTATTTTTTCTCCTTATAGATGGTTTAAGAAGGATGATTAATTTTGCGTAGCATCTGGTTCTTTTCTTGGGGCTCCAAATTACAAAATTCTCCTCCATATCTCACTTAATATTTTGGACAATGTCCTAATACTTGGGAAGGAATTAGTTATTGAATGGAATTATATGCACTAGATTATTCACTCATTTGACCTTATGAACAATACAAAATCATTATTGGTTGATGCAACAT
This sequence comes from Pinus albicaulis, assembly GCA_034641835.2. Classification (NCBI taxonomy): domain Eukaryota; kingdom Viridiplantae; phylum Streptophyta; class Pinopsida; order Pinales; family Pinaceae; genus Pinus; species Pinus albicaulis. The sequence continues at coordinate 1,757,026,880 of CM076578.1, read as the reverse complement.
TGGAGTAGGACATTGTATCTGAGATTGTTGAATTATTTGCAGTATAGGTAGTTCCTTTAGATGGTGGCTCCGAACACAGATTCACAAAATGGTCATGTAAGATTTTCACAAAAACACGGATTCACAAAATGGTCATGTAAGTGGTTTCCTATTGGGGGGAAATTGATTTTTCTTCAATCGGTCTTACATAACATCACAATGTACTGTATGCAATGTCTATATATAGTAGCCAGTGACACATCATTACTCTCCGCTGTACACTTTGTGAACCACACGATGAGACAGAGACACAGATCGATAACCATTCGTTTTAGGTGGAGTCCATTAATGATCCTCTTCACATTCACATTCATATTATCTCTTTTATAATTTCAATCTACTCACACTCATTCACAGGCCTCCATGACAACTCTTTGGTTTGTTTCTTAATGGGGATCACATGGCAAGTAGTGGAATGCGGTTAGGGCACGTTACAAGTCTTTCTGCAAAAAACGAAGTGGATTCAACTATGAAGCAACCATTGGAGAAGGGAGAAGCATGAAAACACCTGAATTAGTACTTGAAAGTGACGACGCAACTCCTTCCGCGCTGTGTAGCTTGATACAGGACTGAACTGCGCAACTGAAGCTGAAAACATTGGAAAAAACATTAATGCACAGAAGTTTCAACTTGAGTGTTCCAACATTGATTGTGGTAGGTGGCTCCTGGTTGTGGGGTGGCGTTGTGGGGGTGGTGGATGGGAGAGGAGTGGTGCGGAGGGAGAAGGTGGCGGAGGCAGGGGCGCGGGGTCCACCAGAGGAGTTTGTTATCGTCGCCGTCCGTCGAGAGGTCTTGTTGTTGCCGTCAGCCATCGGAGTTGGGCGGGGTCCACCTGAATCCCGGAAAGGCGCGAGGGTCGTTGGAGGGATCAGTCCCAGAGCTATCACGTCACCCTCCAATTCGTCGAACAAAATACTCTTCCATAAAATTTTATATATATGTATTTTTTCAAAATTTTATTTATAAATTTCAATAGTTATTCTCTTTTCTTCAAAATATTGAATTATTTCAATACAATAGAATGGTGCTACTGCCACTAAATTATAATTATATGAATTTAGAAAAAATGTAAGATTAAAAGATATATTTATTTTAAAATTTAGTAAAAGTAAATTGAAAAATAATATATGTTAGGTTTTAATAAAACATTTTAAATATAACGTAATTATAAAAAAAAATCAAATATATTATTAATATTTTTTATGTAAATAGGGGAGGTAGGAGCCGGAGAAGTTATCTTTAGCTTCGATGAAATGGGGAGTGCGACTAATAATCAAGCTAAATTCCTAGCTTTGTGACAAGGGTTAGAATTGGCTCTCTCAAGAAGAATTCAACAATTAACAGTGTTTAGAGATTCGATGATAGTCATCCACCAAGTTTGTAAAGCTCAAAGAGATTGATAAGCAAGCTCAATCCTCAATTCTTCATAGAATTCTATCCTATCAAGAGGCACCTCAACTTCAAGGTGGTTGCATTAACAAACAAAGGAGTATGCCTAGAACAAGGCACATTGGTACATGATGAAAGAGGTGGAGTATTTAAACCTTTACCATGAAGCTCTCAAACATTAATCAAATTTCTTGTATATTAGAATATTGCAAAAGAATTTAGGAGCCATTAATAAGGCAGGTGGATCGATGGCCTAATGTCAATTTGTAGTTTAGTTCTTATATCCCACTAATCCTCCTCATAGCATTTTGGCAGCTCCCCTTGTTTTACACGACATGGATCAGTACGCACACTTGGCCAGTCCATGTGATCCCAAGCAAGTCCAGGGACAGATTGAAGGCGACTCAATCCTTAATAAATACAGGGGGGAATGATGGATGGCATTTACATACTCGAGGAATTGGAGGCATATATAGAGTACCAACGTTCAATGGCGAAAGGTGAAATTAGCAAGATCTTTAATACTGATCTTGAATTCTCGGTCCAAAGAATGTACAAACTCTTTTATTGCTCTGTAAATTGCGAGCGAATTGATGGGTTGGATAAAGATGGCATGTACTATAAAGGAAAGTCGTTCCTTTGTGTTTCGGTACGAGTTTGGCTTGGGATCATTAAAAACTCTACAAAGAAATAGTGAAGAAGGAAGAATAATGCAAACACTGAAGAAGTCAACATGGAATCTGGTATAAATAGTTCAGACTAGTTCGCTTTTGGTTATTATGTATGTTATGCAAATATATATTTGTGCTAAGGGTGTTTTGGAAAATTTATAAATAATGTCATCTTAGAGTTATGATATGTATACAGTGGAGAAAGTACACAAGTTTTTTTTTTGGTAAATTTGAACTCTGTTGGAGAAGATCTTGTTTTAGATATAAAAGGTTCTAATCTTGAATCTAAAATAAAATTAATAGAAAATCCTAAATGTTCCATTTTAAAAATATACATATGCAAATATTTTAATAAATTTAAATAATTCAAAAAACAATTTTTTAAGATTTATATCTTTTAATGAGCATTGAAAATATTATGATTTATATAAGTATCTTAGTAAATTTGTGATTTTGTTCATTTAAATTATTATAATGATTAAAGACATATTAATGATATGAAAAAGGTTACCCAATGAGAAGTTATTTTCTTTTTTCAAATTATATTAAATTTATTTAAAAATTAGATCTATACATTCTATAAAAATTGGGTTTTAATAGTATGAATATGGAAGCAACATTATGTTTTATTATACACAATCTCCTTAAAAGTTTATTTTAGGAATGAAATAAAATTTATAATTACCAAAATAAATATTAAAAAAATAAAGCTTACTTAAAAGAATATTTTAGGGGCTTGGAGTATGCTCTAAAGCTGTGTTTTCTTGGTTAAGAGTTTGTCTTCTTTGGACATAAGGAAACATGTTAATGTTTGTTGTTCCCAAATGTGACCCTCCTCGAAAACTAGGCTTCTCTTTCTATTGCAAGGTTATTCCTATTTTATGACGGCCGTGTTCCCCTTCCTAGAATTATATTCAACTCCTTATGGCTTACTCCTAGTCACATGAAAAAATAGAATAAGTAAAACAAATTAAAATGAAATTTAAAGAATTAAGAATGAGGCTAATGATATAAGTGACATTATTTTATTATAGTTTTAATTTTATTAATCACATACAAATAAAAAAATGCAATAATTACATGTTAACATCACTAACTAATGTATATTACTAAATATGATTAACATTTGTATTCCTAACTAAACCCTCCACGAAAAGTGAAGAGATTGTCCAAAAAAAAGAAAAGAGAAGTAAATAATTATATGATATAAATGAAATATCTCTCATTTAATCTTTTACGAGGAATTGACTTCTTCATATATATATAGTAATTCATAACACATATTTTACAAAAGTAAATACAAGTAAAATAAAAACTAAAACTCCTCATTTCCTACTCTATATCAAAATTCAAAAAATTACTTCTTTATCAAAATATGAGTCAATTTCTATTCACATAAACATTATTATAAAGTGTGGTTGGAATTTCTAATTTAGCAAATTTTTCCTTTAAACCAAATAAAATGTTATTATGTGAGCAACCTCATTATTTGAAATGCATGTGAAATCATAAATGAAAACTAAATTTTAAAATATTTTGAAAAGACAAAAAAATAAACACACGTGGAAACATATTTCTATGAAGCTTGAAATATACTTCTCATGCTAGAAACCTTGCCTCGAACATGTGAAGCATTTTTCCATCAGAAAATTAAAGTAAGTTATTATTTTCTCTTAATTTCATTTTCATTTACAACAAATTCATTAAACTATAATGCATTTTTTCCGATGTTTTTGTTTAAAAATCGTTCTTTTTCATATAATCTTAATTCATCCACGTAAATACATTTCCTTCAAGCTCATTTATATTATAATCAACTACTGAAAGGATTTAAGGTTTTGAGTTATTTGTAATTTTTGTTTTAATATTTACCATGGAAGAAATCATTTGAAAATCCCTATTTTAATGCAATTTTATTTCATTTTATCTCACGAAAGTTATTTTTATAAACTTCACACAACTCTGAAATGTTTAACGGTTTTGTATAGTAAATCATAAATAAGTTGTTTATTCAAACTTTATTACATTTTTTCAAAATCATTTGTGAATATGTCGAATATATCAAATGTATCAGCTCTCGTGAAAATTCCATGTAATAAAATTTAATAAACACAAAAAAAATAACCACGGTTGATGTGACACTTATTCCAAATTGAATGGTGGACAAAACATCCTAGCGGGTGTTCATTTTAGTTATTATGGCTAAAGGAAATTGGCAAATGGAATTTTTGGTATATTTATTTATGAAAATAATGGAAAATAGGAAGAAGGAAGGTGAAAGGTCACAGGTTGCATGCGAGGAGGAAAATGAAGGAAAATAATGGAAAATGAAGAAAATAGAGGCCTCATTGATAAAAAGGTTTATGAGGATCAGTTGGCAAGCTTTTGCTCAAACCTTTTGTCAGTTCAGTTTTGGAGCTCTTTCATTATTCTCTCTCTCTCTCACTCACTCTTGGACACTTAGAGTTTTCTTGGAGCACTTTGGCATTGGATCAAAAAAGGCAAAGAAGACAAGAGGAAGGAAGTAAGGCAAGAGGAAGGAAGGAGCAAGCAAGGAAGAGCAGGATCAAGCAGCTACCACATGTTTCTTTGCATGCATCGATTTGCATGTGTGATTTTCTTGCTAGAATTGGAATGCATGGTATTGCATGTGGTTCTTTGTTGTCATGGCATGAGTTAATTTGCCAGGTGTGACAATGTTTTCAACCTAGCCTTGCCATTTCCGGATAGTCATGGTGTGATGGGGTTCTCATGTTTTGGTTGAGATGGATTGTTGGATGGATTCGAAGCTCAGTGAGGTGGATCTCCGAAAGGAAGAGCACATGGCCTAGTGATCCCTGAACCAGACTGTGGATTGCGGTAAAACCACTGGCCTAGGGAACCCTGAAACGGACTGTGGGTTGTGGTAAAGCCAGGTATTGTGTGCCTCAATGGGCCTATGAATCGTCAACTAGTGAATGGCGGGATATATGGTAAAGCCTAGAGGTGGGTGCTCTCCATCAGGCTTAGGAACCCCGAGATGGGATATACAATAAATCCCGGAGAGTGGAGTCTTGGTTAGGGCCTAGTGATCTTGTGTGGATTTCGATAAATCTCAAAGACTGGTGTCTCGATCATGGCCTAGTGATCCCTGGATTGGACTGTGGATTACGGTAAAGCCTAGAGACTAGGAGACGGGAAAATTCCTCACGATGTAGGTGGAGAAATCTGATGGCATCCATGCTTGTTTTGGCCTAACAATATAGTGGAGATCATGGTAAAACCAATTATTACATGATTATTGTTTTGGCCTAGTGATCTGGTGTGGATTGCGGTAAAGTTTGGTTTCTGTTGATGAGGGGGAGGTGGTTTAGCCTCGGGATGTCCTGAATGGTTCTTTTGGTTTGAGTCCCATATTCATGTTTGGAATATGGCACGGGGGTGATTACTTGGAGAGATATTTGGATCAACCAATCTGTGGTCGGGTGGAATGTGGTAGTCCCATCTTGGGTTGGCTTTTGCATTTATTAATAGGAGGTTCTTTCCTTGGCATCTTATGTGTAAATGTATTGGTTTATATGTGTATTCTATGGCTAATGTATCCTTGATATTTCTGTTGTTATTATGTTGGTTACACGCATGTATTATGATAGTGATGATGTATGGCTCCCCTCGTGTTTTGATTTGTAAATGAATGAAAAATGTATCTATGACCTAATATATGATAATGTAGCTAATAATATAAGGGAACAATGCTTCTTAGCGGTTCTCAGATAAGTATGAGACCCCTATGCTAAGATCTATTGTTTAAACCTGTAGATTACATATTTGTGAGAGTTTTGATGAAATTCTTGTCATGGCTAGTAGGGGTTGAGTCTAGACCTTGTCAATGTTTTGGAAAACATTTCATTATTCCATTGTTATAATTTATTTCTGAACCTGTCATTGAGTTATGGGCAGTGACCTGTGCTTTGGGACTGAAAAAGTGGCTCAAATCTCGGGGACGATGGCATAGGTCTCAAGAAAAAATTCCCTGGATGCATGCATGCCCATGTTGTGGGAGCATCCAAAGCCTCCTAGACGCACCCTTGTCCATATCAAGGGAGCGTCCAAGGGATTAATGATCTAAAATCTCAGTGGGACCTAGGGGCTGGATACCTGAGTGGTTGGGATGGCTCATGGGAGTTTGGTTGTTGATGTGGAAGGTATGTGTGGTGTGTTTCTATTGATTCTACTTCCTTAAGGTCACCTAAGAGGTTGAATCCCATTATAGTGTCATCTCGTCGCATATTTACCCCGGCTGGCCAATTACTTGGGTAGATATGGGATGAGGGTGTCACAAAGTGGTATCAGAGCATGGTTGTGCTCTCGTTGGGTGGTGTTTGGTTTCCATTCTCTTTGGGTGATGTCTGGTTTTCGTTCTCTTTGGTTGATATTTAATACCACAGAGTGGTATTAGAGTGTGGTTGCGCTCTCCTTGGGTGGTGTTTGGTTTTTGTTCTTTTTGTGTGATATATGATACCACAAAGTGGTATCAGAGCATTTTGTGCTCTCTTTATGTCATATATGATACCACAAAGTGGTATCAGAGCATGGTTCACCCCTTGGACTGGATGGGCGAAATGTGTTTGTCATGCATATATGTCAGTTGCATATGTGTTATGTATGTTTGTGGACTATGTGCTTGTTATGTATGCATGGTGATGGTCATTGTTGCAGTTGTGTCACCATGTGGAAGTTGATGGTGTTGTTGTTGGATGTGATCATCATGAATGCATGTCGGTTATGCATTTTTTATTCATGCCAGTGTCTATATGTTGTTATGCATGCATTGCCATGGTTATAGCTGTTGTCCATGAGGTCATTGTAGGCATTTTAGGTCATCATGATGTTGTTGATATGTTATGATGTTCATGTGTTGGTTGAGATACAATAAGAGATGCAGATCATCAAAGTGAAGTTGTAGCACTAGACTTTGGGTAAGAGCATACCATCATTCAGGTTGTATGTTTGGCATGCAGGTATGTTAGTTAATGGATTATTATATGCATTAGGGTTATTTACATGTTTTTCATTCTATTTTTGTTGTGGTTACATGCATGGTAGATGTTAGTGAATCAGTGTGGTCATATGCACGTGCATTAAATAGTCATGAATGATAGTAGTGTGTTGTTATATGCATTGTTGTTGTTTTATGTTAGTTAACTTGATGATTAAGTTATATGTTGTTGATGAGTATGTTATATGTTAACTCATTGTTTTTATATGTTAGTTAACTTGATGATTAGGGTTACTACTTTAAGATCTTGATGTTATATGTATCATGCTAATTTGGATTGGTCTATGCAAATGGTTATGATTATGATATTCAGGTATGAGCCGACATATTTATGATATTGTCTCGTACTAATTTGGATTGAATGTGTAGATGTGATTGTTATGCATGAATGAAAATTGTTTATGAACTTATGAGGTGAACATGTTAGCTAGTTACTGGTATAGATATCATGACCTTATTTATGATTGAGTTGATATGTTGTGAAGTTATATCGCGCTAATTAAATTGTTTGTGCAGACAAGATAGCCTCCCCTGAGATACATTAACGTATAAGCTTGCTTATTTCGTCTACTTAGTGCTTGAATGTTTGATTATGTCGTCTATTTGGTGTTTGAGTGTTTGGTGTCTATTATGCAATCTATATGTTGTTTGAATGTTTCACTAGTAGCATGATATGAGTTTGTATCTATAAAATTGCACGAATGAATGGTATTGTTTTAAGATGGTTGTACTAACGCATTATGTGCTGACACAATTGATATGTACTTGAGTATAAGTAGGTGATAGTTGTAGTATTATGATTTTGACTATTAGTTTATTATGACATGGTTGTTAGTCTTGGTAGTCTCTAATTTTAGTTGATAAATACGATGTCTTGATATTTAGAACAAGTGATTGACATGTGTGAACAACTACAGGTAAACATGCTTGGTATCAGCATGACAAGGTAATAGTTTATGTGTTTATATAACTAATAGATGGGTGATGCGATAGTACATAGTAGGACTCAATTTGAAGCAAGGAAAAAGAAAGGAATAGGGTAAGAATTCTTTTGGCAATGTTTGGGAACCACTATTCCAAATGAATGAGTGCTTTGCATGGAAACAAGAAGTCTTATTAAACCTAATATTGTTTGGCATTATGTGGACATGTGCTATATTTATGAAAATGTATTTGACATTTATAATAGTTGGCTTGTAGTTATGTTGGATTAGTCAAGGGATTGGAATCCCTTGAGAGATGATATATGTATGTGTTCAGACACAAGGCAGTGTGCCTCGCATAACAAGGTAAGGTAACTGGTATATTGTATGTTTATATTATACACTGAAAATTATGTGTTTATGGCGGTATTATGCAGGGGATTGCATGGAAAAAGAGCCTTCCATGAAATCTTGAAGAAGGCTCAGGTTGATCTTTCCCTTGGAAGCATTAGGAACCCATGGGGATTGAGTCATGGTATTTATTGCTAGTTCTATGCTTTCAGTCTTTGTGGTTTGTTTGTGCTTGATTTGTAGTTTTTTTTATGTTTGGTGCATGATCATGGCACTTTGTTTATGGTGTCATATTGTTATTGGTTTTCATCTTGTTTGCTCTTGTTATTGACTTTTATGTTTTGAGAGTCTTGGGATTTGGTTGGGAAAGAGGAAAAGTTAATGGAACTCGAGGAGAGTTGTGCAGTACCCAACAGGTAATGTAAGGCTCGAATGAAGCTCAGTGCATGTATAAGGGCAAGTGAAGGTAAGAATATGACAACCAGTTGGATTGGTTGGGTCCATTGAGCTAAATGGATCATGGTAGAATAGTCACAAGAAAGGTAACACGAAAGGTAAAGTGAATGGATCTGAGGTATTAGATGCCTTGGCTACGTTGGGAATTGTTGTTCTAAATGATGTGCATGTTGTGTGTTATCACTCAGTAATTTCTAAAGGTTAAAGAAAGAACTCACCGAGGTAACCACAAACCTAATTTTAAGCCTTAGGATCTAGCCTTCCTAAAGCTCAGAGAGGGCTCTCTCTATATGATTTATCTTTGTTGATTTTAGTTGAATTTAGGCTAGTTATGTAGGGTAAATTAGTTTTGGATTTTGATTTGATTTGGTGGTGACATCACTTACTCAGATGGATAGATGTAGGTCTATATTCCATTGGGAAAATGGAGTCAATGTGTCAAGCAACAGGACATAATCAAGGTCAAAAGGAAATGTTCACAGGGCAAGATAGTTGGGTCAATTTAGATCTTCAGGCTGAATGGTGAAATGGTTTTTATCGGGATGAGAGAGAAGTTAAGGATTCTCAGAATCGGATAATGAGTGAAAAGGCATGCGTCAATCTAAAATAGGGAGAAATTAAGAATTCCATAATCTGGATATTAGATGAAAACATGTAAATGATAAACAATTCAAGACAGAGCGTAATTAAACATATTATGTAATAATATTCTTGTTATATCACTTAGATTAAGAAAATATAGAAGCATGTGAAAAACATAAGAAATTGACAAAGAACAAGTGAAAACACTTCACTAAAGTGGATCAACACATGAATCCTATAATATGATGCTTTATTGTTTGATCTAGTCAGCTGGCTTGAAAATGATACAAAGAACCCTCAGGTTCCAGAATAGTACAACTATAGAAATGTTTAGCAATTCACCCACCCTAAATACTTCGAATTATGAAGTATTTATAATAAAACTAATACAAAATATCATGTTTGTTTCTCTTATGTTGGTTTATCTCTCACGATGTCTTCTTCTTCTTATATGTCTATGATGGTTGTATCTGACTTATCTTGTAATTCTACTTTTGATTTTTAAACTCTGTCTTTGTTTTCACCTTACAGTTCTGTTACCTTTTCACTTTTACCCTGTCTTCGTAAACTTCATTATCTGAATCTTTATTTTCATCATGCTTTTATGAATTTTAGTAAAATTAGGTTTTACTAAAAGATCAGTTTGACTTCATGTAAAAATGTGAATTTGCTGCTGTTGTTTGTAAATATTTTTATCTTTGGTTATGACTATTTGTGAAAATTTGTCTCTCTTTGAGTAAATGATTTCCTTATGTGCTAAATTACAGGCTTTAACTTGATTTTTCTTCTATGTATGAAACTTCCGCTTAAATACTGAGAATCTAGATTAAACAGTTTGAACTAGTATCAACTGTTTATCAAAATTCTCCTTCTGCTAATAGCCTGCAAAACAAAAAAAAATTGTTAATAGAACACAGGCTGTAGGGATGAAATATGGCTTTGGAGGAACAAGGGAGGTCTGTGGATTAAGTCTGGTTTGCAAAGGGGTTTTAATTAGGGTTAGAAATGATCTTCCAGGTCCTTTATGTCGTGAATTCGCAGTTTAAACATTATATGTTATGGACAAAATAGCAGGTTTTCAGATGGCGTAGTAAATTTATTACATTGGATTACTGCATGGTGCATAGTGGAAGGTGGCATGATGGTTTAACACCATGCGGGGTTAACAAGTAAACGGCTTATCGCATGGGCCAACAATGGTTTTTCGCACCGTGGGAAAGTGGTTAATGGTTTTCATTTGGAGGATGAGATAAATTGAGGGATCCTCACATGGCAGAGGGAGAATGCTACAAAACTACTCATTTTGCATCCTCCTCGTGACTTTAAACTTCAGAATGCTGGAGGATACGAAAAGGATTAGGGTTGTTGGATTTTCTCTTGGAGTAATCGGACGGCTGTCAGATTTTAAAGCTTTTAACGTGGTGGGGTTGAAACGTAAATATGAAAATGAGTATGTAAGTGGGTCGGGTCATATATTAATAATGGGTTAGGGATATATTTTAAACTGGAGTTCATATAATATGAAAATGGAAGGGTTTATGTATTAAGGGGGTTTAATAAATAATATGGTGGGATGTTAAAAAATATTTTAAGAATGGGGGTTTGTTAAAAAGTGGGTTTTTAATTAAAAATGGGAGTTAATAAGGAGAATGAAGTTTTTAAGCTAGGATTTTTAGAAAAAGGGAAAAAAGAGGAGTTAGTTAGGGAAAAAGGGTTTTTAGGATGGACAAAGGGTTTTTTGGAGGGGAAATGGTTATACTAAGGGGAAAGGAGTATTAGTAAAAGGGAAAGGGTTAAAATGAGGGGGAAAGGAATATTTTACAAGGGGAGAACGTGTGTTTTAAAAGGATGTTAATAATACAAAATAAACCAACTGATGCTTTCCAATGACTTGCAAAAAGTGTTTCTGCCTACCTTTCTTTATCCTAGCATTTTTATTTCCTTTTCTTGGGCGCATTTAGGCTTGCTGGCCCTTTATTTCTTTGAGTAAGAAAACTATCTACTTCTAAACTTATGACGTCTGACGACTCAAATTAAACTAATGAGCTCGTTTATTTCTCTACCTAAATACTGATCTACCAAGATTAAACATTTTGGATAGATCTTTATTCTCTAACTATCAGCATGAAATTTAAAGCATGAAAGGTCAAGATTAAGTAGTTTAACCTTCATGGATTGTGGCATTTTAACAAGCTGCACACAATCTTTATTTTGCAGTAAAAGTAAATATTAGTGGCATTTGGATTTGCATCACTTTCATGATCTATTTTGGTGGGGTTCATATTTAATATTCTTTTTTGATCTTCTTTTCTTTTTGTCCTTTTATTGTTCTTGTTTTCACCAAAATAGGACCCTGATAGGCTGTTGATCAGACTACCTCAGTGTAACTATTTCAAACCAATCTTTTGGTTGAGGCTTAGCCTCCTCAGCCTGAGAGGGCTCTCTCAAGGGTTATTGATTTTGTATAAAGATAGATGGATAACTCTATGGTTTGTGGTTTTGTATGTTTGTAGGTTGAAAGATGAAGACAAGTTACCATTGGGCTATGGAGTCAGTGATAGGGAGAAGATAACAAAATGGCTCTTCTTATAAAACTGAGGCTTGTATATACTTCAATGAAAAAGGTAGTACATTCAGAAAGGTCTCAATAACTTAAGGTTCAAAGGAAGTCACAACATGTTTGCATGAATTCTGAGTAATGATACCTCAAGGTACTGAAAAGAAATTAATTAGAAGAGATTCATCAAAGCTTAACACCTAAAGGAAGTCAAAGCATGAATAACATGAATTTTGAGTAATAAGTCTTTAAACATTGAAGAAAAACATCCAAAGATAAGACCAAAGAGCTCAATTCACCATAAATCAACACTTAAAGGAAGTCAGAGCATGTTCCCATGAATTCTGATTATTAAGCATCAAAACTATGGAAGTAAAACATATGAGAGAAGAAATAAAGCTCACTGAAGTATAATAAGAATCTCAACTTCAGAAAAAGTCACTCTATTTCTGTATATATCAATCTGCTCAAAGCATTTACAAAAGTAGCTATTCTGATTACATTTTCCAACCCTTGGTACCTCGAAATATACATTATTTATAGGCCTTTTAGCCTTTACAACTACCTTGCCAAGTGGCCAAACCATTTTACTTTAACTGACACTTAAAACTAACTGTTGACTAACTTCTAGAGACTAAGACTGACATCTATTTGAAACAAGAGTAAGAGTCCTACTAGGACTAGAACTCTTAATTATTACAATCTAAACAAACTAATCCAAGTCATCCTTGAGAGGAATCCTAACTTTATACCATGCTTCCTATTAACAAAAAAATTATATCATGACAGCCTTCGTGGAATAACTTTGCCCATCATTTTGGAAAATTTATTTTGATGACATGGCACATGTTGGACTATTGTCTTCAAACTCTTCTTTTGACTAAAGTCTCCACTTGGAAAAAACTGATACTCTTTGACATCTGATACTCTTTGACCCCTAATGATGAGTAACCTTACATGTGCTTGATTCTTTTCACGCCTTATCATTATTTGTCATAAAACTGTCTTCTCTACTAAAACTCTGTTTTTGAGCTATGAAAACAACCTGTTTTCGTAGCGCATCCCAAAAGTTGATATATAATATTCTTTTGCTGATCTTAACCCTTGGAAGATGTTATATGACCAAAAACAAATAAGCATGACCTTTAAAACTGCTAACTTCCATCAATTTTTTGCTTCTCAAAACCAAAAAGATACTTTCAGAAATTCTGCAGCAAAAACTGGCCTTTAAGCCTGCCACTTGCTGCGGAATTGCCTAATACTTAGGTAATTCAATAAAACTTGCATCTGAGCTTCAAAAAGTATATGAACATGACTGAAGGTAGTTTTTTGACAATATAAGACAAAAATATGCTGATCTAATTGTTACCTTATTGTATGTCAGTGTTTTCAAGCAACTTTGTTTACATCTCCTCTTTCCAAGTCTCTTTTTCTCCAATTCTGTTCTCATCAGTTCCATTTCCTCTTTTAATTCTTTCACTTGTCTTTGTAGGTTCCTCTGAAATTGGCCACAAAATCTCGTGACACCTGTGGATGATGCCCTTGCAATTTATGAATGAATTCGATGCATCCTGCCTTTGTAAACAACTCTGTGAAATATTCATGTTCTAAAACCAAGTCTGGAGCTGTAGGTTCATAGCGGAATGGTATACCTCCATTGTAAACTTTCTTGGGTGTAGCTGTAGCCATTCCTAGTGTGAATGGTATACCTCCTTTGTAAAATTTCTTGGGTGTAGCTGTAGCCATTCCCAGCATGATGAAACAGTGGCTTACCTTACCTCTTTACACCTGTTCGGGATAGAACGCTTGATAACATAGAGCAACTAAAATGGGATGAGACTGATACAATTGACAAGGGTTTTTACAAGGTAGCTTCCTGACAGAGAGATGCTTTAGTAGCGAATGATGAGTGCGGAAAGATAAAACAGAAAGTATGAGAGTGGAATGAGAGGATATATAAACAAATGATGACTGACATGGAAAGCTTTTAAAATGATGGTTTAAATCCGGCAGCAGGTCCTTGCAATGTAGAAATTTGAATAACTGAGATATTATTCACCGAGATTCTCCTGATCACACACTATTTTAGCTTCATGCATAATACAAAGTCTCTTCTACCATTGATCATCACATGCAGAAATAAAATCAATTGCATGCATACATTAAAACCACAAACAATCACACATATGAACACAGTATTTAATAGAAGCTTAAAGTAGAAAACCCCAACTATCTTGTATAATACATGTCTAGAAGATCATGTGGCATCTATGAGCACAATCTCTCATTTCAACTCTCATGCCTACCCTCATTGCCCATGCTTCAGCCCAAGATCTAGCAAAACACATGCTCCAATCTTTTGCCACTTGATAGCCAGCCTCTATTGCGTAATTAATGCTATGGGATGGCTTCATTAAATAGATAAACCACCTGGCTTGAACTGTGCAATCCTCATGGGCTACTCCACCTATCCGTGTGTTGCAAATAGCAACTGTATAGTCACAACTGATAGTTAACCTGCTCTTTCACCTATCTCTGCACTAGTCTCCACTGAAACTGTCCATGCACTCAAGTTAACTGATGTATTATTTAGTTGATTAATGAGTTTATAATTAGTGAATTAATTAATAATTAATTCACACCACTCTCACTAATTGTATCAATTAGTTAAACTGAATACAAATAGCTCAACTATGTTTAAATTAGTTAAACTAAATACAACTCCACTAACTTCCTCAATCAACTCCACCAAACTCTGTCACATGAGTTCTAACTGAAGTATTCATGAAATAGCTCCACATAACCCTTAGGAATAGCGTAATTCCTTCTGTCAGCTGCATGTGCCACTTCTGTGCACTTAACTGAAGTGCTCCAAGAGGATAAGATAATGTTTAGAGTCCAAATATTATTAAGAGCTAATAATATTCGACATATCTATTTTTAGACTGGCAATCTAAAAATAGATTCTGCCCAGTATGTCTAAAAATAGAAGTCCATCTATTTTTCCGACTTGACCAACCATCCACAAATAGCATCCTGCAACTCATAGAACATGATCCATATGTCTAAAAATAGACATAGTCTAAAAATAGACTTTGCGCCAAAAATAGCCTGCGGGCCCACTTAGTGAAGGTGACTCCTTTCCACTAAGCTCATCATATTGTTGCAATCTCAACATGCAACACTAAATCATTCATCATTATTCTTCAAACCGTTTAAATATTGACAGAGATTTCATAGCACGTTTCATTTGACAAGTGTCAGATTTGCTACGAAACTATTAGGTGTTTCTGTAGCAAATCCTGTTAATTTCCTGCTATATTTGCTGCAGACTTAGACAGTTTGGTTACAAATGGCAAAATTTCAGACTTGTGGTCATTTCCAAGTGTTAGCTCAAAACATACTCCTCTGATGTGACTTGGACTCATTTCTAAGATCTTAACCTAAGTTTAAAAAATTCAAATACACCATAAAATTCATCATTTTATGATATTTTGCAAACTAAGAAATTTGAAGGAGTATTATGGCTGATTTTCAAGCATCAGATTTTGAAAATTTGTGGAGTGATAACAGTGGCTCCATTATGGATCGCATACCCCTGTGGTATGCTAAGAACTCGTAGCTTCAGTGTTGCAATCATCCTTTTATAAATAAAAACTCTGAATTTTTGCCCAAACTTCTCCTTCAAACTATCCTTACTGAAAATGCTCAGTTAACCTTGAGCTTATTTGCATATACCTACCTACCTACCCTATCAACTGTACACTTCTTTCATCTCAATCAATGTGAAATTTCCAATGTAGCCAATCATTTGTTTTATCTGATATTTGAAATTTTTGGTTGCATTGTTCTTCAAAGCAACTATGAAATTGATATGACCATTGCCACTGAAATTGCCTCTGATCTTCATAGCAAAAGTAAAGCTGAAACATTGGGGAGTAAAAATATTCAATGTATTCAGCTATAGGATCCCAGAAAACATGATCAGCTTGATGGTCCTCATAACATTCTGTTACTTCTAAAAACTGATCTTCAGTCACACAACATTTATTTGATAAGTGATCCAACTGCCTTTCTGAATGGTTTCCATAGACAATGTATTTCTCCTCATCCATATGATCATTTTTAGATGTAATCTGCTGTAAAGAAATGCAGGAATAATCAATCCTTTCCTCTGCCTGAGGGTCAGTAAAACAATCTTCCAGTATTTCTTCTTGGTATTTGCACTGATTTTCATTTTCATCATAATCTTAAGACTGACAAGTCTGCAGCATATCTATATCAATCTCAGAGGATGAAATATGATTTTCAAAAGTATTCTCTTGCTGATTTCCATGATGGATCCTAGGGGATGTTATTATTTCTTCTAGTTTTTGGAAAGTATGGTCATGAAGAGCCTCTAAAATTTCTTCATCCATAAATTCATCATCACCATAACAATCTTCCAAATACTGAATAAAACCCACAGAATGCTTACAACAATCTTTGACCAGCAATAGAGATGGATGACATTCTTTATACATCTCATAGAATTCATCATGAAATTTAGTAAGAGAATACAATAAACCATCTGCTAAACCTTTATACCAAGACCATGCTTTTCCTTCTAGAGTGGTCATAAACATCCTCATAAGACAGTCTTCAGGAATCTGAAGCTTAAGACTATGTACATGTAGATGAAACCTAACCAAATGAAGAGCAACATTGTCTTTCTTTTCATCTTTTAATATTGGAAGATCATCTAACCAATCAAATTTTGGCATAGGATTTGGAGAACTAGGAATATGAGACCAATTCATAGGAGCCTACCTGGCATTTTTTCTTGCATTGGAACTCATCCTGAAACATCATGATCTAGGCAAATGATCTTCTCAGCAGTGGAGTCACCTTCCAATTTGTTATTTGATGTGTGGAGTTGCCAAGGTAGTTTTGCAGCCTCGAACAGATTCTGAGATCCTGCTACCTTCAAGAGTTCAGCTTCACGATTTTTTGGGAGAGATGTATCTTCAGACTCCCGGAAAACGCACCAAAATGTTTTCACCAAAATAGGACCCTGGTAGGCTGCTGATCAGACTACCTTAGTGTAACTATTTCAAACCAATATTTTGGCTGAGGCTTAGCCTCCTTAGCCTGAGAGGGCTCTCTCAAGGGTTATTGATTTTTTATAAATATAGATGGCTAACTCTATGGTTTGTGGTTTTGTATGTTTGCAGGTTGAAAGATGAAGACAAGTTACCATTGGGCTATGGAGTCAGTGATAGGGATAAGATAACAAAATGGCTCTTCTTATAAAACTGAGGCTTGTATATACTTCAATGAAAAAGGTAGTACATTCATAAAGGTCTCAATAACTTAAGGTTCAAAGGACGTCAGAGCATGTGTGCATGAATTCTGAGTAATGATACCTCAAGGTACTGAAAAGAAAGTAATTAGAAGAGATTCATCAAATCTTAACACCTAAAGGAAGTCAAAGCATGAATAACATGAATTCTGAGTAATAAGTCTTTAAACATTGAAGAACAACATCCAAAGATAAGACCAAAGAGCTCAATTCACCATAAATCAACACTTAAAGGAAGTCAGAGCATGTTCCCATGAATTCTGAGTATTAAGCATAAAAAATATGGAAGTAAAACATATGAGAGAAGAAATAAATCTCACTGAAGTATAATAAGAATCTCAGCTTCAGAAAAAGTCACTCTGTTTCTATATATATCAATCTGCTCAAAGCATTTACAAAATTAGCTATTCTGATTACATTTTCCAACCCTTGGTACCTCGAAATATACATTATTTATAGGCGTTTTAGCCTTTACAACTACCTTGCCAAGTGGCCAAACCATTTTAATTTAATAGACACTTAAAACTAACTATTGACTAACTTCTAGAGACTAAGACTGACATCTATTCGAAACAAGAGTAAGAGTCCTACTAGGACTAGAACTCTTAATTATTACAATCAAAACAAACTAATCCAAGTCATCCTCGAGAGGAATCCTAACTTTATACCATGCTGCCTATTAAAAAAACATTTATATCATGACAGCCTTCATGGAATAACTTTGCCCATCATTTTTTAAAATTTAGTTTGATGACATGGCACATGTTGGACTATTGTCTTCAAACTCTTCTTTTGACTAAAGTCTCCACTTGGAAAAAACTGATACTCTTTGACCCCTAATGATGAGTAACCTTACATGTGCTTGATCCTTTTCATGCCTTATCATTATTTGTCATAAAACTGTCTTCTCTGCTAAAACTCTGTTTTTGAGCTACGAAAACAACCTATTTTCGTAGCGCATCCCAAAAGTTGATATATAATATTATTTTTCTGATTTTAACCCTTGGAAGATGTTATATGACCAAAAAAAATAAGCATGACCTTTAAAATTGCTTACTTCCATCAATTTTTTGCTTCTCAAAACCAAAAAGATACTTTCAGAAATTCCGCAGCAAAAACTGGCCTTCAAGCCTGCCACTTGCTGCGGAATTGCCTAATACTTAGATAATTCAATAAAACTTGCATCTGAGCTTCAAAAAGTATATGAACATGAATGTAGGTATTTTTTTGACAATATAAGACAAAAATATGCTGATCTAATTGTTACCTTATTGCATGTCAGTGTTTTCAAGCAGCTTTGTTTACATCTTCTCTTTCCAAGTCTCTTTTCTCCAATTCAGTTCTCATCAGTTCCATTTCCTCTTTTAATTCTTTCACTTGTCTTTGTAGGTTTCTCTGAAATTGGCCACAAAATCTCATGACACCTCTGGATGATGCCCTTGCAATTTATGAATGAATTCGATGCATTGGGCCTTTGTAAACAACTCTGTGAAATATTCATTTTCTAAAACCAAGTATGGAGCTGTAGGTTCATAGCGGAATGGTATACCTCCTTTGTAAGCATTCTTGGGTGTAGCTGTAGCCATTCCCAGTGTGATGAAATAGTGGCTTACCTTACCTCTTTACACCTGTTCGGGATAGAACGCTTGATAACAGAGAGCAACTAAAATGGGATGAGACTGATACAATTGACAAGGGTTTTTATAGGGTAGCTTCCTAACAGAGAGATGCTTTAGCAACGAATGATGAGTGCGGAAAGATAAAACATAAAGTATGAGAGTGGAATGAGAGGATGTAGAAACACATGATGACTGACATGGAAAGCTTTTAAAATGATGGTTTAAATCTCGCAGTAGGTCCTTGCAACACTAAATCATTCATCATTATTCTTCAAACCGTTTAAATATTGATAGAGATTTCGTAGCACATTTCATTTGACAAGTGTTAGATTTGCTACGAAAATATTAGGTGTTTCCGTAGCAAATATTGTTAATTTCCTGCTATATTCGACGTGGACTTAGACAGTTTGGTAACAGATGGAAAAATTTCGGACTTGTGGTCATTTCCAAGTGGCAGCTCAAAACATACTCCTATGATGTGACTTGGACTCATTTCTAAGATCTTAACCTAAGTTTAAAAAATTTAAATACACCATAAAATTCATCATTTTATGATATTTTGCAAACTAAGAAATTTGAAGGAGTATTATGGCTGATTTTCAAGCATCAGATTTTGAAAATTTGTGGAGTGATAATAATTCTTTTAGGACATACCCTCTTTTCATATTTTAAATATGGGAAAACATTTGCAGAAAGCAAAGGTATGTACAATATTTGCAAATTTCTACACAATCAATTCAAAATTATGAATCCAATTATTATAGGACCCTAACAGTGACTTCACATGGGGATGGCATCTCCTTGTGAGATGTCAAGAACACCGTTGACTAGTAGCCTAATCCATTGGGCCAATCCCAAGCATGCACATGTTTTTTTTTATAATGGCTGTGATTGAAAATCTTGAACTGAAATCACACCTTTTTTTGCAAAATGAAATTTGATCTAAAAGTAAAAGGTGCTGCAACCTTCAAACCAAACTACTAAATCATCAAGACTTGAGGGCATTCTCGGCTTTAAATCTTAATGAATTATTTCAACACTTTCTAAAAATTGAAACTGAAATAAAACTTGCCGATGAAAATGAATTTCACTCAAACTGAAATTCTACCTACCTACTCTAATCAGCTGTTCAACTGCTGGATAGGTAAAATGAAAATTCCAATGAAACCATTCAAGAATTATATAAATTGATAGATTTTGTTGCATTTTCTTGCTGATTATCAAAACTGTAGTTCTGCAAACCTTTAGAAACTTGTAAACATATGTGAAGATAAGGAAATACTCAATTTCCTTTGTTGACTCTAGAAAATGTACAAAAGGATCTTCCAAGGTATATGTACAAATGTTCAATTGATCCAAGTAACTGTATATCTGTTTTGGATGGCCTTCATGCCATGAAACTAAACTGTTATCTCCCTGCAAAATTAATCTGTGATTGTCCTGAGGAAATTGCAGACTTTCAGATAAGCTTTGTGATGATTTTTCTATTGATAAAAATGTTTGTTTGATGAAACCTTCATCTTGATCTTGAAACTAATAGTCAATAAATGGAGAAAGGATTTGAATGCATTCATTATCCAACATATATGCTATTGGATCATGAAAAAATTGGAAGGATTGCTCCAACCTATTGCATATAGGTTTGAATGGAATTTCATAGATTTCTACAGGATGCTCATCCTTTGCTCTAAAGATATTATACCACATTTATTTTAAAATTTTAAATGATTCAAAACATAGTGGTATGGAACTTTCCTGTGTCATTTGATAAGATACTTCAATGGAATTTGATAATTTCATTTGTGAAATTGAAAAATTCTGATTAAGAATTTGATTGTCTTCTCTGTTGTCAATCACAATTTCTAAAGACTGCTGATTATTGATTGCTTTAAAGTTGTCTCTAATGAACTGAAATGAGGCAAAACAAAGAGGTAGAGAACCTTCAATTATTTCCAATTTTTTTGTACTTTCTTCTTCATTCTCTTGGCTGATTTGCATAGGCTGATCACTGTATTCAAACTGCTGAAACATAATGTCTTCTTTCCACAAATTGGCTACCGATTGCTCTGTAAACTTAGTTTGAGTTTGAAGAACATAATTATCATCATACTGATCATATTCAGGCAAATCATAAAAAGGAGGAATGTCATCAAACATACACATTAAATCAGAAAATTGTTTCTCAACATATTGATCTGTAAATTCATTTTCTGATCTATGGTATTTTTTATTAGTAGGAATTTGCTTATGGTTAGAAAATTCTTCTTTTCTTGTAATTAGTGGGTCATGTTGATATTGAACAAAGAATCCATCTTTCGTGATGATCTTTTGTATCTTTTCTTCTATCCTTCTTGTCAAAATGCTGAGTTTTACCTCTGCAATATTATTTCTCTCTTCTTCTATTTTCAACCTTTCTTTTCTAATTTGCAAATTAATTTTTACATCAATTGCAATATTCTGCATCTGCTCAAGTGTTTCTGAATCTTTTTCTCTTAGCTGAAACTCTATTTCTAGATCAAAGGCACTTGGATAATTCAAGAGGGATGAATCAGGAAGAGGTCTGATATTTCATGGCATTGAATAGTAAACTTGATTGAATCTATCATAAAATTGTTGTATTTTCTCATTTGGATGTCTTTTCAACTGATTATATTCTTCTATGATTACAAAAAGATTGATTTTGATTATCCATCTATCAAGAAAAATTTTGACAAACTGTTGGAAATTTGAGATGCTTGCACTAGGCAGATTCTTGAACCAACTCTTTACTCTACTTTGAAAATAAAGAGCAAAAAGCCTGATTTTAACATCATATTCATCAATCTCAAATAAGTCAATATAATTCTCAAAACCTTGAATATGTTTTTGGGCAATGATGTTAACATTCTCTCCATCAAAAGTAGGAAGATGTTTAAAATAGCTATCAGGAAAATCATGAAGTATAGGAGGTAAGATGAGGGGCTTATATATATCAGGAACTTTACAAGGTACAAGGATATGTACAGGGATTATGAGATCAGTATTGATTACTTGAAGCTTATTAATTAGAAAAGGACCATCATATGTTTCAGAAAATAACTACTCAAAGGAATCAGGAGAATTAATATTTACAATCTCCAAAGAAAAGTAGTTAAAGATTAATCTAAGATCTTCACTAAAATACAATATACATTGAAAAAATTTCTTGATGAGAAAGAACATAATGTCTTGGATTAAGATCCAAGTTGAAAACCTGATATTCCAATGATGTTCTTCCAGGTTCATTTTTCCAGTGGAGTCTTGATTTTGAATTTGATTTGGAGTTGGAGTCGCCAGGTGGATGATTTTAACCCTTGTGTGTCTGATCACTGTCCACCATCATAGATCATATCTTACACTTGTATAATTTTTTCTGAAGGAATAGATTGATATGTCTCCAGTATGTTATCACTCAGTAATTTCTCAAGGTTAAAGAAAGAACTCACCGAGGTAAGCACAAACGTACTTTTAAGACTTAGGATCTAGCCTTCCTAATGCTCAGAGAGGGCTCTCTCTATATGATTTATCTTTGTTGATTTTAGTTGATTTTAGGCTAGTTATGTAGGGTAAATTGGTTTTGGATTTTTGATTTGATTTGGTGGTGAAATCACTTACTCAGATGGATAGATGTATGTCTGTATTCCATTGGGAAAATGGAGTCAATGTGTCAAGCAACATGACATAATCAAGGTCAAAAGGAAATGTTCACAGGGCAAGATAGCTGGGTCAATTCGGATCTTCAGGTTGAATGGTGAAATGGTTTTTATTGGGATGAGAGAGCAGTTAAGGGTTCTCAGAATTGGATAATGAGTGAAAAGGTAGGGGTCAATCGAAAATAGGGAGCAATTAATAATTCCCTAATCTGGATATCAGAAGAAAACATGTAAATGATAAATAGTTCAAGACAAAGTGTAATTAAACATATTCTGTAATAATATTCCTGTTATATCACTTAGATTAAGCAAACATATAAGCATGTGAAAAACATAAGAAATTGACAAATAACAAGTGAAAATACTTCACTAAAGTGGCTCAACACATGAATCCTGTAATATGATGTTTTATTGCTTGATCTAGTCAGCTGGCTTGAAAATGACACAAAGAACCCCCAGGTTCCAGAATAGTACAACTATAGAAATGTTTAGCAATTCATCCACCCTAAATACTTTGAATTATGAAGTATTTATAATAAAACTAATACAAAATATCTTGTTTGTTTCTCTTATGCTGGTTTGTCTCTCACGATGTCTTCTTCTTCTGCTCTGTCTTTATACTGGGTGTATTTGACTTATCTCGTAATTCTTCTTTTAATTTTTAAACACTGTCTTTGTTTTCACCTTATATTTTTGTTACCTTTTCACTTTTACCCTGTCTTCGTAAACTTCATTATCTGAATCTTTGTTTTCATCTTTCTTTTATGACTTTTAGTAAAATTAGATTTTACTAAAAGATCAGTTTGAATTCATGTAAAAATGTGAATTTGCTACTGTTGTTTGTAAATATTTTTATCTTCTGTTATGAGTATTTGTGAAATTTTGTCTCTCTTTGAGTAAATGATTTCTTTCTGTGCTACATTGCAGGCTTTAACTTGATATTTCTTCTGTGTATGAAAATTCTGCTTAAATCTCGAGAATCTAGATTAAATAGTTTGAACTAGTATCAACTGTTTATCCAAATTCTCCTTTTGCTAATAACCTACAAAAAAAAAACAATCGTTAATAGAACACAGGCTGTAGGGATGCAATATGGCTTTGGAGGAACAAGGGAGGTTTGTGGATTAAGTCTGGTTTACAAAGGGGTTTTAATTAGGGTTGGAAATGATCTTCCAAGCCCTTTATGTCGTAGATTCGCAGTTTAAACATGATATGTTATGGACAAAATAACAAGTTTTCAGATTGCATAGTAATTTTATTACATTGGATTATTGCATGGTGCAAAGTGGAAGGTGGCATGATGGTTTAACACTGCACGGGGTTAACAAGTAAATGAATTATCGCATGGGCTAACAGTGGTTTTTGGCACCATGGGAAATTTGGTTAATGGTTTCATTTGGAGGATGTGATAAAGTGAGGGATTGCTGCGTGGCAGAGGGAGAAGGTTACAAAAATACTCATTTCGCATCCTCTTGTGACTTTAAACTTCAGAATGAAGGGGGTTGCGAAAAGGATTAGGGCTGTTGGATTTGCTCTTGGAATAATCAGATGGTTTTCAGGTTTTAAAAATTTTAACGCGGTGGGGTCGAAACCTAAATATGCGGAGGAGTATGTAAGTGGGTCAGGTCATATATTAATAATGGGTTAGGGATATATTTTAAACTAGAATTAAGATAATATGAAAATGGAAGGGTTTATATATTAAGGGGGTTTAATAAATAATATGGTAGGATGTTAAAAAATATATTAAGAATCGGGGTTTGTTAAAAAGTGGGTTTTTAATTAAAAATGGGAGTTAATAAGGAGAATGAATTTTTTAAGCTAGGATTTTTAGAAAAAGGGAAAAAAGCGGAGTTAGTTAGGGAAAAAGGGTTTTTAGGATGGAGAAAGGGGTTTTTGGAGGGGAAATGGTTAGACTAAGGTGAAAGGAATATTAGTAAAAGGGAAAGGGCTAAAATGAGGGAGAAAGGAATATTTTACAAGGGGAGAAAGTGTGTTTTAAAAGGATGTTAATAATACGAAATAAACCAACTAATGCTTTCCAATGACTTGCAAAAAGTGTTTCTGCCTACCCTTCTTTATCCTAGCATTTTTATTTCCTTTTCTTGGGCGCATTTAGGTTTGCTGACCCTTTATTTCTTTGAGTAAGAAAACTATCTACTTCTAACCTTATGACGTCTGACGGCTCAGATTAAACTAATGAGCTCGTTTATTTCTCTACCTAACTACTGATCTGCCAAGATTAAACATTTTGGCTAGATATTTATTCTATATCTATCATCATGAAAGGTCAAGATTAAGCAGTTTGACCTTCATGGATTGTGACATTTTAACAAGCTGTACACAATCTTTATTTTGCAATAAAAGTAAATAGTAGTGGCATTTCGGTTTGCATCACTTTCATGAACTATTTTGGTGGGGTTCATATTTAATATTCTTTTTTGATCTTCTTTTATTTTTGTCCTTTGATTATTCTTTTAGGACATACCCTATTTTCATCTTTTAAATATGGGAAAAGATTTGCACAAAGCAAAGGTATGTACAATATTTGCAAAATTCTACACAGTCAATTCAAAATTATTAATCCTATTATTCTAGGACCCTAATAGTGGCTTCACATGGGGATGGCATCTCCTTGTGAGATGTCAAGAACACCGTTGACTAGTAGCCTAATCCATTGGGCCAATCCCAACCATGCACATGTTTTTTTGTATAATCTCTGTGTTTGAAAATCTTGAACTGAAATCACACCTTTTTCTGCAAACTGAAATCTGATCTGAAACTAAAAGGTGTTGCAACCTTCAAACCAAAATAATAAATCATCAAGACTTTAGGGCATTCTCGGCTTTAAATCTTAATGAATTATTTCAACACTTGCTGAAAATTGAAACTGAAATAAAACTTGCTGATGAAAATGAAATTCACTAAAACTGAAATTATACCTACCTACTCTAATCAGCTGTCTAATTGCTAGTTAGGTAAAATTAAAATGCCAATGAAACCATTCAAGCATTATATACATTGATATATTTTTCTGCATTTTCGTGTTGATTATCAAAACTGTAGTTCTGCAAACCTTTAGAAACTTGTAAACAGATGTGAAGATAATGAAATACTCAATTTCCTTTGTTGACTCTAGAAACTGTACAAAAAGATATTCCAAGGTATATGTACAAATGTTCATATGATTCAAGCAACTGTATATCTATTCTGGATGGCCTTCATGCAATGAAACTAAACTGTTATCTCCCTGCAAAATTAATCTGTGATTTTCCTGAGGAAATTGCAGATTTTCAGATAAGCTCTTTGATTATTTTTCTATTGATAAAAAAGTTTGTTTGATGAAACATTCATCTTGATCTTGAAACTCATAGTCAATAAAAATGAGAAAAGATTTGAATGAATTCATTAGTCAACATATCTGCTATTGGATCATGAAAAAATTGGAAGGAATGCTCCAACCTATTGCATATAGGTTTGAATGGAATTTCATAGATTTCTACAGGATGCTCATCCTTTGCTCTAAAGATATTATACCACATTTCCTTTAAAATTTGAAATGATTCAAAACATAGTGGTATGGAACTTTCCTGTGTCATTTGATTAGATATTTCAATGGAATTTGGTAACTGCAATTGTGAAATTGGAAAATTCTGATTAAGAGTTTCATTGTCTTCTTTGTTGTTAATCACAATTTCTAAAGACTACTGATTATTGATTTCTTTAAAGTTGTCTCTAATGAACTGAAATGAGGCAAAACAAAGAGGTAGAGAACCTTCACTTATTTCCAAATTTTATGTACTTTCTTCTTCATTCTCTTGGCTGATTTGCATAGGCTGATCACTGTATTCAAACTGCTGAAACTGAATGTCTTCTTTCCAAAAATTGGCTACTGATTGCTCTGTAAACTTAGTTTGAGTTTGAAGAACATAATTATCATCATACTGATCATATTCAGGAAAATCATAAAAAGGAGGAATGTCATCAAACATACACATTAAATCAGAAATTTTTTTCTCAACATATTGTTCTGTAAATTCATTTTTTGATCTATGGTATTTTTGATTAGTAGGAATTTGCTTATGGTTATAAACTTCTTCTTTTCTTGTAATTAGTGTGTCATGTTGATCTTGAACAAAGAATCCATCTTTCGTGGTGATCTTCTGTATCATTTCTTCTATCTTTCTTGTCAAAATGTTGAGTTTTACCTCTGCAATATTATTTCTCTCTTCTTTTGTTTTCAACCTTTCTTTTCTAATTTGAAAATTAATTTTTACATCAATTGCAATATTCTGCATCTGCTCAAGTGTTTCCGAATCTCTTTCTCTTAGCTGAAAATCTATTTCTAGATCAAAGGCACTTGGATAATGCAAGAGGGCTAAATCAGGAAGAGGTATGATATTTCATGGAATTGAATAATAAACTTGATAGAATCTATCATAAAATTGTTGTATTGTCTCATTTGGATGTATTTTCAACTGATTATATTCTTCTATGATTACAAAAAGATTGACTTTGTTTATCCATATAGCAATAATTTTTTTGACAAACTATTGGAAATTTGAGATGCTTGCACTAGGCAGATTCTTGAACCAACTCTTTACTCTACTTTGAAAAGAAAGAGCAAAAAGCCTGATTTTAACAACATCTTCATCAATCTCAAATAATTCAATATAATTCTCAAAACCTTGAATATGTTTTTGGGCAGTGATGTTAACATTCTCTCCATCAAACTTAGGAAGATGTTTAAAATAGTTATTAGGAAAATCATGAAGTATAGGAGGTAAGATGAGGGGCTTATATCTATCAGGAACTTTACAAGGTACATGGATATGTACAGGTATTATGAGATCAGTATTGATTACTTGAAGCTTATTAATTAGAAAAGGATCATCATATGTTTCAGAAAACAACCGCTCAAAGGAATCAGGAGAATTAATATTTATAATCTCCAAAGGAAAGTAGTTAAAGATTAATCTAAGATCTTCACTAAAATACAATATACATTGAAAAATTTTCTTGATGAGAAAGAACATAATGTTTTGGATTAAGATCCAAGTTGAAAACCTGATATTCCCATGATATTCTTCCAGGTTCATTTTTCCAGTGGAGTCTTGATTTTGAAATTTATTTGGAGTTGGAGTCGCTAGGTTGATGATTTAAACCCTTGTGTGTCTGATCACTGTCCACCATCATAGATCAGATCTGATACTTGTATAATTTTTTCTAAAGGAATAGATTGATATGTCTCCAGTATGGTTGCCAGTATGTTATCATTCAGTAATTTCTTAAGGTTAAAGAAAGAACTCACCGAGGTAACCACAAACCTACTTTTAAGCCTTAGGATCTAGCCTTCCTAATGCTCAGAGAGGGCTCTCTCTATATGATTTATCTTTGTTGATTTTAGTTGATTTTAGGCTAGTTATGTAGGGTAAATTGGTTTTGGATTTTGATTTGATTTGGTGGTGAAATCACTTACTCATATGGATAGATGTATGTCTATATTCCATTGGGAAAATAGAGTCAATGTGTCAAGCAACAGGACATAATCAAGGTCAAAAGGAAATGTTCATAGGGCAAGATAGTTGGGTCAATTCAGATCTTCAGGCTGAATGGTGAAATGGTTTTTATCGGGATGAGAGAGAAGTTAAGGATTCTCAGAACCAGATAATGAGTGAAAAGGCAGGGGTCAATCGAAAATAGGGAGAAATTAAGAATTCCCTAATATGGATATCACTAGAAAACATGTAAATGATAAAAATTTCAAGACAAAGTTTAATTAAACATATTCTGTAATAATATTCCTGTTATATTACTTAGATTAAGCAAACATATAAGCATGTGAAAAACATAAGAAATTGACAAAGAACAGGTGAAAATACTTCACTAAAGTGGCTCAACACATGAATCCTGTAATATGATGCTTTATTGCTTGATCAAGTTAGCTGGCTTGAAAATGATACAAAGAACCCCCAGGTTCCAGAATAGTACAACTATAGAAATGCTCAGCAATTCATCCACCCTAAATACTTAGAATTATGAAGTATTTATAATAAAACTAATCCAAAATATCTTGTTTGTTTCTCTTATGCTGGTTTGTCTCTCACGATGTCTTCTTCTTTTGATCTGTCTTTAAGCTGGGTGTATCTAAATTGTCTCATAATTTTGCCTTTGATTTTTAAACATTGTCTTTGTTTTCACCTTACAGTTCTATTACCTTTTCACTTTTACCTTGTCTTCGTAAACTTCATTATCTGAATCTTTATTTTCATCTTGCTTTTATGACTTTTAGTAAAATTAGATTTTACTAAAAGATCAGTTTGACTTCATGTAAAAATGTGAATTTGCTGCTGCTGTTTGTAAATATTTTTATCTTCTGTTATGACTATTTGTGCAAATTTGTCTCTCTTTGAGTAAATGATTTCTTTCTATGCTACATTGCAGGCTTTAACTTGATTTTTCTTCATTGTATGAAACTTCCGCTTAAATCCCGAGAATCTCGATTAAACAATTTGAACTAGTATCAACTGTTTATCCAAATTATCCTTCTGCTAATAACCTACAAAACAAAAAACAATTGTTAATAGAACACAGGCTGTAGGGATGCTATATCGCTTTGGAGGAACAGGGGAGGTCTGTGGATTAAGTCTGGTTTGCAGAGGGGTTTTAATTAGGGTTGGCAATGATCTTCCAGGTCCTTTATGTCATAAATTTGCAGTTTAAACATGATATGTTATGGAAAAAATAGCAGGTTTTCAAATGGCGTAGTAAATTTTATTACATTGGATTACTGCATGGTGTAAAGTGGAAGGTGGCATGATGGTTTAACACTGCACGAGGTTAACAAGTAAACAACTTATTGCATGGGCAAATAGTGGTTTTTCGCATCGTGGGAAAGTGGTTAATGGTTTTCATTTGGAGCATGCGATAAAGTGAGGGATCGCCGCATGGAAGAGTGAGAAGGTTGCAAAACTACTCATTTCACATCCTCTCATGACTTTAAACTTTGAAATGCTGGGGGATGCAAAAATGATTAGGGCCATTGGATTTTGTCTTGGAGTAATCAAACGGTTGTCGAATTTTAAAGCTTTTAACGTGGTGGGGTCGAAACCTAAATATGCGGAGGAGTATGTTAGTGGGTTGGGTCATATATTATTAATGGGTTAGGGATATATTTTAAACTGGAATTAATATAATATGAAAATGGAAGGGTTTATATATTAAGGGGGTTTAATAGATAATATGGTGCGATGTTAAAAAATATATTAAGAATGAGTGTTTGTTAAAAAGTGGGTTTTTAATTAAGAATGGGAGTTAATAAGGAGAATGAAGTTTTTAAGCTAGGATTTTTAGAAAAAGGGAAAAAAGCGGAGTTAGTTATGGAAAAAGGGTTTTTAGGATGGAGAAAGGGGTTTTTGGAGGGGAAATGGTTAGACTAAGGGGAAAGGAGTATTATTAAAAGGGAAAGGGTTAAAATGAGGGAGAAAGGAATATTTTACAAGGGGAGAAAGTGTGTTTTAAAAGGATGTTAAGAATAAGAAATAAACCAACTGATGCTTTCCAATGACTTGCAAAAAGTGTTCCTGCCTAC
This sequence comes from Pinus albicaulis, assembly GCA_034641835.2. Lineage (NCBI taxonomy): Eukaryota > Viridiplantae > Streptophyta > Pinopsida > Pinales > Pinaceae > Pinus > Pinus albicaulis. The sequence goes on along the minus strand of CM076578.1, from coordinate 1,756,996,652 downwards.
CCTTCTTTATCCTAGCATTTTTATTTCCTTTTCTTGGGCGCATTTAGGCTTGCTGACCCTTTATTTCTTTGAGTAAGCAAACTATCTACTTCTAACCTTATGATGTCCGACGGCTCAGATTAAACTAATGAGCTCGTTTATTTCTCTACCTAACTACTGATCTGCCAAGATTAAACATTTTGGCTAGATCTTTATTCTCTATCTACCAACATGAAATTTAAAGCATGAAAGGTCAAGATTAAGCAATTTGATTTTCATGGATTGTGGAATAAGCTGCACACAATCTTTATTTTGCAGTAAAAGTAAATAGTAGTGGCATTTGGATTTGCATCACTTTCGTGATCTATTTTGGTGGGGTTCATATTTAATATTATTTTTTTATCTTCTTTTCTTTTTGTACTTTGATTGTTATTTTAGGACATATTCTCTTTTCATCTTTTATATATGGGAAAACATTTGCAGAAAGAAAAGTTATTTACAATATTTGCAAAATTCTACACAATCAATTCAAAATTATGAATCCTATTATTATAGGACCCTAACATTGTGAATGAATAAAGGAACTTCTCTTAAACTAGACCTTATGATATCTAGAAATTGTGTTGTGATCATGATTATGTTGACGTTTATATATGTATACATGTATGTATGCCATGTCTGATAGGGTTGTCATCGATCATAATTGTTTAATGTTAATGTTTATATGTATATGTATGTATGTATGTCGTTGTCTGACAGGATCATGATTGTTTTATGCTAATGCTTATATATGTATGTATCTATGTCACTATCTGACATGGTTTTCAAGGATCATTCTTGTAGAGGAATGATTGTTTATGCATGTGAATGAAATGAAGAGGTTCTTGGTATTATGAGGAATTAAGTGGGAAGAGTAAATATGATAGATCTACGAGGTCAGTATCATGTGGACATGAATTGATATTATATGCTTGTAATATGCCTATATTTGTGTTATGACAGGTAATTTTGATGGATACATCAATGGAATAGAAGTAGTATAATCTATGACATGTTAGGATAAGAGTGGATAGTGGAAGGACACTAGAATCAAGGTTGTTTTGTAGATTCAGTGTGTGGTCTATGAATGTTCATTACTATTGTTGTGTATATGTTACGCGTGTTGTATATTCAATGATTGTACTTATGGTTATGTGTACATGTAATGTAACGTACACCTCCCCTCACACCTACCCAAGTAACTGGCCAACGGGGATAAACATGAGATGAAGGGCAGTTAAGATAGAATCAACCTCCCTGGGGACTTTAAGGAAGTGGAATCGAAGCGAAAAACCATAACACATACCTATAACACCTAATACAGGACCCCCGGAGGCTATCCCAGTCATCCACCTAAATTTTCCCTGGGTACCACTAAACTTTTATGAATAAATTCCTCCGGACACTCCCACAAGCCTGCATGCCTGCGTCTGGGAGGCTCTGGACACACCCACAAGCCTGCATGCCTGCATCCAGGGACTATTTCTAGCAGACTTGTACCAGAGTCAACAGGATTTAAGGCACTTTTCAAGCCCAAAATTACGGCCACTGCCCAGAAATTGTTGTAGCTTCCAAAATCCATTAAACACATGATGACAAGACTAATAAACCAAAAAATAACTCCAGGATTAGGCCTGACCATCCCCAACCGATACTGAAATTCTGTCAAACACTTGGCATGAATGAAATCTGCAGGTATGGATACAATAAAAAGTATGAATGACTGAAAAATCTTATGAAACATTACAATAAGGATCACCACCCTCTTCCTTGAACTAATATGACATCAATTGGGTCTTGCATCCATTATTTTAACAATTACAAGTAAATACATGAAATAACCATGACATGAACTAGTCATTTAACCATGCTTATAAGCAACATAAAACCATGGAAATAACAATGAGATAACAACCATTAAATATACACATTAATAAGTAAAAAAGTAAGAGAACTTAGCTTCCATTAAACATAGGCAATAACCGACTAGGTTCAGGACTTCCACATACCACTTGACCATAGACATGGCTAAGCTAAATCCCTGTGCCATATTCCAAGCATGAATGTGGGATCTCATTGACAAACCAATCCAAAACACAACCAAGGGAATCTAGAGGCTAAACCACCTCCACCCTCACCGTACCATAATCACACCACAACCGGTGCTCTGATCACAAAGCCAAACCGAACTTGGAATGCCATCCAGAATCGATCACTATCCTTGAGGAATTTTCCATCTCCCTATCTCTCAGGCTTTACCTCAATCCAATCCTGGATTAATAGGCCCTAAACTGATACATCTCCCTCGGAATTTATCGTGTATCCCACAAAAACTGGTCAAGGGATTCCTAGGCCTTTGGGAATTTTCCTTGAGACCACCTCCACCCAAGATTTTGAAATCCATCTGGCAATTCCAAAGCTTAAAACCGAGATCAAAATACCAACACACCATGGCATTTGGAAAAATACAAGGAAAGGATGAAAACCACTATCAAAACTCGGCAAAACATGCCACAGACATCAAGAGAACCAAATACCAACATGCACAAGCCATGCATGTACAAACCAACTAGGAAATAATACATGCAATATGTTACCTGCTACAAGTATTCATGTTGAATATACTAGATATTTCTCTTCCTTTCTTGATCCTTGCTTTCCTTTCCCTTCCTTGTCCTTCCTTTGCTTTCTTTCCTCTTTCTTGGCTCAATGTTGAAATGCTCCAAGAAAACTCTAAGTATCCAAGAATGTGAGAGGGATAGTGATGAGAGAGCTCCAAAAATGAACTGACTAAAAGCTTGAACCAACAAAATCTTGCCAATTGATCCTCGTAAGCCTTTTTATCAATGAGGCCTTTATTTTCTTCATTTTCCATTATTTTCCTTCAAATTCATCCTCACATGCAACCTATGACCTTTTATCTTCCTTTTGTCCTATTTTCCATTATTTTCATAAATAAATGTGCCAAAAATTCCATTTTTCCTTTCCAATGCCTTTGTCATTGCCTTTGCCAATTTCCTTAGCCATAATAAACCAAAATGAACACCCGCTAGGATGTCTTTGCCCAACATTCAACATGGAATAAGTGTCCCTTAACTGTGGTCTTATTTTTTCCTTTATTAACTTTTATTACATGAAATTTTAGCCTGGGTCTATTACAGAACCCTCCCCCTTGGGGTAACATTGTCCTCAGTGTTCAATGACACCTACAAAATAGCAAAACATTGAAAATAAAACATACTACCTTTTGGAGCTTTATAACACAACTCCTTGCAGTATTTACAATGACATCCATATATGCAACCATAATATCTATGGAGCTTTATAAATCCAGCTCAATACAATATTTACAATAATATACACATATGCACATTTTCTTAACCAATAAATAAAATGATATGATGTCTTCATCTGCAACAAGGGAATCCAAAGGCTCATGCCTCCAACCTCAAAGTAATACTAGGATCCACCTCCTTACTAGGAAGTCCAGAATCCATTGTTAGAGCTAAAGCTACATCCAATGTCCAACGCTACAATATTTTGCTACTATACCCTTAATGAATAGTTGTCAGGTCATCGTTCCAGGGTACACTAGGTACGCTACGAAAGGAAGGATTCATGTATGTCTTGTCAAAACAGCTGCTAGGTGTCAGTAAATGATTGAAAGGGATAGGGTAGATGCCATTCGAGTCAGTTAGGGTTAATATCAAGGTACAATGGTCATGGATGAAGTCATTATTACTGTTAGTATGAATCCTTTGTCGAAGTGTACGAAAAAGGACCACTTTAGCTACGCAAAACTAATAGCCCTAACCAAAAAAGTGGCTGCCAATATCTTCAGATCTGCGGTTAGTTGAACAAGAAAAGAGCTGCAAAAAACCAGATCTATGCATGGAAAGACATTAAGCAGTAAAAACAAGGGTTTTATCCATATACCAATAGACAAGACAAGAACAATTTTTGAAAGAATTTTTGTATTAATTGGGCACCTGGGAGGAAAACAAGAAGGCGTATCCAATTCTCCTCAGTGGGATGGGTTCTTGGAAGTCCTCAGCACTTCAAATCTAAGATTTCTCTCTCTTGTTGGTGTAGAAAACCCAATGCAAAGAATAGAGCTCAATGGGAGCTCACACAGCAAATGATGGAAAAATGTGACCAAGTGTATAGATCGAGAGTGATCTAATAGGCAACAAAAGGTGAAGAATGGTAGGAAAAACCCTCCTATTTATAACAAAATATTGGGTCATTCTAGATCTTGGTGCATGATTAAAATAATGTTAACCAAATCTAGATCTACCTTTTATGGAATATTTTATTATATTTGTTGGAGGGAAAAAGTATTTGACTTGGGTCAAATCCCTTTATTTGTTAATAATAAATAAACAAATGATTTATTTATCTTTTTAAGGAAGTGGTTGAAGGATAATTAAATAAATAATGATTTATTTAATTATTTGTGGGTGATTTGGTCATATTTAACAAGGAATATTATCTAAATAAGATTAAATAATTATTCCTAGAAAATAATAAGATAAATAAAGGTTTATCTAATTAATTTCTTTGTTTTTGGGTTAAATATGACTAGGAATAATAATTAAATTGTGGTTTAATTAATTATTCCATGAGGAAAATTAAACAAAATGGGTTTGTTTAATATTTCCTTTTGGGGTTTCCTGTTTTGACCATAAACAACCTAATAAATGTGGTTTATTAAGTTATTTTACATAGTGAAAGCAATTTTATTAGGGTAAAATTGGTCTTACATGGTGTACTTGGGTCCATCTAATGATAATAGGTTAGATGACCAAAAAATGGTGTAACAGATTGCCCCCCAGCGTGCGAGTGTCAGGAGCAAATTGTATGACCGAAGTACGTTGTAAGAACTCAATCACCAGACAACAAAAGGGAAGTCAGAGGGAGAAATGAAAGGTAGATAGTGTGCTGAAGAACTAGACCCTGAGGAGACGAGACTCGTAGGTGCAACAAGTCTCTTTTTATGAGAGGGTACCTGTGCTGAAGGCGGCGGGGGAGGCATACCTATGCCCGCCGAGACAAAGTACAAAAGAATAATGTGTCCAGTAAACAAGGGACCGAACCATAAAGTACAGCCAGCATAATCATGAGCCAAATACAATGAGGAATCCCACATACATGCTGTGCCTGGGATAACAGCCAGGACTGATACAATAATATCTAAGTACATGAGATACAAATACAACCCAAATGCCCCCTGTGAATGGGGAAGGGCTCACAAAATCTGAATGATACATGCAAATCAAAGAGGCGCTGCAAGTGGCTAAGGCCAACATCATCAAATATCTGGAGTTGCATCGAAGGCTGCAAGGAGAAGGTCATCCGGGCATGTGGGGGGCTACCTGCAGGGCCACCCACTCATGAGGGTTGAGACATCTCACACACACCTGGGAATCATCAAAAGCCGCTGCTGTATCACTGAACCATCAAGTATACGGATCTCGGTCATGCTGAAAGGAGCTGGAGTGGAGAAACAATCAAATCAAAGGGAAATGAGAGATCCCGTTGCCTGATCCGAGGCACCGAACAAGAGTGGAAGCTGGAACCAAGGTACACCGCTCTCTAGACCTGGCTTCTGGAATGAATGAGCTGATGTCGACAGAAGGAGGTCCGCCATAGGTGAGGTAATGAGAGATCCTCAACTAAGGCACGAGAGAAAATAGTAGAGCGACGGACAGACTGACACTAAAGATGATAGTGAAATGGAAAAGACTGAGTAGCGAATGGACGACTTCCCTTGTTAGAGCATAAAGGGCATGAATGACATGGCAACGATTGACACAATATCGTAAGGGATAGGGGACAGTGGGACTGAAGGTCATAACGTGCGACACAAGAGAGAGACCAAGCAATGAAGGATGGAGGGCTATAGCGGGGTACAAAGGGACTCGGGATAGACTCCATGAATGCGATGATGACTCAACTTGGATGCTCTAAACAAGGGCGACTTGATGGTGCTTCCACACAGTAAAGGCCCAATGGGGGACCATGAAAACATGAGTATAAGATGGTAACTCATGACGAAAATCGACACGAACAAAGACAAGTAAGGAGGTAAAATGGTGCCTCAAGTACAAGTGTTGTAAGTGAGGAAATTTGATTTTAAGGAGAGGTGAAGTGACCCTTCTTGGAAAAAATGTGTCCTGGTGAAGTATCAAACACAAAAAATGAAAAAATATGCGAGCGATCTAAAAGAAAATAAACATGCATTTCAGAAGGGAAATGCTAAGGGTAATATTTCTTAAGATAGAGTGCATTGCGAGGATTAGGAAGGGGGTTGCCTTCGAAATCCTCTAAGAGGTATGCCCCCTTACTGAGATCCTTACTGATGATGTAAGGGCCTAGCCATAATGAGTCGAACTTCCCATGACCAAGGACATCATGGGCCTGGTCATAGACTAGAACAAGGTCGCCTTCGTGAAAAGTGCGAGGCTGGACTTTTCGGTCATACTGGGCTTTGGTGCATTTCTTGGCCGCTTCCATGGTTTGCAAGGCAACATGGCGGTCTTCGGAAGCACGCTCGAGCATGATAAGTCATTGTTCTAGAGGTTGGGTGTCAGGGAGAAGTTCGACGGCCAGATGCAGGGAAGGGATTTCACACTCTATTGGTAAGACTGCCTCCTCTCCAAAAACGAGGTGGAAAGGAGTGAACCCGGTGGCGGTTTTAACAGAAGTCCGATAGGCCCATAAAGCAGGGAAGAGCATGAGGTGCCAGTTGGTTTTGTGCTTATTCACCGTTCGTTGAAGCATAGTCTTGAGAATTTTTTTGACTGCTTCAACTTGGCCATTACCTTGGGGGTAATAGGAGGAGGAATATTGGTGCTCAAAACCCAACAGTGAGGATAGCTCGCGCCATATCTCATCTTCAAAATGTTTGCCATGGTCAGAGACCAGTTGTTTCAGAACTCCGAATCGAGCGATAATGTGGTTAAAGAAAAAGAGGGTCGCGGTAGCTGCCGTGTTGTTAAATGTAGGCATGGCCTCGGCCCATTTTGTGAAATAGTCGACCGCCACGATGATATATTTGTGGTTACCAGCGGATGGCGGGCGACACTCCATAAATTCGATGGCCCATTTACAGAAGGGACCAGTGGAGACGACCGGATGGAGGGGAGCTGGGGGAGCTCGCGCCTTAGGGGCGAAATGTTGGCAATTGGGACAGTGTTTGACTGCCTCAATGCAATCATTGAAGAGGGAAGGCCAAAAATACCCAGCGCGCATGACTTTCTGGGCAGTAGCAAGACCGGAGAGGTGGCCACCGCAAGCGCCGTTATGGCAGGCATTAAGGACTTGTTTAGCTTCAGCGTGTGTGAGACAACGACGAAGGACAGTATCAATCCCGCGACGATAGAGGTCGTCGCCGATAAGGAGGTATCGGGGAGCCTGGTGTCGGATACGTCGGCGAGCCTCACGATCAAGGTGGAGGGCGAACTTTTGGGTTCGCAAGTAAGTAAGAATATCGCCATACCACAGGTCGTCGGAAGTAATGGAAAATAAGTGTTCATCAGGAAAATCATCATTAACTGGAGGGTCTTGCGATCCAGTAGGTAATTCAGAAATGAGCTCAGCGAGGGCTAAGCCTTTCTTACTCTTTGGTGTGACAAATTCGAGGTCGAATTCCTGAAGAATAACGACCCAACGGGTGTACTTCCCAGTGAGGATACGATGACTCAATAGGAAAGCCATGGGGTTGGAATTAGTCACAACCTTGGTGGAGCGCATGAGGATATAATGAAGAAGTTTTTGGACTGAGAACACGACAGCCAGCGCTAATTTTTCTTCATATGAGTAGGAAACAAGAGGCCCTACAAGGTTCTTACTGACGTAGTAAATCACATGCTCGATACCATTGTCATCTTCCTGGATAAGGACTCTAGCGACCGAATAGGTGGAAGCGGAGATATACAGGATGAAGTCCCGATCAAAGTCGGGAGGGCGGATCAAGGGAGCGGATGTGAGAGCCTGCTTGAGGGCATCGAAAGACTCATGAGCAAAGGAATCCCAAACGAATGGGATAGTAGATCGGAGGAGTCTAAGGAACCCATGTGCGGTGGTGGCATAGTCAGGGACGAACCGACGAAGAAAATTAGCTTTGCCTTGGAGACTTTGGAGTTGGCGTAGGGTACGCGGAATGGGAAGTTCAAGAATGGCTTGAACTTTCAAAGGGTCAAGAGTGATACCATCCTTAGACACTATGAAGCCTAAGAGACGGCCGGCGGGAACGCAAAAGACGCATTTCAACGGGTTAAGGCGGATATTATACTTGCGACATCGGAGAAAAATGGTACGCAAATCGTGTAGGTGCTGCGCCCGATGCTTAGAACGCGCAGTGAGGTCGTCTAAATAAGCAAGGATAATATGAGCTAAGTCATGGAAACAATAAGACATGGCCCGTTGAAAAGTGGCGCCGGCGTTTTTAAGGCCGAAAGGCATGACCCGGTAAGCAAAAGTTCCCCACGGACTAATGAACGCGGTTTTTAGTTGATCAGCAGGACGGATAACAATTTGGTTGTATCCGGAGAAACCATCCATAAAGGATAGAACCTCATGCCCTGCACACTCGTCAATGATTTGGTCAATGAACGGTGTGGGGAAGTTGTCTTTGGGACAAGCTTTGTTCAAGTCGCGAAAGTCTGTGCAGACACAGATGGTGCCTTGTTTCTTGAGAACGGGAACTGGGTTGGATACCCAAGTGGTGTATTCAATGGGGTAAATGAAACCAGCCTGCTTGAGCTTATCGATTTCGGCTTTGATAGCGTCACGTCTGGAAGGATGAATGGGTCTCAACTTTTGACGTACCGGTTTGGCATCAGGCCATGTGTCGATATGGTGTTCGACAATGGCGGGATCGAGTCCGGGCATTTCAGAATAGGACCAGGCGAAAATATCGCGGAATTCTTTGAAAAGCTTGGTGTAAGCTTTGATTTCTTCCGGGGTGCATTGGGCGCCCAAGGTGATATATTCTTCGATTCATGGTTTGACTGAAATGTCAATTTTGATGGTAGGAGAGATATTGGCCATGTTTCCTTCTTCGAAAGCATCAGGTGCAGGGATGGGATTTTTGAACCAATCGACTGCATTGGGAATGAAGTCTTTGGTTTCCACAACATATTGGTCATGGGACTGCTGTGGGAGGAAGTATGCGCGATGGTGCATATCATCCCATGGAAAGTCAGGGTTGGTCATGGCTTCCATAATGTCTTCATCGGACTGGAAGATGGGAAGACTGGAGGAAGAAAGGTCACCCGAGGAGGTAGTGATGTGTGACGGGTCATCAGGAGGAGAAGGGCTCATATGTGCAATATCAACAGATCCAAGGTCGGCTGAGGAGGAGCCGAGAGTATCTGCAGGTTGAAGGGTAGGTGAACTATCTCGCAAGGATGATGACAGGTACAAAATGGTGGTTGACGGCTCTGTTGGTTCGATAGCGGGAGGAGGAATGTGAATGGGAGTAGGAAGATCCTCTGGTCCTATCGAAGTAGCCTTGAATCGGCGGTACATGTCCAAGGAGGAACGATACTCGTCAAGGCGGGGACAGAGGTGGGTGTAATGGCCGTGGAAATCGCACAAAGCACAAGGGTGGTTTGTGCGCAAGGTTTTGAGTTTCGGGATAGAGTCCGGGATAGTGACATAGACTTCGGGGATGTCAGAGTCGGGAAACGTCTCGTTGACCAGGATCTTGAGGTGCGGCAATTCGGGACACATATGGGTGGCGTGACCGACGATATCGCACAAAGCGCATTGGATAGCGGGCTTTGGAAGTCGCGGAGGGGTAGGGGTTGTTGGGGCGGCCTGGTCCTGATGGATTGCCCCCTTACGAGCTTTGCCTTTCTTTCCCGGGGCTGGCACCACAGGGGTAGGGTCCTGGGGAGGTGCGGTGGGTCCGGAGGAAGTGAGGGGGACCGGTTGAACCGGTGTCAAAGCAAGGTAAGGTTTGGGGTGACCGGGAGGGCTAGCGGCTGGAGGGTCAATGTACCAGATGGGTATGCCCAGGGTCAGGTTAGGGAGAGAGAGGGTGGCCATGACGGGGACAGAAAAAACTCCGGGAGGGGGAGCCAGAAAAGATATCTGCCCAGTAGGGTAATGACTAGGAGGGATGGCTCCGAGATGGTTAAGGCCTGGGGGAACCGATCCAGGAGGATAAAGGGGTTCAGGGATACCAGCTGTAGGGGGAGGGCCAGAAGGAGGGGGTCCGGCTAGCTGAGAGGAATGGCTAGGAGCGGGTTGCAGAGGGCGAGGGGGAGGTTGCTGACTAGCCGAAGCAGGCTGCTTAAGGGCAGCCTGAGACGATTGCATCATGCAAACATTCGATAAGCTGGGATCAGTGATGGGAGGAGGAGGGAGATTAGGAAAAGTTCCAAGCAGGGAGGAATCTTTGTAAACGTCGGGGGAGACACTGGTCAAGGAATCGACGGTTTGCTTGTTGGCTACAGAAGAGATGGTCATCTCAGGTGAGGTCTGAGATTTTGGCTCATGATATGTCAACTGGTCAATGGTGACTATCTTTCCATTATGGGGGAAAGACATCTTGCGGAAAACCACGGATGGGACAGTAGACATAGCATAGGTGTAGCTTCGCCCCAATAGAATGTTGTAGTCTAGTGGGGCGTCTATGACTTCGACGTCAACGCAAACAGTCTTACCGGCGAGGGTGATAGGACAATTACGAAACAGGCCAATGGGCTGGGAGGCATGGCCGTCCCACGCTCGAAGGGTGATCATGGAAGGGGCCAACTCAGGGGATTCGAGTTGCTTCCAAACCGAAGCGGACATCACGCAGGTGGATGCACCCTCATCAATTATACACCGGGAAACGTTGGCGTTCCGGATTTTGACTAGGATTTGGAAGGCGACGGAAGGAGGAAGAAGAGGATGGTCCGATTGAGTGGCGTCGAAAACAATAATTTGGTCATCAGCAGGATCTACAGCGCCCACGGCAGATAGTAGAGCCTTCTTTTGGGAAGGGCACGACTAGAGGAGTTCCAGTGTAGAAATGGCAGCAGGAGATTGCGCCAAATCATCTACTATGCTGTACGAATGAGCAGCTCGACCGGAAGCAGCGTTTCGATGTAATGGTCCCTTAGGAATCTTCATATGAACCTCAAATTTGGGTTGAGGGATATGCAAGGGGCCACTGGGTGTCGAAAGAGGCTCTGTAGAACCTGAAGAAGGAGGCTCGGGGGCAGACTGAGCAGGAGGCTTGGGGTACTGGCGAGACCGAGTTTGAAGGTGGAGGTCGACGGTTGGGGATGGATCAGAGGTCATCATGAGGATCTGGTAATCGGAGGAACCAGAAATGGAGGGTGGAGTGGAGACCCGCCCGTCAGGTGGTTGGGTAGCCACGAATCCTTGCTGAGGGAAAGGATCAGTAAACACAGCTGGTTGAGTAGTGGCCACATTAGGGGGAGCATGAGGGGAGGCATGTTGTCCTCGCAATGTGGCTTGAGACTCCCACATCTGCCACATCTATGGTAAAAGGGGACAATCATGGGTGTAATGATCGTAAACACCACAACACGAACAAGGCTTGTTGGTACAAAGAGGCCTGTCCAGCTTGGGCTGAGTGCCCTGTTGCTGGTTAGCAGTGTTAGGGTCAAAACCTTTAGGATTGGGTCTACGAGTACCAGGGGAAGATTGGTTTGGATTGCCTCTCCGCCTTCTTTGGGAAGAAGGGGGATTAGTTGCTCCCTGCTGTGCAAATACTTGCCCTAGAGGGGGCTGTAGGTGCTGTTGCTAGGGTTGAGAAGGCAAAGGAGGTGGAAGTGCATATGCTTGAGGAGCTGGCATACCAGGCTACAGATAGGGATAATGGTTAGGTTGGCCAAGATTGAGGTAAGCAGGAGGTTGGGCAAAAGGAGGAGGCATGCCGTATCCTGGGTACATGCTACCGGGAGGGGGAAGTCTTTAAGTCTTTGGCCCACCTCAGGAGGAAGCTTGTTTGGTCTCAATCTAGTCTCCTAAACTGAGCTCATTTAATTGTCAACGAGGGTTGGTAAACTGCTGAAGTGAAGTGTACTGTATGTACCTAGGTGCTTGTTTCCTAATGCGTTGTGTGTAGTGTTTTGTGATGTTTTTGGTCTTTTGTGATGATTTATGATGTTTTTGGTCTTTTGGTTGTTTTATGTTTACAAGGGAAAATGCCTAGAAAGCTAATGGAAAGGAGCTGGTAATTAAAAACAGAGTTAAGCCTAATTGATGGAATGACAAATGGAAAATGCAATTGGAAACACTGAAGCAAAGTTAAATCTAAACTATGATTAAATAAAAGCAAAGTTTGATAATGACTTTTAAGCAAATGATTCAAAACACAAACTAAACTTGAGAAATGATCACTAAGTATGCAAATCCTCTAACTAAACAGTTAAACAACTAACTTACAATGATGCAATATTTTGTCCTTGATTAGAGATTTGAAACATATTTAGAGGAAAAACATTGTTATCATCATAAGATCTTCTATTCTAGAACTAGTTCCTATCTCTATTCTGCAATTTAATTGAATGTCACAAAACCTTTACTCAAAAGTTATTGATTTCTTTTCAAAGTAGGCTTTTGAGGGAGGACTCTGTTTATGAAATGATAAGGAAATTGCAGAGATACTTCAGGCCTTATAGTGATGTTGTCTTCTGTTCATGTGGTTATGGATCAATTGTAGATTTTAGAACAAGAAGATGTTTGTGAATAATGAAGGCTGTTTTGTTAATCCTAACAACTGAAGTAATCTAATGTGTAATGGATGACAATCTGAATGTGAAGTGCAAGTGCAATGAGTTAATCTAAGAATGAACTTAAGATGCCACTAATCTAGAACAATGCTGAACTATAAGTCATCATCAAACTCAAAACAAAGTAACTGAACATGAGTTAAGTGCAATTAAACTCCGGAGTATCCTAACTATGCTATCATGCATTATTCTATGAAGTTACACAATCTGTTTGTCCATCATTAGTGATATTTTGGAAGAGTTCCTTCTTTTGGAAGAGGTATTAGAGCAATTCTGACTGTGTAATTGAATGCAAATGCAAGCAAAAAGACTGAAAGCAATGAAAAACTAAGATGTCATATCCATATCCTACTCGTCATTATGATGTTTTGGACAAGCGTTTAAGAGCAAGAACAGAGATGATACTTAGTGCAAACACACAACTAAATCATTCATTATCACGGTCATGTCTTGAACTTCTTAAGAATTTCTTGGAAGAGTTTCTTCTTGTGGAAGAGTGATTAGAACGAGTGTAACTGTGATAGTGAACAACAAAAATTACAACTAAATCCTACAGTACTATAGCCATTTTCCATTCATCATTATAATCTTTTGGAAGAATTTCTTCTTGTGGAAGAGTTAGAATGAATATAACTACAATAGCTAATTAAAAACAACTATGAATTCAACTTCAAATCCTACAATACTATAGCTATTCCTCATTCATCATTATAATCTTTTGGAAGAATTTCTTCTTGTGGAAGAGTTAGAATGAATGTAACTACAGTAGCTAATTAAAAACAACTACTAATTCAATTTCAAAATGTAAAGGCAGCTAGAAGACTTATCTAATTTACGCAAAATAAATCCGTGCAAGAGGCAGGGGCCCTCTACCACCTGACGGAATTCAACTCCAAATTAAATCAATGCCTTCACAATAACACTGTCTGCTTCATTAAAGATGAAAGAACTTGAACATAACACTCTGCGTCTTCAGAAATGTAGCACAAAGTCTAAACAAAATCTAGCATCAAATCTAACATAAAATCTAACATAGCTCTCGGTCTCCCAAGTGTTTATAAAGCAAATGCACATAACAAGACTTGCAACAATTCAGGAACACTGTCTTTCCTTATCGGAATCACGTTAGGACTCTTGAAGTGGCTACGTGAAGAGGAAAAAGACATCTGGACTGAGACAGTCCTAATAGAAGTCTGCTTTCCTAAATGTGTTCCCACGTTCAAAAACCGTACCCAGAATTCGTTTCTTCCTCCATGATGAGCAACGAACCATGTAGACATGACGTGGATTATGCCCATATGCGGTTTTCCTTGAGAGGCCACCTGGAACATACTCAAACGTGAAGGCAGCTGCAGAATCACCGGTTAGCTACGGAATGTCTGCATTCTGCAGCTAGTTCCGGTCAAAATGCTTGACAATGGCAAAAATCACAAAACTTAGCAAGTCGGTCATGTAAATCATTCTAGAAGTAATTTTAACTATATTCATTGATCAATTGGGTCTAGGATAGCAATGGACAAGGGAAAATGAGGTAAAATGAGGTGAAAGAAAGCACAATTTTGAGGCTCAACATACCCCCACTGTTGTCTCTTTGCATGTCCTCATGCAAATTATCCTATGAACTCAGAGGCTTCTGCAAGGACATCTAATCCTCTTCTTCTCCTTTGTCTGGAAGCTAGAGATCTTCTGGGTTTTCTGATAACAAGTTTGAACCTTAGGTTGGTGAGTGCCCTGATTAATTTTTTGTTCCTTGTCTTCAACTTCTCATTGGTCTTCTCCACTTTGTCTATATGCGGGGATAAGGTTGAGTTCATATTAGTTTTGAGCTTGACTTGATCCTTGAGAATTTCATTCTCATTTTTGATGTGTCTATTCAGTAATTCCAACTCATACCTATCCCTTCTTAATATATCTATTTCAGACAGTGGAGGACTGGGGGTTCTCTCTCTGCTTTCTGAAGCTCTCCTCTCCAAATTTTCCACATAGTCATAAATTTCATGTTGAGCAGGGTCAATTTCAAGGGTTCCTTCATAAAAATCCTCTTCAATATCTTCTTCCATGGATGTTTCCTCGTCTTCTATATCAATCACCCCTGTTTGTTTGATTAATGTTTTCTTCAGTTTCCCTTTTAGTCTGTGGCTTCTTCTAGGCTGAGAATATCCTTCTCCTTTCTCCATGGTAGATTTCCTGATTACCTTTTCTTCCTTAAGTTGCCTCTTGATTTGAGTCAACTTTTCTAAAATGATTTCCTCACTGCTCTCTTGGACTGGTTTGTCAATTTCAACTTTTGAGGCCCTCCATTTCCTACTTCTCCTTGTAGGTTGTGGTTCTGGTGAGGGTTCTTTTGGCTCTTCAAAATGATTTCTTATCAAGAAATCATCCCATGTATCATTTGTTTTAGCTAGATGATGTTCAATCAAAATTTTGACCAAACCATGATGATATAGGGTTGTCTCTAAAAATTGAACCCTTCTTTGAACACAGGAAGCCATCTTCTTTAGACTTTGAAGCAAGAAATATGGTAGGTTTAAGTCTTCCCCCAGAAAATGCATTATCAGTCTAATGTGGTAGACATAAAATGTTCCATATCTACCCTCACATGTAATAAATTTTTGCAGAAGAAGTAGTATGTTTCTCCATTTATTTTTCAATGCAGAGCTGGGAATTCCTTTCTTAAATACAGTAACATCCATACCTGGTGATTTTAAAATTTGTTTCCAGGAGTCATTGTGGAATTCTCTATTTTTGAACCATCTCTCTCCAGTTCTGAGCAACCCTATAGCCTCTGTAATGAAAACTTCAGTGACAGTAAATTTGACATCTCCCACTTCAACTTCGGTTCCTTGAAATGATCTTGCAAATGTTTTAGTGACTTCCTTGTGGAAGCCATTAAATTTCTTCAAAAATTGAAGCCATCCTATTTGTTGTAACATTTCTTTGCATTGAGGGTAGCCTTCTAAATATTTTGAACCCACTGGTTCAGTCCTTACAATGAAACCCATGATTGCTTCTTCAATGTTCAAATTAACACTCTTCTACCCACAAAAATAATGACTTTCACCTTCGAATTGAAATGGCTTCAAGTTCTGAATGGAAATGGTTTCAAACTTTGGAATGACATACCTCTGATTGATAGTGGCAACAGTTTCAAAACTTCGGGCTGATATGCCTCTGTTGACAATTGAACTTTGGACTGATATATCTCTGTTTGACAGTGACAACTAGCTTCAACTTCTCTACTGCAATACCTCTAGCTCTTGGTAGCAAATGGTTTCGAATTCAACACTGCAACACCTCTGTCTCCTAGTGACAAAAGACTTCAAACTCCATACTGCTACACTTCTGTGTTTATAGTGAAAATGCTCAATCTCTGCCCACAGTGATACTTTGTCTGCCCACGGAATCAAGTGGCTTCAAATTCTCACGCTGTTATACCTCTGAATTTACCCTTTTGCTCTGCTCTGAGTTTACAATGCTCAATGCTATTCAAACTGATATCCTTTGGCTCTGCTCTCGGTGATAAGAATATCTCTGTCTTCGGAATGAAATGTCGGCTACAGAATGGAGTGATGGCAGTGGTCACGGAATGAAGTAGTGGAGTGAGGTGGAGGGAATGAATTAATGATTGAAGAGACGGCGGAGATTTTTACGACGACAGAGGGAATCATCATTGAATGATTTGGTTAAGAGACGTGAAGAATTCAAATACCTCGACCATTTTAACCGCTTAAATGATATCGGGCATGAAATTTGAAATGGAAGATTTTAATCCAAAGTCTGTGGAGGGTTTATTGGTCTTGATCAATAAAAACAATTAAAATAACCTTTTCGAACAATCCATAACTAGAACTATGCTAAACTTTTATAAAATGCCATTATAATTTAAACTTGTTACCTCTGCCTTTCATTTGATTTTTGTAGTCTTTGTCTTCTTTGTTCATCTTTTGGAAGAGTCTTCATAATTTTCTTGATGCTTCGATTCATGGATACACCGGGTCACTTTGTTGCAATTCTAATGTCCGCCTGATTGATGCCTTCGGGGTTTGTAGCCCGCGAAAAGACTCGTCTGCAGGCTGCAGAAGGCCGATCTACCGGCAGTAATGCGATCCACCGCAGAATGTTCCTATAGAGCATTTTAATCATGGAATGGAGTGTTTTTGGAATATGGGTGAAATGTTATATGGTATGAATGAAGATGGATGATGGATTATGATATGTATGAAGTGGATGATGAAATGGAATGGATTCAAAATATGAAATGAAGTGAAAGAACATAAGAACTGCATCCCGCAATTCATGACATGTTTTATTCACTTACAAAGCAAGACATCAAATTTTGTATTTTGACATGAAAATGAGATGGATGGAAGATGGAATGAGATGAATGAAATGTGGAATGGAGTGAAATATGAATGATGGATGAGATGGAGTATGGATGGATAAGTGAATGGAGTGAAATGAAATGAGATGGATCATAAGCACTATGGATCTGAACTTATGGTTTTTGTAATGTTTGTTTGTAAAAAAACAAAAAATGGGAAAAGTTAGAGTGTCGGAGAGACTCCGATTTTCACCCCTATCTTTTCGTATAAACATGCCAATCAATGATTGGTTTTCATGTTTATACCTTTATTTTTTTTATTTTTTTTATTTTTATTTTTTTTTCATAAGAGAAATGCTTCAGGAAAATTTAATCAAGTTGATGAAGAAGAGAGACTCTTCTTCATTAACTTCACATCATTGCTTTCTTGGAACTTCTCTGACAAACTCTTTCTCTTGAGAGTGGCTTGTGGTATAGCTTCAGGTCTATGACCATTCACAAGAAAAAGTGACCTCTTCTTCATCTATAGTTCGATTTTTTACCGCCCCATTATCAAAAATTCGAACAATTTCATATGGCCCAAGCCAATGTGTCCGAAATTTCCCTTGAAAATCCTTGAATTTTGAATCAAACAAGAGAGCCCAGTCACCCTCTTTGAATTTCTTCTCCTTGATGTACTTGTCATGCCATCTAGCCCTTTGCTCGTTGGACTAGACTTTTTTTTGAACGCGCATCTTGTCCGATCTCATCCAATTCATTAATTTGCTCCGACCTATGCTTTTGTGCCTCCGTTAGATCAAGTCCTAGCCGAACTGCCATCTTGAAAGTTTGAATTTGGAACTCTATGGGAAACAAAACTTCGCTTTCCATAAACAAGCTCATAAGGAGTATGGCTCGTTGTGTTTCTCCATGTAGTTCTATAGGCCCACAAGGCTTCAGTGGAGCCTATCTACCCAATCTCTTCTATGTAGATGAACGGGAGTCTTTGTTAGGATTCCTTCAATGACTTTATTGGTAGATTCCACTTGGCCATTTGCTTGTGGATGATAAGGAGTTGTTTTTCTATGTTTGATCTTATACTTCTCCATCATTTGCTCCACTAGCCTTGATGTAAATTGAGCTCCTTGATCTATAGAAATTTTTCCTTCTGACACCAAAACGAGTAAAAATATCCTCAAAAAAGAAAATTAACTACGAGATGATTCATTAGCAACAAGTAATGGTTTAGCTTCTACCCATTTAGTAACATAATCAGTGCAAACTAATATATATTTCTTTTTGTTCTTGATGGAGGACTAATAGGTCCTACAAAAATCCAAAGCCCATTTTTCAAAAAGGTTCAATGTGTACCGAGGTTGTAATGGCATCTCACACCGAAGGAGAAGGTTTCCCTACTCTTTAGCAATTTCATCACACCCTTTTGACATACTCCTTAGCATCTTTAAACAAGGATGGCCAATAATATCCTAAATTAAGGATCTTATAGGTTGTCCTCTTATCCGCAAAGTGTCCGCCACTAGGTTCATCATGACATGCCTTGAGAATCTCGTGCATCTCATCTTCACGAACACACCTTCTAATGATCAACTGGACCTCGTCTTGTACAACTCATTAGCGACCCATGAATATCTTGCACTATCATTAATGATTTTTCTTTTATCCCTTGCATTTCATAATTGAAGGAAATTTTCCTGAAACTAAATAATTAGCAATATCAGCAAACCATGGAGTTTGAGTAGAGATTGCAAAAAGATATTCATCGGGAAATTGATCTTCAACCGGAGTGTCATCTTTGATATTTTGGAGTCTAGATAGGAAATCAGCTACTGTGTTTTGTTTTCCAAGTCTATCTAGAATAGTAATGTTGAATTCTTGTAAGAGTAACAACCATCTTATAACTCTGCCATTAGTAATTGATTTGTTCATTAGGTATCTAATTGCAGAATGATCAGTGTGAATAAAAGTTTCATAGCCTGTTATATAGTGTCTAAATTTGTTTATGGCATGAACAACGACTAAAAACTCTTTTTCAGTTACAGTATAGTTTAACTCTGCAGGAGTCAAATTTTTACTGATATAATAGATGGCATAGGGAATCAAATCTTTTTGTCCCAATACTGCTCCTAGAGCTGTATCGGAAGCATCTGTCGAGATATGAAAAGGTAACTTCCAGTTAGGTCCCCTTAATATAGGTTCTTCAGAAATTTTGGTTTTCAGGGTTTCAAAAGCTAACTGGCAATCAGAAGTCCACTTGAATTCAAAATCTTTGGTGAGTAATTTGAAGAGTGGAGATGCTATTTTGGTAAAGTTTTCTATAAATCTCCAATAATACCCTGTAAATCCTAGAAAACTTCTAACATCTCTTTGACAACTTGGAATGGATAGGTTAGAAATGACTTCAACTTTTGCCTCATCAACTCTAATCCCATCCCCTGAAATATGGTGCCCTAAAACAATACCTTGAGTAAACATCATAAAAAAATTTCATGACTAAGCGAAAGGTTTGCTTCTTGACATCTTTTTAATTCTTTTCAAGTTTTCTGGCTATCTGGCTAACTTCAAATATGTCTCCATAGCGGCAGAATCATCCTTATACACCTCTACCACGGAGTCATGTATGGATGGAGAAAAATTCTATCACTTTGGGTGTTGGGTGCATTACATAACTGAAATGGCAATGCCTAAGTGAAGCATAGGTACCCCAAGGACAAGTAAATGTGGTTTTATCTTGGTCTTCAAGTGCTACTTGGATTTGATTGTAACCACTAAACCCATCTAGGACTGAAAAGTACTTTTTTCCAGCTAATGTATCTAATACTTGATCTATGAAAGGTAAAGAAAAATGGTCTTTAAGAGTAGCTTTATTCAGTTCTCGGTAGTCAACACACACCCTCCATTTTCCATTTTTCTTTGGCACAATTACCAAAGGAGAAACCCACTGACTATCTGAAATAGGATAGATAAAATTAACATTTAACAATTTTTGCAATTCTTCCTTGACAATTTCCCTAAGATTTGGATTCATCCGTCTTTGAGGCTGTCTGATTGGTTTGCAATTTGCCTCTATATAGATATGATGAGTACAAGTCTTGGGACTTATCCCTTTCATGTCAGTGTATTCCCATGCATATGCAGAAGAATGTCTCTGTAACACTTTGATTAACTCTTCTTGTTGAGATTTTTCTAGGTTTTTGTTTATGTTCAAGGTTTTGCCTGGAAAAATTTCACTTATATAGCTGCCAAATTTGTCCATAGAATGAAGAGACATCTGCCTAGATGACAAAAACTCAATATTGGATCCCTCTTGAAATGATTCATGTTTGTGTTCTGGAGAGGATTCAAAATTTTCTAGAGTATTCAGAATTTGACTATCTTCACTAATTTCTGAAATTGTGAAGAGTGGTCGTAAATCTTCTTCATCCTCTATCCATTGAGTGTCATCTAGATCTATAATTTTCCTAGCTGGAGGATATAAAGTGAATCTCTTAGTTGAACTACCATCAGAAATATACATATCACCAGACCTACAACTAATAAAAGCATCAGCTGTAGCCAACCAAGGTCTTCCTAATATAACAGGATGGCCTCCTAGATTATTCTTAGGAGTTAGGATCATGAAATCCACAGGGTACTCCCAAGAATCTAGGGACATTGGAATGTCTTCTATTACCCCATCTGGTTTGATCACAGATCTGTCTGCTAATTGTAATAGTGTGGGTGTAAAGAGAAGATTAGGAAGTTTCAGTTTGTCCATGATTTGTCTACTCATGATATTTATTGCTGCTCCTAAGTCAATGAGTGTGTTTTGAATTTCAATTCCGTTGATGTGAATTTTGACAACTGGATTTCCTAGGTCAAGGTACTTTGGAATAGTAATCTTGCCCATCATAATGTCTGCTATTTGTCCTACCAGTTGAATTTTCTTGGTTTCTCTTATTCTTTTTCTTGTTGTCTTCATACTCAACTCCTTTAATGTTTTGGCTAAAATTGGGATTTCCTTGATGGCTTGCAATAATGGAATTTTAATGCAAACATTTTTCAATTCATCTAAGAAATCATAATTAGGCACCATGATTTGTTTCTCTACACCTCTATCAATTTGTAATCTTTCCGGAAAAGGAGGTATAGAAGTAGATGTGGATGGTTGCTCTAATACAGGAGTTGGATTTATTGGATCTTTTTGTTTTAGTTTTTCAATGTTTTGGTCTTGAAAGGATGTGTCTTCCTCAAGACTTTTATTAACCCGTAGGGAGTCTTCCTCAAAATTATCTTGTTCTTGTATGATCACAGAAGGTTTCCTCTTCTCAAGTATCCTTCCAGACCTAAGTTGAACATCACTAAGGTCTAGAGGAGTAATTAAATAAGTTGGAAATTGTTGACCTTCTATCATATATGTATTCTGAGGATTCTTATTATTGGGGTTTGGTATGGGCTGAGCTGGCAATTGATTGGATTTTTGAGGGAATGGTAATGGAAGTGGTTGATTTTGATGAGGTTGGTTCGGATGATGTTGTTGAGGATTTTGTTGAAAATTTTGTTGAAGATTTTGAGGAAAATTTTGTTGGGAATTTTGAGGATAAAAATGTGGATATGGTGGATAGGATGGTGGATACTGATAGTATGGAGAGTATCTTCCATAGGGACTTTGTGTGCCTTGTGCCCAAGATTGAGATTGATTTTGAAATTGGGGCCAAGGTTGCTGCCAAGAATTCCAAGGTGGAGGTTGATTATACATTTGATCATGGAATCCTTGTGTCTGGGATCCCTGCCAAGGTCTTATAGATACAAAGTTAAGAGATTCTGTGGAATCTGTAGGAGTTTCTTCCTGAAAAACAACCTTGAGACCAGGAAGAGAAGGACAATTCTTGGTCTCATGTTTCTCAGAACAAATGACACAGGTTTCTATAACTTTTACATCTAAAGGACACTCTCTTAGGGCATGTTTCTTTCTACATTTGGGACAAAAGATTGCCAAGGCATCAGATTCAGCCTTCTTCTTGTTTTGTATCTTGAGGGTGTCTATTTGTTCACTTAGACTCCCTAAAATGTCAGATTTAAAATCATCAAGCATGTGTCCTATTTCTGATCTACTTACTGTCCCAGAAGCAGATTTACTTGCCCTTGCAAGAGCGGGATCTCTTGGACCTTTGACAGTTTTAGATTTCCCTCTGGAAAGGTTGATACATAACTTAGATATTTCAGGTAATGTAAGTTGTGATATATCCCCTTTTCCCATCATGTTAAGGATATCCAACCATTCATCCCTAATTGTTTTCAACAAAAGAGCTTTTAAAGTGTCCTGATCTAGGTTTTCCATTTGTGCCCTTTTTATGTTGTATTTGAATCTTTCCAACAAATCTTCTAAGTTTTCATCTTCTTTTTGTAACATCTTGAACACTTCTTCCTTATGATTAACTGGCATACAATAATCCAAGTATCTCTCTAGAAATGCTTGTTTCATATCTCCCCATGTTCTAATAGAACTACTGTTTAGACTCATAAACCACTTCAATGCTGCTCCCTTCAAAGTTGAAGGAAATAATTTCAGTTTTTGAGCATCTTGTAAGTAGTCATAAGTTCTACACAGCACTTCAAATTCGAATAAGAAAGTTTCAGGATCTTTAGTTTTAAGCCCATAGAAGTTCGGAAGGACAGATGGTGAAATATTTTTCATGGTTGTATTGGTTTCTTCATCAAGTATAGGGAACCCAAAAGAGCTTCCTATTTCTCTTCTATCTCTTCCTCCATCTGCACCTCTACCTCCTTCTCCTCTACCTCCTTCTCCTCTACCTCTACCTCTACCTCCTCCTCCAAATAGTGTGTTTTCTCCATTAAAAACTCCTCCTCCTCCTTCTTCTGCCATGGTTGAATCTCTTGTAGAAATAGAAGGATTTGTATCCCAGCTAGGAGTCTCTAGATTTTCTTCTATGGAAGGTTCAGTGGATGAAGTGGAAGGTTTCTCTAATGGAATAGGTGTCCTTAGATCTTCTAGAAGTCCAGGATCAGGAGAGGATGGGATATGGGTATGAGTTGAAGGTGTACTAGCTCTAGATCTAGATGAAACAAGTGGTGTTCTAGAAATCAAACTTCTGCCTCTGCTGCTTATAAATCTTCCCCTTGAATCTCTCTCCCTACGCATAAAATTGTTTTTGGATGCTAAGAAACAAAGGTTACCTAGTTTTCACTTCCCTGGCAACGGCGCCAAAATGTTTGGTCTCAATCTAGTCTCCTAAACTGAGCTCATTTAATTGTCAACCAGGATTTGTAAACTGCTGAAGTGAAGTGTACTGTATGTACCTAGGTGCTTGTTTCCTAATGCGTTGTATGTAGTGTTTTGTGATGTTTTTGGTCTTTTGGTGATTTTATGTTTGCAGGAAAAATGCCTAGAAAGCTAATGGAAGGGAGCTGGTGATTAAAAACAGAGTTAAGCCTAATTGATGGAATGACAAATGGCAAATGCAATTGGAAACACTGAAGCATAATCTAAACTATGACTAAATAAAAGCAAAGCTTGATAATGACTTTCAGACAAATGATTCAAAACACAAACTAAACTTGAGAAATGATCACTAAATATGCAAATCCTCTAACTAAATAGTTAAACACTAATCTTACCATGATGCAACATTTTGTCCTAAGCTCTTCTATTCTATGACTAATTCCTAGTTCTATTCTGCAATTTAATTGAATGTCACAGAACCTTTACTCAAAGAGTTATTGGTTTCTTTTTCAAAGTAGTTCTTTTGAGGAAGAGCTCTGTTTATAAAATGATGAGGAAATTACAGAGATACTTCAGGCCTTAGAATAATGTTGTCTTCTGTTCATAGGGTTATAGATCAATCAAGGATTTTAGAACAAGAAGAGGTTTGTGAATAATGAAGGCTGTCTTGTTAATCCTAACAACTGAAGTAATTTATTGTGCAATGGATGACAATTTGAATATGAGGTGCAAGTACAATGAGTTAATCTAAGAATGAACCTAAGATGCCACTAATCTAGAACAATGCTAAACTATAAGTCATCATCAAACTTGAAACAAAGTAACTGAACATGAGTTAAATGCAATGAAACTCCGGAGCATTCTAACTATGCTAACATGCATTATTCTATGAAGTTACACAATCTATTTGTTCATCATTAGTGATATTTTGGAAGAGTTCCTTCTTTTGGAAGAGATAGAACAATTCTGACTGTGTAATTGGGTGCAATTGTAAGCAAATAGACTGAAAGCAAATGAAAAACTAAGATATCATATCCATACCCTACTCATCATTATGATGTCTTGGGCAAGCGTTTAAGAGCAAGAACAGAGATGATACTTAGTACAAACACACAACTAAATCATTCATTATCACGGTCATGTCTTGAACTTCTTAAGAATTTCTTGGAAGATTTTCTTCTTGTGGAAGAGTGATTAGAACAAGTGTAACTATGATAATGAATAGCAAAAACTACAACTAAATCCTACAGTACCATAGCTATTCATCATTCATCATTATAATCTGTTGGAAGAGTGTCTTCTTGTGGAAGAGCTGGAATGAATATAACTACAGTAGCTAGTTAAAACAACTATAAATTTAACTCCTAATCCTACAATACTATAGTCATTCAACATTCATCATTATAATCTGTTGGAAGAGTGTCTTCTTGTGGAAGAGTTAGAATGAATACGACTACAGTAGCTAATTAAAACAACTACAAATTCAAATGCAAAACGTAAAGGCAGCTAGGAAACTTATCTAATTTACGCAAAATAAATCCGTGCAAGAGGCAGGGGCCCTCTACCACTTGACGGCATTCAACTCCAAATTAAATCACGCCTTCAAAATAACTTTGTCTGCTCCATTAACGATGCAATAGTTTGAACATAACACTCTGTGTCTTCAGGAACGTAACAGAGTTTTAAACAAAATCTAGCAACAAATCTAACATAAAATCTCTAACATAGCTCTCGGTCTCCCAAGAGTTTATAAAGAAAATGCACGTAACAATAATTACAACAATTTAGGAACAATGTCTTTCCTTATCCGAATCACGTTAGAACTCTTTGAAGTGGCTGCGTGAAGAAGAAAAGACATCTGGACTGAGACAGTCCTAATAGGAGTCTTCCTTCATAAATGTGTTCCCCACGTTCAAAACCATACCCAGAATTCATTTCTTCCTCCATGATGAGCAACGAACCATGTAGACATGGCGTGGATCATGCCCATATGCAGTTTTTGTCAAGAGGCCACCTGGAACATACTCAAGAACATGAAGCAACATGAATCGCCGATTGGCCTACAGATATGCCGTTAACGTAGTTAAGGTCAAAATGCTTTTCAATGGAAAAAATCACAAAATTTAACAAGTCAGTTATGTAAATCATTCTAGAAGCAATTTTAACTATATTCATTGATCAATTGGGTCTAAGATAGCAATGGAAAAGGGAAAAATGAGGAAAAATGAGGTGAAGGAAAGCACAATTTTGAGGCTCAACACCATCTCAAAATATCTTTCCCACTCCTGAAGCTATGCATCTTTTTCCAAGAGGAGCAACCTAGTTTTCATCTCTTGGTCCTCATTGTCACTATCTAGATCAATGAATTGAGATCCTTGAGAAGTCTTCTTGATCCTTTTGCTT
This sequence comes from Pinus albicaulis, assembly GCA_034641835.2. Lineage (NCBI taxonomy): Eukaryota > Viridiplantae > Streptophyta > Pinopsida > Pinales > Pinaceae > Pinus > Pinus albicaulis. The sequence goes on along the minus strand of CM076578.1, from coordinate 1,756,970,932 downwards.
CTTCTTACCTTTACCTTCTTCTCACCTTTGTCCACCTTTCCTTTTCCCTTGTCCTGATGCTTGATTGATGGAGGAGAGATGGCCCCTTGCATTTTTGAGGTAGCAAACACATCTCTTCAGCCTCTGTGATAGGTGCATGTGAGAGGTTTTATGATGTTGTCTCTACCTTTGGAGGTGCCACAAGCCTTGTCATGTGCTTCATCATAAGACTCACTGTTTTGGCCCTTTTTCTCATCATGAGGCTCACTAATTTTAACTCTGTTTTCTTGTTCATTTTTTCCTTCTTGAGAGGTTGCCTCTTATTGATCATCATCACTCTGATGTCCCTCTCCTTCACACTTTGTTTCTATCCCATATTCTTCATTATTTTCGTCACTTTCATCATCTTCATCAAGCTCTGGATTTTCCTCAATGTTTTCAACCTTTGTCTTACTTGCATCTGTCTCTTGATATTTGCTGTCATCAATTTATTGTTTGTTGTGGCTATTATTACTTTCCTACTCATTACTGTCCTCTTCCTTGTCTTCTTCATCTTCCTCAGCTTCTACCTCACTATCCTCTTATTCATTTTCTTCATCTTCCTCAGCTTCTACCTCACTGTCCTCTTCTTCATTTTCTTCATCTTCCTCAGCTTCTACCTCACTGTCCTCTTCTTCAAATTCTTCATCTGTTTTCTCATCATTAGAGCCACTACTAGCTTCTTCACTTGGCACATTAGGAGAAGGGATAGGGGGTGAATTTATTTGTGGAGAAGGCACATGGAGAGAAGATGGAGGAGTGGAGGTAGGTGGTTGTGAAGTGGAAGGTAAATTTTGCTAAATGAAGGCTTGGGGGTTTGTAAACACATCATGTGAGATGAAGACTTCCCAAGGGATTCCTTGCTACTGCAGCTGATGTAAGACAATCATTTTGATCAAGGAGTGGTGGAAAAGACTCGGCATTTGGCGATCATAGATTCTTTTCTTAACAAGTGAGGCCATCTTGTCAATGCTTCGGAAAAGGTAGTATGGTAGATTCAATTATTTGACTTTGGTGAAGTGAATTAGTAACCTTATATGCTATGAGTAAATTCTGGAGTATCTCCCCTCACAGGTGAAATACCTGATAATTTGCTTCATCAGCAAGGCATACCTCTCTAGCAAGTGGGAAAAAGGAAAAATAGCCTTGCGGCCTTGTTGACAGCTTCGTTTTAGGTAGGGTTCATAATAGCACAACTCCAACTTCTTTTGTTTAAACCATATCTCACCAATGTCCGGTGTACCTATTGATTTGGAAATGGATTCAGACGAGAGTTCAAACTCCACTCCTGTTAGGATAACTTGGTGATTTTGCAAGCCAATGAAAAAAAATCTAGTCAAGTCGGAGTGGCTTTTGACTTGTTTGACCTTTTCACAAAACTAATAACACCCAACATCCTGAAAGCATGAAAGGATCATGGGAGAGGAAGAAATTTGAACTGTGTCCAAGGGTTCAAACCTATTTTCCCTTCCTCCCTTTTATTTCTGCTGAGGCTCCGTAGGTCTTTGACTTTCATCACTGCTGGTGTGAATCTCTGCTTCAGACATGGTGGCTAGTTCTCTAGTACAGAAGGCTTTTTGAAAGTTGTTTGAGGACCTTTGGGTCAAAGGGCTGCAATGAGTGAAGTTAGGGAAAAGTTGTGCAAATGAAGGAAAGATGAAACTCTTCAAAAGTGCACTCAGCGTTTTAGAGGTTTGTTTGATGTCACTCACCCTCCTCTAGCACATATAACAATTTTCCCCTTAAAACCCTAACCAAAGGTATTTAAAATTGATTTTTATGCAGCCTAGGGTTTGGTTCAATTAAGCCTTTAAATATGACTTTGCTTAGGAAAATGAAGGCTTGGGAGGCAATAAAACAAATCACCAACCTTGTGTCTTGAATTTTGCAGAAGCTTTGAAGGTGAAAAAAAACCGAAATTTGACTCCTTTTGGCAATTTTAGAAAAACTCCTATCGTTACGTAACACCGGTGTGTAAGCGCGGTGCGCTCTTGGTACGTAATAGGCGGGAGTGTTAGTATGAATCTTTTTTCGAAGCGTACGAAAAAGACCACTTTAGCTATGCATAAGTTATAGCCCTAACAACAAGTAAGGCTGCCAATAACTTCAGATCTGCAGTTAGTTGTTCAAAATAATTGCTGCAAAAATACAGATCTATACATGAAAAAGACATTAAGCAGTAAGAAGAATATTTTGCTCCATGCATCCAATAGACAAGGCAAGAACCATATATTGAAAGAATTTTTTTTTGTATTAAGGGGCACCTGAGAGGAAAATAAGAAGATGTATCCAATTCTCCTCAATGGGATGGGTTCTTGGAAGTCCTCAGTACTTCAGATCTAGCATTTCTCTCTCTTGTTGGTGTAGAAAACCCAGACTAAGATAGAACTCAAAGGGAGCTCACACAGCAAATAATGGTGATGAAGAATGTGACCAAGTGTATAGATCCAGAGTGATCTAATAGGCAACAAAAGGTGAAGAATGGTAGGAAAAACCCTCCTATTTATAACAAAATATTGGATCATTCTAGATCTTGGTGCATGATTAAAATAATGTTAACCAAATCTAGATCCACCTTTTATGGAATATTTTATTATATTTGTTGGAGGGAAAAAGTATTTGACTTGGGTCAAATCCTTTTATTTGTGAATAATAAATAAATAAATGATTTATTTATCATTTTAAGGAAGTGGTTGAAATATAATCAAATAAATAATGATTTATTTAATTATTTATGGGTGATTTGGTCATATTTAACAAGGAATATTATCTAAATGAGATTTAAATAATTATTCCTAGAAAATAATAAGATAAATAAAGGTTTATCTAATTAATTTCTTTGTTTTGGGTTAAACATGACTAGGAATAATAATTAAATTATGGTTTAATTAATTATTCCATGAGGAAAATCAAACAAATATAGGTTTGTTTAATATTTCCCTTTGAGGTTTCCTATCTAGACCATAAACAACCTAATAAATGTGTTTTATTAAGTTATTTCACATAGTGAAAGAAATTTTACTTAGGGTAAAATTGGTCTTACATGGTGTACTTGGGTCCATCTAATGAAAATAGGTTAGATGACCAAAAAATGGTGTAACAAGAGCGGACGTTAGGGTTCCGAGTGTAGCGCAGTGCGTAACAGCTGGTGTAACGAGCGAAGACGGGCGGTCGAAGCCGGGAGCATAGCATATAGATGCATAACGGGCGGTTGTAGACACCTATATGCGTATCGTACGTAGCCTGAGCCAAAAGCGCATAGTGTTGGGCCCTTGGGTGTGTAATGCGGTGTTAAATAACATTGCAGCCACCCCTCCTATGCATAGCGCCGAAGGCCAGGTGCGTAACACTGGCATCGATCTGTAACACCTGCAAACTTTCACTGATTTGCACAGAAACTTTCAAAAACTTCACTCAATGGCTTCCTTTGGCTTGGAGATGAAAAATGGTGCACGGGAAATACCAAAAAGGCCTTTATAACCCTTTTGAAGATAGATTTGAAGTCAAAACCCACTTTTGTAATGTTCTTGTTTTCTTACTTTTTCTCACTGTGTCTTTGACTGTTTTGCTCCTGTAGGTGGACAATTTGATGAAAACATGGTTCTTTTTCGCTGTTGGAGGCTTCTTAAGGTTCTCCTTATTTTGACAATCTTCCTGAAGACACTAATCCCATGCCTCTCAACTTGTACTTTGGAAAAGAACTGTTTTGAACTTTTAACACCTACACACAACAAACTCATCGCTTTTTGCCATTTCTCCTTTGACTGATATTCTGTGTTTGAAACATTTTTTCCTTTGACCTTGTCATTATTTCTGTGGAAAAACACCTTTGCCAGCTCTGTGAAGTTTTATTTATATCTTAGTCACATTTTTGCAAAATATTCTTTTGACAAAGAGGTCCTTGTTAGGAGTTTCATTGTTCTGCTATAAACTAGGGGTATATCTATTTGTTTTCAAGTCACTTTGATCACCGTCTCTTTTGAACTTTGACAACTTGCTTTGTCACATAATGGCCCCTGATTATCATAGTTACTGTCTTTAGCAATTTCCACCCATGTTTGTCCCCTTTGGCCATTTGAATATGTCTTTAACTGTTTTTAGTGAAAAAGACCTTTGAACTGGGAGTTAGTGCTTGTCTGCCAAACCCTAGGGTAACTGAAAAACCCTTGAAACCATCTGTTGTGCTGAAGGCGGTTTCTTGGTCACTATTTTGACCCTCTTTGTCCATCTTCCCATGCTTTTGAGTTCATCATTGCTCTATTTCTTGGTCAAAACAGTGAACGAATCTTGATTCCTAACAAACAAATACCTTGTTGCTTTCTTCTAGGTTGTGAATGGTCTTCTCATATGATGACCTTCCTTACTTTACCTTACCTCATCATTAATCTGATGTCTTTTGGTCTTCTTTGCAGGAATGCAAGAAAAGGGTAGTTGTAAATCTACAAGTTTCATTCTTGAAGCCAAACAACTTTTAAATATCTTTTTGATTTGAGGTACAGTTGCTCATGTGCCACTATCTTTCATGACCTACATGGACCTTTTGATGGGCAGCACTTCATAACACTCTCTAATGAGATCATGTTCTTCCTTGTAAAATTTTTAAGCCTGTTTGCATCTTGCTACCATCTGTGGATGCCTTTATAAGTTTTTTAGGCCTCCTTCTTTGCCTATGTTTCTGTTGTTGACCATTTATAAAAAAATTCCTGCAGAAATGCTTTGACATGGTAGATTGCTCTTTTGCAAACTTACTACATGATCAAGAGAATACCTTTGGAGGTCTTTTGATGTTCTTTGGATAATGACAAGCCTCATCCTTGTTTTCTCTTGACTTCACCTTTGAATATTTATGGAAATAGTGCATTTAGTACCATGATAGTGCATAACCTAGGTGACCCTGACTTATGGTAATGTCCTTGGAATAGGTTTTTGACTGAAAACTTCAAACAGGATTTGGATGAGGAGACAGGGTTTTTGACACTCTATTATGCACTATCATCCCAGAAAACTAGAAAACCTTGTTTTAATTCAAAGAGCTTTTAGACAGGGAGTTTTGGAATCACCATTGCTTGAGGCATTTGGTGAGTAGGAGAAAGGTTTGGTTTACTTGGCGAAACAAGGTATGAAAATAGAGGGCTTAGGAAAACAGAGACATAGTGTTATGGGTAGAGGTGGAAAACCTAGTGAGAGTGTGGGACATCAGTTCAATATTTGATCTTGTCTGGGTGATAGATTGGCCATGTTTTGACAAGGAAGTGGGATAATGAAAAAATTTCTCTTTGAGGGGATTTCTAGAACTCACATGATTATTGAATTTTGTTTCTAGAAATCTTGGTCAAAGCATTTAGTCATCTAAACAGGTGAAAATTACTGATGACTAATAGTGGCTCCACTTGGGGAGGGAAGCTCCTTTTCAGGAGGTGTCCAGAATTTCATATCTCTTGGTTTATGAATATCAGTGCCTCATCCATTGGGTGGATTTTCTCTTTTCTTTTGCAGCTGCTTTCCCTGAAGTAGTAATTTTGAAAATCTAAAAGCATGATTAGCTAAACTTCACTTTTACCTACCCAACCTACTTGCCTCACATTTTTTGTTCCTTGGGTGCACTTGAACTGGCAAACCCATTGAAACTTTTATTTTGAAAATGAAAACAAACTGTCTACTTCTACACTTATCTCTTTCGAGATTTGAGATTAAGCTATTGAACTCCTTTAATTCTCTACCTATTCTATTCAACTATCAAGGTTAAACTGTTTGACAGGATTTATTCACTCAACTAAAACATGAAATTGAAAGCATGACTAAATCAGGATTAGACAATCTGATTTATCATGGGTTTGTGGCATGAAAACAAGTTGCACACAAATGTTATTTTTGTACAAAATAAGACTAGAAAAATCAAGGCTAAGATACATAGTTTGCTATTCATCCCTGTTTTTCTCCTTGGTTCTATTTTGAGCATGTGGAACCAGTATCTTTCTTCCCTAATCTATTTTCTTTAACAAGTCAAGCTTCAATGTTTTGACCAGCATTATTTTCACTAACTTATCAACAATAAATTTAAAACATGTTCAGCCATGATTAGGCTAGATAGTTGAACAAGAAATTATTTTTGCACCAGTAGTGGCATTTAGGCTTGCACATTTTTCAGTATCACTATTCTTTTTTGGGTATGGGGCTGTACCTTTTCTTTATAATCTGCCCTCTTTTTCTACCTTTCTTTGTTTTTGTGTTTTTTTTCATTTTTTACAAACAATCTAGAACTAAAAGATGCTCACAATGTTGAGCTTATTTTTCATACCTATCTATCTATCCTAATCTAACCTATACATAATATACATTCATTTGGTGAACTCTCTTTTCCAGTATAGCCAATCAAGCAAGTGGCTAGATGATTGCTTTTTGTTCTACCTCTCAGGTATGCTGGCAGGCCATTCCCACTTTGTCTTCTTCTGAATAGTAGCACCCCAAATTTTCTTTAAGGTCTGCCAAAAACTATCCCTGGCATGTTCTAATCCCTCTTTAAAGGTCTCTAAGGAAACAACAAAGGGGTATTCGAATAATAACTGGCCTAGAGGATTTGAGAAATAGACTTTGTTTAGGATTACTCCCTCCTTTACTTGACTAACCTTGGGATCCTTTTGAGAAATATTTTCTTCTCCCTCTTTATGATTATCTGATTTGGCAGCTTCGGAATGCAATGTTATGTTGTCTTCAAGCAATCCTGGTATGCCCTGATTTAGTGAGTTGATTTCTATTTTTGAGCCATTCTCTTGATGAGTATGAGCATTTTCTAGCACCAGGTCTTCTTGAGAAGGTATTCTAGTATCAGCATCAATCTGTTCTACAGTTTTTGTATGAGAAAATGCATCAGTATATAGGTTAGCAGTGGAACACATAAACATATCCTCTTTACATAAAAATTTGGATGCTGGTTGGTTGCTTAGGATCTGATTTGTTTCTTCTTTAGTTAAAAGGGGAGGTGTCTTTCTCTTTCTCTGGATAGACCTATGATGTTTCTCTTCCTTGTGTGACTACTCATAAGGATGAATGTCTTCTTGAGGAGGTATTACAACCTCAACATCAATCTGTTCCTCTATTTCTTTATGACCAATTTCTTTAGTAGGTAAGGCAGTAGTGGAACAAATAGGAATATTTTCTTTATATAAAGGTTCAAAGGCTGGTTGTACTCCTAACATCTGATCTATCTCTTCTTTGGTTAAAGGAGGAGGCATTTTTTGTTCTTTGGATTGGGAAACAATTGTTTTCTTTCTTTTGTGGAGGTTGATCTTGTGGCTGAATGTCCTCTTGTACCTTACACAAAAGGGCAGATGGATTGTCATTTATTTTAGCTTCTTTAGAGAGATCATGTAGATCTTCTCTTACTTTTTGATGGATTTCATCCTCAATCAACTCTTCTTGGCTATCAAGATAGTTATCTTGAGTATTAAAATCATGAATCTCCTCTAATAGATCCTCAGGATACCAATTTCCTAAATATTCATGTTTACAAGGTGTTGTATGAGGTCTTCAGATTGATCACAGCAATTTTCATCCAATGATAGAGATGGACAATACCCTATATAGTGTTTATAAAATACCTTGTGGAAATCCTTCAAAGAAAACAAGATGCAAGGTTGTATCCATTCATACCAATTTCTCGCCTTACCTTCTAATGTTTCCATAAACATTTTCATGAGGCAGTTCTCATGCCATTCAAATTTTAACCTCCATATGTGTATATGAAATTTGATGAGGTGTAACAAGGGGTCATCAAACTTTTCATATTGAAATATAGGTAGGTTTTTTATCCAATTTATTTCAGGAATTTTGTGAGGGAATCCAGGGATATGATCTCTACTTATTGGAGCATATCTCTTTTGTATCCTTGGATCCATGTTGTAAATCAGAAAGGGTTACTGAATCTTTTCAACCAGTCTAGAGTTCTCTACCAGTGGAGTCTTTTGGTCTATTAAGGGTTGTGGAGTTTCCAGGTGGAAGATTTGAACTTTGTTGTCCACCATCAGCATGATTGGGATTTCTCAATGCATTCCTAGGGGGGTTTATGAATGGTCATAACAATAGTTGAATGTTCAGATTTAGAATTTTTCCACAAAATATTGTCTAGGTCATCAACTATGGTGGGGGTTTTGGGTCCGGATGAGATCTGGTATTGATTCCTCATGGAGCCATATTTCAAATTCAAAATTTAGAGCGACTGAAAGTTTATGACTACTTTCGGAAGGCTGACCTCTCTAGGTGCTATCAAACTCGCACAACGTGTGACTAGGTTTCTAGACTTCTCAGGGTTGGTTTGATGCAGTCCTACAGGAGTCTATAGATACTTAGAAAAATTTAGAAGGCCTACTGGAGGCTAGTGGAATCGCTAGGTGGATATTTTTAGTTTTTTTGAAGATATGTTGTATATGGTCCACCACCAATACTGACAAAAATCCAATCTAGAATTTTTTTGGGGTTTTCTGAGTTTCTATATGTAGCTCGAAGGTTTGTAAGAGTGTCCTATAGATGAGTCATCAATTTGCAAAGATCGTGAAAAAGCTAGATTCTATTCTTAGGCTATCAGTTAAGTTTTCTATGATTTGAAGAAGGTTTCTAAAGTCCTAAGGGATACTTAGTTTGTCACTGACATCAGAGGTTGCACCATAATCACCATTGTGTTAATGATAGTGATGAGGTAGCTATAAATCATAGGGTGCTATTTAATCAAGTGATTTCTGGAGTCCTAAGGGGTATTTAGATTGTTATGAACTCAGAAGGTCCCACCGTGATCGCTAGTATGTTAGTGTGGCGATGAGGTGGCAGATGAACCACCAGATACTATCAGTCAAACTTGAGGGTCTAAAGAGTCTTAAGAAGTTTTCAGCCAATTATATACTCAGAAGGTCCCACCGTGATCGCCATTATGTTAGGGTCCTGTGATTTGGAATATTGGCTAAACTAAATGACAGGGTAACATCAGACCAGTATTTGGAGCCCTAGGACCTAACCTTCTTGGACTCGGAGAGGGATGTCTTTATTATGCGAAGGATGTGAACTTGTTCACTTCAGATGATTGATTTTAGGCTATTTGTTAAGTGTAATTTGTTTGTTCGTTTTGGGTTGGGGTAAGATGACTAAGTAGGATAGGTGGAATCAGAGATTATCAAATCAATAGGGCTATGGGGTCAGATGAAGTCAAGGGTGTCTAAATGATGAAACAGAGTGTATTGCAGGGATGATTTAGCAAGGTTAATGGATCCTTAGGTGATGATGAGGTGTAATGAACATTAAGTTTGGGAAAAACTAAGAGGTCTTAAACATATATAGTCTGAAAGAAATAACTCACGAGGTAGGGAAAACCATTAATCTCTATGAACAATACTCAAACTGATAAACATGTAAGATGAACATTCCGGTGAGACATAGAAGCATTAGAACTCTTAAATTTAGAAATTGACCTTTAGCTTTTTGAGAAAACACATAATATAAACACAGAACTCAATATATGGAGAGGGAACTCCTAAACAACATATATCAAACTATCAGGAACTCTGAAACAATTTGGTAAGCATGGGCAAAGGGCAAGATCGAAACAAGGTCTCTTTGTCTTAACCTAACCAATCAATATTTCATAGAAAAGCTTCACAATAGGGTTTTGAAAACTTTAAATAAGCAGGGCATACCATGAATCATATTTATAAGCTAACATATTAACCATTCATGAAACAAAAACGAGTTTTAGTGGGCCTAAGGAGCAATCAAGAATTCCTTAAGATGACTAAAAGAAGAAAAAATCAAGACTATAGCAAACAGGAGGTTTGAGGTGCTTCCATGAGCATATCTCAACCTATACTTTTCTGATCTATAGAAACCAAGCATATTGAAACAAAATGAAGACAAGAAAACATTAACAAGTTAGGAAAACATCACCATTCACCAAGCTATGGAATATTGCAAGCAAGCTTCTCCAACATCAAGCCACACAAGCCATTTATTTACTTCATAAAACCAATATCTTGTCTAAGCTCATAAAACCATTTATTTCTCTTAAACACATAAAGTATCAACTGTTTACAAATGAGGAGAGGAGAGCCTACTAGAGCATCTAGAAGCCTATTGGCCAAAGATAAATATCCTAACTTGTCCTTGAGGCTTTGCAAAGCCCAAGGCACAAAAATATCTAAATAAATATATTTTCTGACTACAAGAGGAAATAAAATTTAATTTTAGGCCTAAAATGCCTAAGAAAACTTGCCAAATGCACATTTTTTCCACTCAGCCATAGGAGCGTAACACATGTGTCAAACAGTGAAAAATTTCCAGGTGCATAACACAAAAATAAGCCCTGTTGCAGTAGTCTTTTGGAGGTCTTCCCGACACCGGATTTGGCTCCGTGATGGCTCATTGGAAAGCATGACGAGTCTAATTTCCAAAAAAGTTTGAGTTATGCTGAATGGATTCCATGTACCTTCTCAAAAATCAAATCTCCCAACACTGCTCTGTGCATAACACCTAGTCTGAAAAGGAGGCAGAAAGGTCAAATTTTTGATGTTTTTTGACGTTTTGAGGGGGTAAAACTGCTCCAAATGATCTGAAAATTGGTGAGTAGACTATTGGTGATGTGAAAAATCCAAAAATGTAAACTTTGAGAGCTAAGGATGCACCAAGTTTGTGCGTAACACCTAGGGTGCTGCTCTCTTAGGAGTCAAAATTTGGAAAAAACAAAAAGTTGTCCAATTTGCCTCAAAATTGGTGGGTAGACCCCTCAAGAGGTTTTGGATACCTGTTGAGAAGCCTTAGCCAAGAATCCAAGGATGTCATGCACTTTGGATCTTTTTAGGTATTCTAGTTCAATGAGGACCTTCTTTAGCTTGGCATTAGCAAGCATGCTTTTCCTTGCATAATGTTTGGCCATCTTCTTTTGTAGGGCAAGGCCCCTCTTAACCTCCTTGAAATGCTTATGTTCCTCTTTGTAGTAGTAGATGAACCTTTCAGCCATCTCAAAATCCCTTTCCCACTCCTGAAGCTGTGCATCGTTTTCCAAGAGGAGCAACCCAGTTTTCATCTCTTGGTCCTCATTGTCATTGTCTAGTTCAATGAATTAAGATCCTTGAGAAGTCTTATTGATCCTTTTGCTCCTTATTACCTATGTCTTCTTCTCACCTATGTCCACCTTTTCTTTTCCCTTGTCATGATGCTTGATCACTGGAGGAGAGATGGCCCCTTACCTTTTTGAGGCAGCAAACACATCTCTTTTGCCTTTGTGATAGGCGCATGTGAGAGGTTTTATGATTGTGTCTCTACCTTTGGAGGTGTCGCAAGCCTTGTCATATTCTTCATCATAAGACTCACTATTTTGGGCCTTTTTCTCATCATGAGGCTCACTGATTTTAACTCTGTTTTCTTGCTCATTGTTTCCTTCTTGAGAGGCTGCCTCTTCTTGGTCATCATCACTCTGCTGTCCCTCTCCTTCAAACTTTGTTTCTGTCCCATAGTCTTCATTAATTTCACCACTTTCATCATCTTCATCAAGCTCCGCATTTGCCTCAATGTTTTCAACCGTTGTCTTACTTGCATCTGTCTCTTGATTTTTGTTGTCATCAATTTCTTGTTTGCTGTCACCATTATTACTTTCCTTCTCATTAATGTCCTCTTCCTTTTCTTCTTCATCTTCCTTAGCTTCTACCTCACTGTCCTCTTCTTCATTTTCTTCATCTTCCTCAGCTTCTACCTCACTTTCCTCTTCTTCATTTTCTTCATCCGTTTTCTCATCATTAGAGCCACTGCCAGCTTCTTCACTCGGCACATTAGGAGAAGCGATAGGGGGTGAATTTATTTGTGGAGAAGGCACATGGAGAGATGATGGAGGAGTGGAGGTAGATGGTTGTGAAGTGGAGGGTAAATTCAGTTGAATGAAGGCTTGGGGGTTTTTAAACACATCATGTGAGATGAAGACTTCCCAAGGGATTCCTTGCTACTGCAGCTGATGTAAGACAATAATTTTGTTCAAGGAGTGGTGGAAAAGGCTCGGCATTTTGCGGTCATAGCTTCTTTTCTTGAAAAACAGCCTTGCAGCCTTGTAGCCTTGTTGACAACTTGGTTTTAGGTAGGGTTCATAATAGCACAACTCCAACTTATTTTGTTTAAACCATATCTATCCAATGTCTGGTATACCTGTTGCTTTGGAAATGGATTCAGATGAGAGTTCAAACTCCACTCCTGCTAGGCTAACTCGGTGATTTTTCAAGAAAATGGAAAACAATCTAGTCAAGTCGGAGTGGCTTTTGACTTGTTTGACCTTTTCACAAAACTGATAACACCCAAAATCCTGAAAGCATGAAAGGATCATGGGAGAGGAAGTAATCTGAACTGTTTCCAAGGCTTCAAGCCTATTTTCCCTTCCTCCCTTGTATTTCTGTTGAGGCTCGGTAGGTCTTTGACTTTCATCACTGCTGGTGTGAATCTTTGCTTCAGACATGGTGGCTGGTTCTCTAGTACAAAAGGCTTTTTAAAGTTGTTTGAGGGCCTTTGGGTCAAAGGGCTGCAATGAGTGAAGTGAGGGAAAATTTGTGCAAATTAAGGCAAGATGAAACTCTTCAAGAGTGCACTCAGTGTTTTAGAGGTTTGTTTGATGTCACTCACCCTCCTCTGGCACATATAACAATTTTCCCCTTCAAACCCTAACCAAAGGTATTTAAAATTTATTTTTATGCATCCTAGGGTTTGGTTCAATTAAGCCTTTAAATATTACTTTTATTAGAAAAATGAAGGCTTGGGAGGCAAGAAAACAAATCACCAACCTTGTGTCTTGACTTTTGCAGAAGCTTTGAAGCTGAAAAAACTGAAATTTGACTCCATTTGGCAATTGTAGACAAAATCTGTCTGTGCGTAACACCGGTGCGTAGTGCAGGTGCGTAACACATGTGCATAACACTGGTGTGTAACAGGCAGGAGACGAGCCAGTCGGGCTCCAGGAGCATAGCACAGGTGCGTAACAGGCAGGAGACCAGCCAGTCGGGCTTCAGGAGTGTAGCATAGGCGCATAACAGGCAGTTTGTAGACACCTTGTTGTGTCTTTGCGTAACACCAGCCTAGGTGCATAGCGCTGGGCCCTGGGTGTGTAACGTAGTGTTAAATAACACTGCGGCCACCCCTCCTGTGCGTAGCGCCGAGGGCCAGGTGCGTAACACCGGCCTCAGTGCGTAACGCCCTCAAACTTTCACTGATTTACATAGAAACTTTCTAAAACTTCACTCAACGACTTCCTTTGGCTTGGAGATGAAAAATGGTGAGGGGGTAGTAACAAAAAGGCCTTTATAACCCTTTTGAAGATAAATTTAAAGTCAAAACCCACTTTTGTAATGTTATTGTTTTCTTACTTTTTCTCACTGTGTCTTTGACTATTTTGGTCCTGTAGGTGGAAAATTTGATGAAAACATGGTTATTTTTCACTGCTGGAGGCTTCTTAAGGTTCTCCTTATTTTGAAAATCTTCCTGAAGACACTAAGCCCATGTCTCTCAGCTTATACTGTAGAAAATAATTGTTTTGAACTTTTAACACCTACACATAGAAAACTCATCCCTTTTTTCCATTTCTCCTTTGACTGATATTCTGTGTTTGAAACATTCTTTCCTTTGACCTTGTCATTCTTTCTGTGGAAAAGCACCTTTGCCAGCTATGTGAAGTTTTATTTATATCTTAGTCACATTTTTGCAAAATAGTCTTTTGACAAAGAGGTCCTTGTTAGGAGTTTCACTGTTCTGCTATAAACCAGGGGTATATCTATGTGTTTTCAAGTCACTTTGATCACTGTCTCTTTTGAACTTGTACAACTTACTTTGTCACATAATGGCCCCTGCTTATCATAGTTACCGTCTTTGGAAATTTCCACCCATGTTTTTCCCCTTTGGCCATTTAAAGATGTCTTTATCTGTTTTTAGAGAAAAAGACCTTTGAACTAGGAGTTAGTGATTGTCTGCCAAACCGCAGGGTAACTGAAAAACCCTTGAAACCATCTGTTGTGATGAATGAGGTTTCTTGGTCACTATTTTGACCCTCTTTGTCTATCTTCCCATGATTTTGAGTTCATAATTGCTCTATTTCTTGATCAAAACAGTCAATGAATCTTGATTCCTAACAAACAAATACCTTGCTGCTTTCTTCTAGGTTGTGAATGGTCTTCTCATATGATGACCTTCCTTAATTTACCTTACCTCATGGCTAATATGATGTCTTTTGGTCTTCTTTGTAGGAATGCAAGCAAAGGGAAGCTATCCCTTTACAAGTTTCATGCTTGAAGCTAAACAAATTTTAAATGATCTTTTGATGTGAGGTGTTGTCGACCCTAGAGACAGCCTTGAGTTGTGAAAGACCAATGCCTAGGACATATTATATAGCAAGGAGCGTGTGATATAACAGGGAGAGTTATCAACAAAAGGTTCTCATGCTATCTCCTGTAAACATGGAGGTTAACTTGAATGGGACCAAAACCTTCAGAAAAGGGATGCAGGGAAAGAAATACTACAGAGGCAAGGTGCGGAATTCTAATACAAATGCATCAGACAATTCAGAGGCAGCTTACTGTAAAGAGGGCCGGTTCGAAAATACCTCACAGAAATAAATAATCAGAAGGTAATTACTGTGTATGAAAGATTGAGATAATACTAACTGTCATTGAGATGATATCCAGATACACAATATCACCATGTAATGGGCTTACCAATTTAAGAATCCATACATGACAATAGCGTTTTAAAAATAACCTCCCAAAGAAGCTAACATAGCAGAAATATGGTTGAAGTGAAAAGTGAAACAGTATATCATGCCTGAGCCATATTTAAAGTGCTTGACTAGTTCAAGCATGGGTGTCAACTAGGATAAATCCATACCAAAAACTAGTGAGCCACTTGCATTCCAGAACATGATACAAGAAAGGCGGATGAAACGAAATGAACAATTAAACTAACACATAAAGGGAGAAGTTACAAACTGTGAGACACCAAAGACCAGAATCCTCATTAAATATGGAACTCCTCCTCACTGAAACCCAACGGGCTCTATGCATTCATATAAAATTTCGACAAAAATGCATACAAAATTCTCTTACTGCCTAATTTTCTGAAAATCTAGAACCCTTTACAATCTATTCTCGGGGGTTCTTATAGGAGAATGAGTGATAGCGGGAGTAGATGTTTCATTTAATTTGTTTCATTAAGATAGGATGACGGAAGCGTTCATACCCATACTGCTCAATAACCTTACGTTGTACTCTTTAGTCTGGTCCGGAGATCTCTGTCAGGTCGAGATCGACCTCGGATGTCTTCTTGAAGTCTTTTCTGGCTATTTGGCCCTCTGTTCTGCCTTCTGGAATTGATGAACTGAGTGGAAAATCCGCGGGCCTCCATACTCCATAATTGCTGATTCTGACAGTCTTTAAGAGGCTTCTGTCAGTGTAATTGACTATCTCAGGGCTCGAGGAGGCATGGAGGCTTTAATGGGAAGATGTACTGCCTGGAGGAAAAAGTCCCGCAGATATTCAAACGCATATATGGCTGTTTCATGTGCTCTTTGGGTCTTCACAATGCATATTTATCCTTTGAATACGGGATTAGGCTCTAAATATTCAATTAACATGTCCAAATCCCTTAAATCTATTTCTGCTACTTCACATGGCCGCTGCTGTAATGGCCTCTCTGCACTTTCAGCCACAGTGACTGTGATCACAACAGCAAAGCGAAATTTCCACTCTGTAAAACCCTACACAATGAAATTAACTAGTCATAAAATCCAAGGGATGGTGGAAGCGATGCTGTGAAGGCCTCCGAAATGATGGCACGATGGTGAAAATGGGAGAAATTCTCTGTGAAATGGTGAAGAAACTAATGAAAATGAACGAAAGCGGGACCTTTAACTAGTGGGACCCGGCGAGTGGAGGGCGATTAGATGCAGACTGTCAAATCTCAGGAGGAGATCGATAGTCGAGATGCCGTGATGAAGTTAAATGGTCGCACGATGAAAAAATATGCATGGAGGATGCGATGCAACACAGACCGTCGATCTGGATCGAATGGGCGGTCGTGATTAAATCGCAAATTTGCAATCGGGGGAGGCAGCGGGGGACACATTTGAGAACTTGCGATTGGTGATGGTGTGATTGAGCGCCAACCATCTGATCTGGGTCAAGATCGATGGCGGGGATTAAATCGGCGGAGGGAAAAAATGATGCGATGAGCAGGATGGGAGACATAAGGACCATTGGATTAAGCGGGATGAATGGATACGATCTGATCGGGGGATCGCAATCGAAAGAAACTGAAGGATGGGATGCTTGAGTCTGCGCGATGCGATTACGTGCCAGCCGTCCGATCTGGAACCAGATCAACGGCCCATGGTTAATCTGAGGGGATATGGAGTGGGGACAGGCACACAGCAGAACTAGCACTGACCGTCGGATATTAGAAAGATCGACGGCTCAGATCTTAGCGGAGGCCAAACGACTAAACTCCATCGCATCGGGATTTTTTCGTATAACACAGAAATGCGCTTCCCGAAAGTTGCGATTGTGATTAGCGCCGAGGCCTTAGCGCTTGGTCTTAGCACTCGGGGCATATGGGGAAGTGGCTAAGTGATCCAGGTGGATATCGGTGGCCACCCACCTATTCCATTTGGACCAGCACCATCAATTCTTGCAGCTTTTCACATTCATCACAACTTACTATTTTTAGCAGTTTTCGGGTCCTCCACTCTCGGAGCCGTTTTTGGGGCTTAAAGATCCAGGTGGATATTGGTGGCCACCCACCTATTCCATTTTAACCCCCATCATCAGTTCTTTCAATTTTCAAGTTGCAACAAAACTTACTATTTTTAGTAGTTTTTCGGGTCTTGAACTTCCGGAGCCGTTTTGAGGCCCTAAATGACGTTTTTTGGGCATCGCACGTCCAACGAATATGATTTTGTTTCGGAATGATATTCATGCTAAAAGTTGTATTCCTCAGATATATCTTTCTAACGAGCTATTGAGCGCATCAAACGGAGATCATATGCCAAAGTTACGTCCCTAGGAAGTTGAACCACCAACTTACCCAAATGGGGCCCATAGTTTTGGCGCTTCATCTCCTATGGTTTGGTTTTGGGACGTTTAGAGTTCTCCATTGTTTATCAATAATAAATAGGCCCTCGAGCCTCATTGTAACATAGTTCAGAGGTCGGTAGCCACCACATCTCTTCTCAGAGATTCACTACCAGCACCCTAGCTATTGTATTTCCATTATGTCTCTAAGCATATTTCTGTTATTTGATATTAATGAAATGACACATTATTTCCATTGCATCTCTATGTTTATGGTTATTTCTGTATTCTGTTTCATTCCTGCATAAATCCAGATCAGTGGTATCAGAGCGGGTCTGCTCTTTCTTTTTTTTTCTTTGCATGTCCCCAACGCGGTAAGGGTATAAGGAGTTAGGGCTCGATCTGGTTGAACCCTTGCAAGATCAAGCTCGCAAACCCCGACGACCTCCCATGGCGGAAGAAAAGAAAGATGAGGGAGCAGAAGATCCTATCAAAATACTGCTCGAGGAGGCCCTCGAGAAACAAAGGAACGCGATGATGGATAACTTTGCTCAAATCCTTCAACGACTACCCACATATGGCGCATCTGCATCCAACAGCCACTCTGGAGGCATCACTCCCTTCAAGGTATAGGTAAACTTTGACATTCCTATATTTGAAGGAAAAATAGATACAGATGTCGTAGACAGATGGTTAAATTGTTTGGAAGGGTATTTCTCGGTCCGTGACTTCTCTGACCAAGAAAAGATTATTTTTTCACTCCTCAAAGCCTCCCCCCATGTCAAAGACTGGTGGGAAACCTACCGTGAGCAAGAGGGCGAAGGGGAACCCTCTCTATTCTCGGCCACACCCACTTGGAATTCATTCCGAGATGGAATCAAGGAACAATATTACCGCATGGGGAGCTATGAGGACAAATACATCCAATGGACCATGCTGCGGCAACAAAAGGATCAAGATGTGCACGAACTGACGAATCTGTCCATACCCTACGCACAAAGTTGGGTATTAAAGATTCAGAGAGACATTTGTTGCTCAAGTACCGCGGCTTTCTGCACAAACACATTCAGGAGGAAATGGAGTTCCTCGACATTACATCGCTTGGCACGGCATATCGCTATGCCGCCAAGATCGAGCAGAAATTTAAGCAGAAGAAGCGAGACTTTGGATGCGCAAATCCGAAGCGTGCCGAGACGAAGAACAAGGGCAAGGCCAAGCGATCCATTCCCAACAACACCTGGAAATCCAAGAAAAGAAGGACACGAAGTGGTGTGAGTTCCCTCAGCCCTCACGGCTTCCAAATGAGTGCGGGCCAAAACGGTCTTTGGTGGCGAGACAAAACTTGAATGGATGCATTTTATGATCTGGGTTAGAACCGGACAAAGGCAATGACGAGAAGTAATCATTGATGGATCCCGGTCACCCATTTTTCCACCACCAGATCCGGAAGATTGAGCGCACGGATCCGGAGGAGGGGGGGAGCGCCTCGTCCGATCGCGGATGTGGGTAGCCTTCTCGTGCAATTTCTCGTCACAAGCGGAAGCTAAAATAACCTCATTTCGGCGGGGGTGTCGGCCGGCTCAACCTGCGACCTGCCCCACACCCCGGCCGTATACCATCGGGTGGCTCCACCCAGGGAGAGATCTCCACATCCACCAGCAGTGCCGCCTTCCGTACAGTATCAAGCCATTCACAGATGAGGTATTGTGTGATGTTGCTCCTCTTGATGTAGCTGATGTATTATTGGGCCAACCATACTTGTGGAGGTGACATGCTATGTATGAGTCTAGGCCTCGTGCTGTTATTATTACTTTGGGAAATAACTTGTACAGGATACCAGAGGTAGTACTGCCTCCTGTCATCTCTTTGACTACTGCAAAACAACGCAGTAAGATTGTTTCCCAAACAAGGAAATTCATTTTCCTTACAACTCACTCACAGGGAAAGAAGAATATTGGGGCCACAACCTCGAAACAGGGCTCCCCTGTACGGCTGCAGCAAATGGACAAATTCATGGAGGAATACGAGGACATTTTCTCCTCACTCCCAGAGGTTCCTCTACACTGTCAGGACAAGCACTCCATTGATCTGACTCCCAACGCACCACCGCCTGATGTTGCCATACATCCTGCAACTACACATACAAAATCCAAACATGTACTGTCTGAGGCTGATAAAGAAACCAAATTTACTAAATGCATCCAGCATGTCCACCCGC
This sequence comes from Pinus albicaulis, assembly GCA_034641835.2. NCBI lineage: Eukaryota > Viridiplantae > Streptophyta > Pinopsida > Pinales > Pinaceae > Pinus > Pinus albicaulis. The sequence continues at coordinate 1,756,951,630 of CM076578.1, read as the reverse complement.
AGGTCCATGACATCTTCAACACATCTAATACTCAGTTCAACAGAATTTGCCTCATCTCATGGAGGATCTCAACGAAATGGGGACCATTGCTTCCTAAGGAGGGAGGAATGATCCAGGTGGATATCGGTGGCCACCCACCTATTCCATTTGGACCAGCACCATCAATTCTTGTAGCTTTTCACATTCAACACAACTTACTATTTTTAGCAGGTTTTCGGGTCCTCCACTCTCGGAGCCGTTTTGGGGGCTTAATGATCCAGGTGGATATTGGTGGCCACCCACCTATTCCATTTGAATCCCCATCACCAGTTCTTTCAGTTTTCAAGTTGCAACAAAACTTACTATTTTTAGCAGTTTTTCGGGTCCTGAACTTCTGGAGCCGTTTTGAGGCCCTAAACGATGTTTTTTGGGCATCGCGCGTCCAAAAAATATTCTTTCGTTTCGGAACAATATTTGTGCCAAATTTTTTATTCCTCAGATAGATCTTTCTAACGAGCTATTGAGTGCATCAAATGGAGATCGTATGCCAAAGTTACGTCCCTAGGAAGTTGAACCACCAACTTACCCAAACGGGGCCCATAGTTTTGGTGCTTCATCTCCTATGGTTTGGTTTTTGGACGTTTAGAGTTCTCCATTGTTTCTCAATAATAAATAGGACCTCGAACCTCATTGTAACACAGTTCAGAGGTCGGTAGCCACCACATCTCTTCTCAGAGATTCGCTACCAGCACCCTAGCTAGTGTATTTCCATTATGTCTGTAAGCATATTTCTGTTATTTGATATTAATGAAATGACGCATTATTTCTGCTGCATCTCTATGTTTATGGTTATTTCTGTATTCTTTTGTGTTCCTACATAAATCCGGATCACTAAGGGGCTTGCCTTAAAGGGGCTTAGCCTGTCATAAGGGGGAAAGTGGGTTTTTGGCCCATTTTTAATGCATTTTAAGCCCAACAAGGGGTAACGGTAAGGGGGATGAAGGGTTTTTAAGCCAAACAAAGGGTATATGCAGGGTTTAAAGGGGAGTTAAGAATTGGAAGGCTTTAAAGGGAATTTGGAGAACTTGGCAGAGAGGAAGAATGGTGTTGAAACAGAGGATTAGTGGGAATAAAATAAGGGAAATGGAGGCCTTTTTGGGCATTCTTCTTCACAGAAACAGAGAGGTTTTTAATAGGAAACAGTAGTGGGGATTCATCAAAGGAAAAATGGCATAAAGGGACTTCAAGGATGATGTGTTTTCAGCAGGAATGCATTCCTTGAAAGCTCAGAGACAGTTTGACCCCCTGTTTTCTTGTCAAAAATTAATAGGGGGCTAACATGATCAATATTGGCTCCACCTGGGGACGACACGTTCATCCTTGGGCGTGTCGAGAACTTCGCAGAACACCCACATCATTAATTTTTACAAACAAGAAAAATAAACCTATTCTACTTCTACCCTTATTACTCCATGAGACCAGATTAAACTTTTGGTCTCACATTTTCTCTACCTAAACTACATCTGCTAGGATTAAAATATCTAGCTGATTTCTTCTCTACATTCTAAAACAGAAATTGAAAAACAGCCAAGCCAGGATTAGACTGTCTGGCTTGCTGGACTTTGCAGAAATTAAAACAGCTAACTACATTCTCACAGACTGAGCTTTATTGAGTTTTTCCTACCTACCCTACTCTAACTGGACTATTTACAAGTATAGCTTACAAACATTGTCTTCCAATGCAACTAGTCCATCAAGTGATCCCATGACTGGTCTGTTCTGCCTAGCTGCTTGAGCAGGCTGGATAAGCAGGGTTGCTCCCACTCTTTCTGTTCTTCATCAGCAGCTTCAAAATTTTTTCTTTCTGTTTGCAACATGCTGCTTAAAAAGACCTTTGATCCTTCCTTAAATGTTTACAGGAAATGAGCATAAGGATCATGAAAAGATACCTGGTTATGAATATTTGGCAGTTAGGCTTAAACCAAGATCTCTTCTTCTTCCATTGGATTGAGAAGAAGAATCTCTTGGGGTAGAGTGTCTCCTTCATCTTCTGAACCGGAGGACTCATCGTACATTGCTGCTGAGTCCTCTTGGAGCTCTGACATGTTTTGCGCTGCTGGAGAATTTGAGCTAATCCGGTCCTCCATATATTCTGCCACAGGATCAATGAACACATGATGTACATTTTTTTCTTTCAGGTCTTCCATGACTGGTAGGCTGTCTTTATCCTGGGCCGCTTTGATTTCTGCATCTTCCACTACATTTTCAATGTGGCTCTTGAGAACCGGATCATTTTCTTCTTGTAATTCGAAATGCAGTGGAATCTCTTCTCTTTTAGGGGGAGGGAGACTTTCCAAAAAGGCTCTCGGGTCTCTAAACTGATATGATTTTTCTTGTGAGTTCAGAAATTCGATCTCAGCTTCATATCTTTCAACCACCAATTCTAGAAATATTTTCTTAAGCACAGTTTAACACTCGAGCTGAGAAGAAGAATAGCCCGTGGAAGGTCCTCCACTTTCAGTTTTTCCAAGCCACGTGACATTTCATCTCGACACTCTGCTATGAAACTTGGATGCATTTTTGCAAACTGCTCAGGGTCTTCCATTGGTGAAGTGGCTTGGTCTTCAGCATGGCTAATGTTGTATTGTGACATGGTCTCCCAGTAGACTCTCATGAAACCAAGATAATTAGCAGCCTACTGATCACCAGTGGAGTATTTTAATCATTTAGGAACTGTGGAGTCGCTAAGGTGAGGGATCTACAACTCTCAACTCTTCATGCTCAACTTTCTGAAGAGTGAATAAGGTTTTTTCGAGGCCCAGGGATTTAACTTTTATCAACTTCGATTCCCTGGCAATGGCGCCAAAAATATGTTGTCGACCCTAGAGACAGCCTTGAGTTGTGAAAGACCAGTGCCTAGGACATCTTATATAGCAAGGAGCATGTGATATAACAGGGGGAGTTATCAACAAAAGGCTCTCATGCTATCTCCTGTAAACATGGAGGTTAACTTGAAAGGGACCAAAACCTTCAGAAAAGGGACGCAGGGAAAGCAATACTGCAGAGGCAAGGTGCAGAATTCTAATACAAATGCATCAGACAATTCAGAGGCAACTTACTGTAAAGAGGGCCGGTTTAAAAATACCTCACAGAAATAAATAATCAGAAGGTGATTACTGCGTATGAAAGATTGAGATAATACTAACTGTCATTGAGATGATATCCAGACACACAATATCATTATGTAATGGGCTTACCAATTTAAGAATCCATACATGACAATAGCATTTTAAAAATAATCTCCCAAAGAAGCTAATATAGCCGAAATATGGTTGAAGTGAAAAGTGAAACAATATATCATGGCTGAGGCATATTTAAAGCGCTTGAATAGTTCAAGCATGAGTATCAACTAGGATAAATACATACCAAAAACCAGTGAGCCACTCGCATTCCAGAACATGATACAAGAAAGGCGGATGAAACGAAATGAACAATTAAACTAGCACATAAAGGGAGAAGTTACAAACTGTGAGACACCAAAGACCAGAATCCTCATTAAAGATGGAACTCCTCCTCACTGAAACCCAACAGGATCTATGCATTCATATAAAATTTTGACAAAAATGCATACAAAATTCTCTTACTACCTAATTTTCTGAAAATATAGAACCCTTTACAATCTGTTCTCGGAGGTTCTTATAGGAGAATGAGTGATAGCAGGAGTAGATGTTTCATTTAATTTGTTTCATTAAGACAGTATGGCGGAAGTGTTCATGCCCATACTACTTAATAACCTTACGCTGTACTCTGTAGTTTGGTCCGAAGATCTCTGTCAGGTTGAGATCGACCTCGGATGTCTTCTTGAAGTCTTTTCTGGCTATTTGGCCCTCTGTTCTGCCTTCTGGAATTGATGAACTGAGTGGAAAGTCCACGAGCCTCCATACTCCATAACTGTTGATTCTAACAGTCTTTAAGAGGTTTCTGTCAGTGTAATTGACTATCTCTGGGCTCGAGGAGGCATGGAGGCTTTAATGGGAAGATGTACCGCCTGGAGGAAAATGTCCCGCAGATATTCAAACGCAGATATGGCTATTGCATGTGCTCTTTGGGTCTTCAAAATGCATCTTTATCCTTTGAATATGGGATTAGGCTCTAAATATTCAATTAACAGGTCCAAATCCCTTAAATCTATTTCTGCTGCTTCACTTGGCCGCTGTTGTAATGGCCTCTCTGCACTTTCAGCCACAGTGACTGTGATCACAGCAGCAGAGAGAAATTTCCACTTTGTAAAACCCTGCACAATGAAAATAACTAGTCATAAATCCAAGGGATGGTGGAAGTGATGTTGTGAAGGCCTCCGAAACGATGGTGCGATGGTGAAAATGGGAGAAATTCTATGTGAAATGGTGAAGAAACTAATGAAAATGAACGAAAGCGGGACCTTTGAATAGTGGGACCCGACAGGTGGAGGGTGATTAGATGTGGACTGTCAGATCTCAGGAGGAGATCGACGGTCGAGATGCCGTGATGAAGTTAAATGGGCGCGATGAAAAAATATGCATGGAGGATGCGATGCAACGCAGACTGTCGATCTGGATCGAACAGACGGTCGTTATTAAATTGCAAAATTGCAATCGGGGGAGGCAGCGAGGGACACATTTGAGAACTTGCGATTGGCGATGGTGCGATTGAGCGCCAACTGTCCGATCTGGGTCAAGATCGACGGTGGGGATTAAATCGACGGGGGGAAAAACTGATGCGATGAGCGGGATGGGAGACATAAGGGCCATTGGATTAAGCGGGATGAACGACTACGATCTTTTCGAGGGATCCCAATCGAAAGAAACTGAAGGATGGGATGCTTGAGTCTGCGCGATGCGATTACGCGCCAGCCGTCCGATCTGGAACCAGATCGATAGCCCATGGTTAATCGGAGGGGATATGGAGTGGGGATGGGCTCTCAACGGAACTAGCGCTGACCGTCAGATCTTACAAAGATCGATGGCTCAGATCTTAGCGGAGGCCAAACGACTAAACTCCATCGCATCGATATTTTTCGTATAACATAGAAATGCGCTTCCTGAAAGTTATGATTGCGATTAGCGCCGAGGCCTTAGCACTTGGTCTTAGCACTTGGGGCATATGGGGAAGTGGCTAAAGGGCTGGCCTTAAAGGGGCTTAGCCTGTCATAAGGGGGAAAGTGGGTTTTTGGCCCATTTTTAATGCATTTTAAGGCCAACAAGGGGTAACGGTAAGGGGGATGAAGGGCTTTTAAGCTAAACAAAGGGTATTTGCGGGGTTTAAAGGGGAGTTAAGATGAATTGGAAGGCTTTAAAGGGAATTTGGAGAACTTAGCAGAGAGGAAGAATGGTGTTGAAATAGAGGATTAGTGGGAATAAAATAAGGGAAATGGAGGCCTTTTTGGGCATTCTTCTTCACAGAAACAGAGAGGTTTTTAACAGGAAACAACAGTGGGGATTCATCAAAGGACAAAGGGCATAAAGGGACTTCAAGGATGATGTGTTTTCAGCAGTAATGCATTCCTTGAAAGATCAGAGATAGTTTGACCCCCTGTTTGCTTGTCAAAAATTAATAGGGGGCTAACATGATCAACATGAGGTACAATGTTGCTTATGTGCCACTATCTTTTATGACCTGCATGGAACTTTTGATGGGAAACACTTCATAACACTCTCTGATGAGATCATGTTCTTCCTTGTAAGCTTTTAAGCCTGTTTGTATCTTGCTACTAGCTGTGGATGCCTTTATAAGTTTTTTAGGTCACCTTCTTTGCCTCTGTTTCTGTTGTTGACCATTTACAAAACATTTCTGCAGAAATTTTTGGACATGGTAAATTTGCTCCCTTGCAAACTTACTGCTTTGATCAAGAGGATACCTTTGGAGGTCTTTAGATGTTCTTTGGATAATGACAAGCCTCATCCTTGTGTTCTCTTGACTTCACTTTTGAATACTTGTGGAAATAATGCATTTAGAACCATGATAGTGCATAACCTAGGTGACCCTATTTGACTTATGGTAATGCTCTTGAAATAGGTTTTTTGGACTGAAAACTTCGAACAGGGTTTGGATGATGAGGCAGGGTTTTTGACATTCTATTATGCACTACCATCCTAGATAGCTAGAAAAACTTATTTTACTTCAAATATTTTTTAGACAGAGAGTTTTGACAACACCATTGCTTGAAGCACTTGGTGAGTAGGAGAAAAGTTTGGTTTACTTGGCGAAACAAGGTGTGAAAGTAGTGGGCTTAGTTAAACATAGACAAAGTGTTATAGGCAGAGATGGAAAACATAATGAGAGTGAGGGACATTGGTCTTGTCTGGGCGATAGATTGGCCATGCTTTGACAAGGAGGTGGGATAGTGAAAAATTTTCTCTTTGAGGGGATTTCTAGAACTCACATGATTCTTGAATTCTGTTTCTAGAAATCTTGGACAAAGCATTTAGTCAGCTAAAAAGGTGAAAATTACTGATGACTAACAGTGGCTCCACTTGGGGATGGCGGCTCCTTTTCAGGAGGTGTCTAGAATTTCAAATCTCTTGGTTTATGAAGACCAATGCCTCATCCATTTGGCAGATTTTCTCTTTTCTTTTGCTGTTGCTTTCCCTGAAGTAGTGATTTTGAAAATCTAAAGAATCCAAATGAGGTCAGACCTGTGGCATTGGAAAGAATATTCAGAGCACCAATAAAGGACCAAAAATAAAATCTCGAGGATCTGAAATTACAGAGATACATCAATTTCAATATCGAGCTCCTCAAAAGAAAGAAAAAGGTGTATTTTGTTTGTCAAACTTCATAAGTCTTGTTTGAAAAATCAGTTTGAAGTGATTCCAAGGGCATATTCAAGCATAGATATCAGTATTGGGTTGTAAAATTCCACCTAAAAATAATTCAACACCCATTAAGCCCTCATAATACTCTACTATGAATCATGAAGAGGAAGACATGCAACATTGTATATCAAAATTACAAGACCAAGTGCACCAAATTTCGCTCTCACAAAGAGAAACAAAAAATGAAAAGGAAGTTTTGAAGAAATGTGTGGAAGCTAAGATGGATGGTTTGAAGAAAGGTGTGGAAGCTAAGATGGATGGTTTGAAGAATGGCATGGAAGCTAATATGGATGACATCGATGAAAAAATGAAAGGCAACATGGAAGACATGAAGAATGATCTAAAAGCAGACATGGAAGGTTTGAAAAAGTTGATAAAAGAAATGATTCCTAATGGTGAAAAGGTAGTTGAGGAAAATCATGATGATTACAAAATAAATGTTAATTGTGATTTCATAAAATCTAATATTGGATTGAAGACCCACCATATTCAAAAAACCCATATGAGGAATTTTGATGGCAAGGATCCCATAACATGGATACTACAGATGGAGCAATACTTTTATCTCCATAATGTGAAAAACACACAAAAGGTACACACCGAAAATTTATGTTTAGAACAAAATACATTTGTATGGTATCGATGGCTTTTATCTCGTAAAAAAATTGTCACTTGGTCAATTTTTACAGAGGAAATGATAGCACATTATGAGGATACAGATAGAAACACCTTCTTTAGCCAATTGATAAATCTCAAACAAAAGGGTTCAATGGTGGAGCACATTGAGGAATTCAAAAAATTGAATATAAGGGTAACTGATATTCCAGAGGAACACAAGATTTATGTCTTCATAGGAACTTTGAAGGATAAAATTCAACATGAGGATCGCCTTTGGGAACCTGATCCATTGGAGAATTCAGGTTGGCAAGAAAAATTGAAAGTAAAATTATGGCGACAAGGAAGCCTACAAATCACATCTATAAAGATCGAAGTCTTGCTACTCCTAGAATTCCACAACCTATAAGGTTGACACCATAACAATTGGAAGAAAAAAGAGCAAAATGGCTTTGCTACATTTTTTATATAAAATACACTAAAGGTCATACGTGTCTTGAGAAGAAATTATTTTACATAGATTGTGAAGAGGAGGAATAAAATGAACAGGAAACTTCAAAATAAGAGGATATACACCAGGAACCAACCCTACAGAAAGAAGAAATGAGTCTGACCATATCCTATAATGCATTAGTAGGAATTACCACTCAAAATATCAATATAGAAGGACATATCACGAGGAAAAATGTAATTGTGTTGATTGATTCGGGTAGTACCTATAATTTTATTCATTGTAAGGTACCCAAGGAATTAAAATTCTTCCTATACCCAACACTAGAGTGTCAAGTGATGGTTGCAAATGGAGGAACTATAAATTGCTCTAGAAAATTCCATAATATAAAGCTAACCATGGGGGAATGTATTGAATAGTCCAATGCTTTCCATTCTGATGGGAGGTGTTGATGTTGTTCTAGGAGTACAATGGTTACAATCTTTGGGGACAGTAGCTTTTAATTTTCAAGAAATTTTCTTGAATTTTTCTTTTTAGAAGGAAAGGAAGTTGAATTACGAGGCAATGTAGGGAAGCCAAGAAAGATAATAAGCTCCAATGTCATGACAAAGCTTCTGAAGAAAGAAAAACGAGGCGTAATTTCATAATTATGCTCGCTTAAATATCCAACATAAAAATTGTCTATTTCTCCAGATGTCCATAAAATCTTGGAAAATCATTGCAAGGTGGTTGAAACTCCCAAAGGAATCCCACCTATTCGTGAGCATGATCATGCTATTCATTTGATTCGAGGAAGTGCATTAGGGGAATTTTGAGGTCTAAAATGGGCTTCCTAAGGAAAATGTACAATCAAAATTCACTTTATGAGAACCAATCACGTTTTAGGGGATGACATCATCCTTAATGGTTAAGGTGGCATTACTCGAGTTAAAGGTACTTACATGTCACATTCTCAATGGTGGATAAAAACTCATGGTTAACCATGGTAGTGCTCTAAGTACTTTTAAAATCAAAGTAAATTACTCATAATAAATGACATTTAATACTTTTTGAATAAAAATATATTATTGTCATTTCATATTTCTTGAAAGAAACAATGCATATCCCTATACATTTGTTATATTATATTATTTTTATATAGTATATTAATTACATGTTATTATACAATTTAAATAATATAAATTTTAATTAATAGCATATAATATAATTAAGAATTTATAAATTTACATTTATATTTTATTTTAAGTTTTTTAAGTAAAAGTGACAAATGCATTAGTTGTTCAATGATAATGACTTTTTCTTGAAAATATCATTCTTATTTATAGTCACATCAATACAATTTTTTATTAATTTTATTTTGGTACAACTTTTGAATTGAATTTAACTATGGTTACATGGATTGTGGTGTAAAATGTGAATTTCAAATTCATAAATATTATTTTATTTGTTTAGCTATTATTTTATTATTTCCTTAGGAGGCCCAATTTTAGACCTCAAAATTCCCCTAATGGTTCCTCCAAAAATCAGGCCTTACATATATCCTTATGTACAAAAGAGTGAAATTGAACGTATGACTGCAAAAATGTTAGAGGCTCATATAATTCAACCTAGTCAAAGTTCTTTCACTACTTCAGTAGTATTGGTGCACAAGAAGGATGGATCATGGTGCATGTGTCCGAATTATAGGGAGCTCAATAAGATCACTATTAAAGATAAATTTCTCATTCCTGTGATTGATGAATTATTTGATGAATTACATGGAAAAATTTATTTTACCATGTTGGATCTCCGTTCAGGATATCAACAAATTAGAATGAAGTTTGAAGATATTCTGAAAACAACATTTCAAACTCACGAGGGTCATTATAAATTTTTGGTCATGCCTTTTTGCCTTACCAATGCACTTTCTACATTTCAAGGAGTGATGAATTCCATTTTCAAACCCTTCCTTAGAAAATTTGTGTTAGTATTTTTTGATGATATACTAATCTATAACAGGTTTTGGAAGGATCATTTTCAACATGTTGACAAGGTGCTCAAACTATTGGAGTAGAAACAATTATATGAAAACACTTCCAAATGTTTCTTTGGAGTACACGAGGTGGAATATCTGGGTTATATTGTATCTCGGGAGGGTGTTAAGGTTGACCCTAAAAAAATATAATCCATTAAGGAATGGAAAGTCCCCACAACCATAAAGCAGTTGCAAGGATTTCTCGGGCTAACATGGTATTATCGCAAGTTTGTTAAGAATTATGGGAGAATATCAACACCTCTAACAACATTATTGATGAAAAATGCATTTCCATGGACTCTTGAAGCAACTAAGTCCTTTGAACTTATTAAAGAGGCAATTTTCCTAGCGTCGATCTTAGCTATGCCATAATTCACAAAAACCTTTATTGTGGAATGTGATGCCTTAGGAAATGGAATTGGTGTTGTTTTAATGCGAGAAGGAAGATCCATTGCTTTTGAAAGCTATCTAATCAAAGGAAAGTATTTACAGAAATCTATTTATGAGAAGGAAATGTTGGAAATACTATATGCACTAAAGAAATGATGACCTTACCTAATGGGAAGACACTTCAAGGTAAAAACTGATCATGATAATCTTTAATACTTTTTGGAACAAAGACTATCTTCAGAAGAGTAGCAAAAATGGGTCACAAAGATGTTGGGTTATGACTTTGAAACCATCTACAAAAAATGGAAGCTAAATGTTGTTGCAGATGCACTCTCTAGAAAGAATGAGGAGGTGGAAGCATTGATTTGTGCCATTTCTATTATCCAACCATATTGGATAACTGAAGCAAGGGAGGAATGGAATAATGATGAAGAAGAGTGGACACTCATTCAAAATTTGCAGCAATATACTAGTACATCTGATACATTTAGTTGGAAAAATGATTATTTATGGTACAAAGATCACTTATATCTTTGTAAGAATTCCCAACTAAAACAAAATATTGTTTTGGAATTGCACACCTCTCCCATAGGAGGACACTCAAAAACTTACCACAGGGTGAAGAAATAATTCTTTTGGGATGGCCTTAAATCTAATATTCAAAAGTTTGTGGCAGAATGTTTGGTTTTCCAGCAGAATAAAGTTGAGATAATTAAGACCCCAGGTCTGCTACAACCTTTATCCATTCCAAGTCAACGTTGGGAGGAGGTTTCAATGGATTTTATCATAGGTTTACCTAAGTACGAAGGAAACAATGTCATCATGGTGGTAGTTGATAGACTTACCAAGTATGCACACTTTTGTGCATTATCTCATCCATTTAAAGCAAGTACAGTTGCTACTGCATTTACATAAAAAAATCAAAAGCTACATGGAAACCCAATGATTATGTAAGTGACAGAGATCCCATTTTCACTGGAAATTTTTGGACGGAAATATTTTCTTGTTTGGGTACTCAACTAGCTCATAGCTCACCTTATCATCCTCAATCCGATTGGCAAACTGAGATAGTGAACAAATGTTTGGAATGATATATTTTTTGTTTTGTATATGATAAACAAACACAATGGATCAAGTGGTTACCTCTGTATGAATGGTGGTATAACACTTCCTTCCATACTGCAGCAAAAAGGACCTCATTTATGGCACTTTATGGATATCATCCACTTTCCATCACATCATCTTTAAGAGAAAATTATTAGGTTCAAGAAGTGGAAGATCACATTGAGCATCAAAAACAAGTTCTCCAACTCTTAAAGGATAACCTAAATTTGGGACAAAATTGAATGAAACAACAAGCAGATCAACATCATAGTGAGAGAAGTTTTGATATAGGAGATTGGGTATTTTTACGTCCACAACCATACAAGCAAATGTCCCTCAATAAAGCTAAGAAGGATAATAAATTATCGCCCAAGTACTATGGTCCTTACAAGGTGTTGCAAAATATTGGTACTATGGCATATAAATTGAAGCTTCCTTCTTCTTCTCGAGTGCACCCAGTTTTCCATGTTTCATGCTTAAATAATATTATAGGTGACAAAATTCAAGTTCAAACAATATTTCCAGAACTTGATAAGGAAGGAAAAATAATATTGGAACTTGAAACAGTCACGGAAACAAGAACTCAACAACTATGAGATCGATCAATTTTTGAATATCACATCAAGTGGAAGAACTTACCCACTGATGATTCCACATGGGAGGATGAGAATTTATACAGAAGCATCTAGAGCTACTCAAGTGTTGATGACAACACTTTTTTGAAGGAGAGGGGCATGTTAGGTCCCTATATTACTAGTGTAGTCCCTTATTGTTGTTAGTGTAGCCCCCTTATTGTTATTTTTGTGCCCCTACAGTCCCCATATTGTTATTATTGTGCCCCATAAAACCCCACTATTGTTATTATTGTGCCCTTACATTATTATTGTTAGGCCGGCTAGGATTATATTGTGACCTCATGGACTCCTACATATATAAAGGAGGTTTTGTCGTTTGAATCATCCAAGAATTGTTCATTTATGTAATGTAAAGGAGGTTTCCGCCTCGAAGTGGCTAATTTCTAAGGAGTTGATCTCTCTTTTCTTCTATTTTGGGAGATGGTTTCATAACACCATGGGCATGAGTGCTTGCCAAAAAATAAAATGAGTGGATATTGGATTTAAGGTAGAAATAGTCAAAGGTCACGGTTCTAGTTGGTCTATGTTTCGTGATAGAAATTGTATCCAACTAATCCAACTATCCCATGATTTGAGACTCTTGTGCATACAGGACAAAAATTAAATGAACCAAATTTGAAATTTAGGAATAAAAGGTTATGCATTCACTAAATTAAATCATTGGTTTATCCCATATTTTCGTCGCAAAAGAACTAATAAGGAAGGGGCTATAAAGTTTAGCATTATAGCAAATTCAGGATTTCAAAGAACTACAATTGAATTTGTCATTCGAAGTTTTGACATTATACAGTTCTAACATTGGTGTCCTATAGAGTTAATTTTGAAAATATAAATTTTGCATTCTAGTGCCAAAATTAACAAGACTAATGCACACCAGAAATATAATGATAGTTCAGAAGTAGTCCACCATAGTTAAACTGATACAAAGAGATGTTTAAATAGAGATGAAATAGTGAAGAAAATAAAAGTATTTAACTTATTGAATAACAAAGAAAATATAGTTAATTTCAATATTATCATTGAAGTGGAACCAATTGCCAAAATTGGAAATAGAAAATCAAATATTGTATTTGAAGCTTTATATAATAACAACATTACATAGACAGTAGTTGGAAATGGTGTGCAGATAATCTTAGTGATTGAGTTAATGAATCTCAGTGACTGAGGGTAGGGTATGATGGTTCAAGCCTAAATGTAGCAACACTTTTGGATCATAGGCATCGTAAGCATTCTTTATAGGGGTGTAATTCCATGTCCCCTAGCCTCTTGGACAACATAGTATTTCAAAAGTTTACATTTAAATAGAGTTAGTAAACATATAGTTAAAAATAAGAATAATTTATATATATGTGTTAAGCCTCATTTATTCCCATTTTTCCATCGCATAGTACCATCATTCATAACTTAAATTTCGACACCCTTACACTCATTTCACATCATAATTCCATCATTTATAGCTAAATCAATCCTATGCATTGTTGTTGATTATCATTAGTTTTATTAGATTTTCAATGATTAGATATGATTAAGTCGTGATTTTCTAATTATGGTTTCACTAAGTTCATTTGATGAAGTGTTCTATTGCCAGAAGTCTCCACAAGTCAATTTTAACTAGTTACTGCATAGTTGAGTACATAATTGTTATAGGTGAAAATATAAACTTTGTGATCAAATAAATAAGAATTGTGAAATTACAACATGTGGGTTTCCTTCAGAGTACCTGTATTCATGTAATCCAGAAACCGTTTGGAAAAATTTGTCTTCGTGAAGGATTTATGGTCGGGGGAATTTTCCAATGCAGTGTTAAGTACAGATTCATGCCAAAATTTGGATTTGACTGTTTTGGCCACATCCACGGTTTTGATAAACCTCTAATGCTCAAAAAAAGAAAATAGTTCGTCCATCCATACTATGATCAGGATGAACCCAACCATCACTCATTCAAAGACTATTCCAAGAGATTGTGTGCAGCTTAATTTTAGCATTGATGTCTTTGTTTAATTTTTCTAGATAATTTGTTATGCATGGTTTTCATCAGCTATAAAATCACGATGATCTATGTGTATAGTGTTATCGATCCTAAATTTCCAAAGGTTTTTGTTGCATTAAAAAGAAATATCAGAGGTAACTACAAACCACTTTTGGAGATTAGGATATAGCCTTCCTAAACTCAGAGAGGGCTCTCTCTTAATGATTTAACTTTGTTTGTTTAATAGATTTTTAGGTTAGTGATGTATGCTTAATTTGGATTGATTTTGATTGATTGGTGGAATTAAGGATTTAGATGAATAGATGCTTTTTCATTTTCCATTGGGCTATGGAGTCAATATGCTTTGCAAACATAACAAAATAAAATTATAAAGAAAGTATTACAGGGTAGGATAGGTGAGCAATATCATATCTCAAGGCTGAATGGTGAAGTGATTTTTCAATCGAGATCAAGGAGAAATTAAGAATTCATTAAACCAGATAATGAAGAAGGATGAAGAAGTCAGTCGGGATCAGAGGGCAATTAAGAATTCTCTAAACCAGATATCAGAAGAAAACATAGAAATGTATAACAGTTAAAAGAAGAGTGTAATGTTTAAACAAATTCTGCAGTAAAACTCATGTTAGAACATTCAAATTGAGAACACATATAAGTTTATGGAATAATTTAGAAAGAGAACATGAAAAATTGAAATTTATACTTCACTGAGATAGCTCAGCACATGGATCCTGTAAAGAAGTTTCTTTATAACTTGTTCTGTCTGTCAACTGGAAGTTGGTACAATAACCCTTAGGCAATAGATCAGTTAGCTACGGAAATATTCAAAAATCCACGACTTGATACTTCGAATGTTGAAGTATATATACAAAATATTACAAAATATTTCCTGTCAATTGACTAGGATTTATTCATGGAAAATAAATATCTTTATGCAAAAAGATAGTGACATCTTTTAACTAACTGAAATCTGGCCCTGTTTCTTTGCTTCCTATTACCTGTTTGTTTCTTTCATCTGTCTTATCTGCTCTTTCACCTTTTATAGTAAATCACACCATTTCTCCAACATTTCTTCATCTAAGAGTTTGATTTCATCATCTCGCGTCAAATCTCATTTGCCTCTGTATATTTGGAAAACGTAGGCTTATTTACAAAAAAGTGATTTACCTCATGCTGGAGGTAAAAGAAGTTTTCTAAAGTTTGAAGGAGCACTTTTCCTATGGGGACGCCCTTCATTGAGGAATTGTTGGAAGTTTCTTTGGCTACTTCCCTCATCTTCTTATCATAATATTCATGTCTCATGAGTTTATCATTTATTACTAGAGGATTAGGCATACCCTTATGTCTCAATACATCAAACTTCATAAACCTATTCACTGCGAGTTCCATAGTTTGACATTTCTCCTCAAGCTGTATCATAAAATTTCTTTTGGAAATTACTTTCTTCACCTCTAAGATAGTATCTGTTTTGTCAGATATCCCTAGTTCTTCTAATTCATGCTTATTTTTGGAATTAAGGAATTTGATTATTTCAGAGGCTTCCTCTATGTTACACCATTTTTTGGTCATCTAACCTATTATCATTAGATGGACCCAAGTACACCATGTAAAACCAATTTTACCCTAAGTAAAATTGCTTTCACTATGTAAAATAACTTAATAAAACACATTTATTAGGTTGTTTATGGTCTAAACAGGAAACCCCAAGGGGAAATATTAAACAAATCTACATTTGTTTGGTTTTCCTCATGGAATAATCAATTAAACAGTAATTTAATTATTATTCCTGGTCATATTTAACCCAAAACAAGGAAATTAATTAGATAAATCCTTATTTATCTTATTATTTTCTAGGAATAATTATTTAAACCTTATTTAAAATAATATTCCTTATTAAATTTGACTAAATTATTTATAAATAATTGAACAAATAATTATTTATTTAATTATCATTCAACCACTTCCTTAAAATGATAAATAAATCATTTATTTATTTATTATTTACAAATAAAGGGATTTGACTCAAGTCAAATTCCTTTCCCCTCCAACAAATATAATAAAATATTCCATAAAAGGTGGATCTAGATTTGGTTAATATTATTTTAATCATGCACCAAGATCTAGAATGACCTAATATTTTGCTATAAATAGAAGGGTTTTTCCTACTATTCATCACCTTTTTTTGCCTCTTAGATCACTCTGGATCTATACTCTTGGTCTGACTTTGAGCCATTATCATTGTCATATTTTCTATTATTTGCTTTGTGAGCTCCTTTTGAGTTCTATGTTTGTCTGGGTTTTCTACACCAACAAAAGAGAGAAATTCTAGATCTGAAGTGCTGAGGACTTCCAAGAACCCATCCCATTGAGGAGAATTGGAAACACCTTTCTTGTTTTCCTCCCAGGTGCCATCAATATAAAATTCTTCAAAAAATATTGTTCTTGTCTTGTCTATTGGATGCATGGAGCAACACCTTATTTTTACTGCTTAATGTCTTTTTATGCATAGATTTGGATTTTTGCAACATTTGTCTTGATCAACTAATTGCAGATCTAAAGATATTAGCAGCCATCTTTTGCTGTTAGGGCTGTTTTTTATGCACAGCTAAAAGGGTTTTTTTTCGTACAATTACACTAAGGATTCATCCTAACACTCTCGTTTCTTTCTAATATTGGCTTTGACCTTTTGAATTGCCTCACCAAGTCATTCTGCTCAAATATGATCTGTATACAAGGCCAAATATCATTAAATGGGTTAATGATATTGGCCCACAATTTTTGTTTTTCTTGGGCTAAAGGTTATTTTAGTGACAACTCTTTTTCTAGCTTGTGAATTCTGTCAGTAAATATATTGGTTTTTTGTACTTCTGCTTGATACATTATTTCAGCCAATTTCTTTCCATCTTCTAAACTCTTTACTTGTTCCTTGAGCTTGTTAATATTTGTAGTCTGAATGGACACATATTCAATTGCTTTGATTAATTTACTAGCCTCATAAGTGGGATGGGTTGTTGGTATTGCTAATGTAGATACTTGTGCTGTTGTAGTTACTAGAGCTGATGTAGATGCTATAGGAATAGCAGTAATGGGAACTTCTTTCATACTGGCTTGTTTTCCTTGCACAAGTTTATCCCTTTCTGTATGCATTTCTTTTATTTGATTTGTCAACTGGATGATGAGATTCATCATCTCATATTTTTTATTATCTGTCTCCAAAACCTCCTTATTTTGTGGATGCTCAATAGTTGGTAATTTTAATTGTTTCTTTAGTGCAACTATGTCTGCTTTTTTCTTCTTTATAAGTTCTTCTGTTGCTTTGATGTATTTTGGATTATAACCAACTTCTATTACCAAACCTTATAGTGAATTAATCCTGTGTCTTTAGCTTGTGATGAGGCTCTCTCTAGTTTTAACTGTGACTTTATATTTTCTGGAGAGTTCTGCAAATTCTGGGCACTTAGAGGTTTATGTGTCATGGTTGAATATATCAGTTCTCCTTCCTGTTTGTGAAATTCAATTTGGTCAATTGGATGCACAGCTTTGGAAGAAACTTCAAAGGCCATCTATTAATAATCTTCTGAAGTCTTGGGGGCTTGTACCTTTGGCTGTAGGAAGGTCATCTGCATTTTCCTTGTTTTGAGGTCAAAAGCTGAAAGAAATATATTCTAATCACTGGGAGTTTTCTTCCAGTATTGTGCATATGTAACATCCTTCAATGCTTAATTTTTTATTTTGATTTATTTATATTTCTATATGATATCTTTTTCTTTCTCAACTGGCTTGCTGGATGATGAAATCTCTACACTTTTTTACTTTTGAATGATTTTTGCACTGGAAGTCGATGGCAGAGGTGTTTCTTGTGAATGTGTTGTAGGTGCATCATCCCTGATAACAATATCTGTTTCAATGGTTTCAATTGTCTCTTCTTGCTCTATCACTAGATTTAGCTTTGTTTTCTTTCTGTACATAAGCTTGAATTTACTATTAGATGTAGTTTATGCTGAATAAGAGCCTTCTTCTCTAGCCCTTTTTGAATTTATATCCTATGGGGTTGGAGTAAGTAGGATGGAACTAGTATCAAGATGATTTTCCACCTCTGTAGAGTGTTTTCCAACCACTTTGACTAGTTGGAATATTTCTCAATTTCAGGGTTAGATTCATGGATGAAAGGGGTGAGTTTGAACTTAACTCTTAATTTTCTTATGACACCCACAAGGTCATATGAACATTTGAAACTGCTGTTGAATTTTAACTCGTGTAAGCATATGTCGGCCTCCTTTCCAACATTCCTACTGTTGCATATAAAAGGCCCTAATTGATTTTTTATTTTAAATTGGGTCTTCTTTTTGTCTGAAAGGTAATTGATCTCATCAGAATTCAAGATCTGCCTGATGTACTCTAAAGAAAATATCCTCATTGGGTGGTATTTGGGAAGGTTGTATGGAACTAATTGGCTTCCAGACACTCTGATTTCTATGTGATTCTGGTATAAATACTAGTCTCCTCTTTTTCTCTGATCTGATAACTGTAGAACCTTTTTGATTTCTTCACTGATTCTAGGCTGAATGCTATTACTAAGAATATTAAGTACAGGATATACAAAAGTATCAATAAAGTCTTTCAAAGTGAATTCAATGGAATCTTTTCTGATCAAGGATGTCCAAAAGATAATAGACAGGGTATTACCCTCCGTGTCCAGTTTTTGTAGGTTGACTGCAAACCTTTTGACTAAAAATATATGATCAAATGAAACAATACTGAGGAGTATTTGAATACTCCTTCTTCTAGCAGTTTGATCAGTTGATTATGTATGGCATCTACCAGGAATTGGGCAAAGTTGAAAACTATAGATGGAGGCTGGCCTGGACAAAAGATAGAGAGGAAACCAAGGATGGATTCCTCTACCCCCTCATCAGTAAAATATCCTAAAATAAAGGACAACATGGTCACAATTTGTCTGGTTCATTCTAAAAACATGGTAGCAGAGTATGAAGGGTTGTTTTTAGGAGTTTCTACTGATTGAGTGAGGAAAGTCTGAAAGATTTGAAACCTTTTAGGGAAATCTAACTTTAGGTAAAGCTCAGTGAGGGTTTCAATGGAGCAAAACACTCCCTCTGGTTTTGATGGAATTTGCAACATTTGATTAATGGATTGAGCAGTGATAGTAAATAGGATTTCTTGGTTAGGGCTGACTATGGTTCTTTCATTTGGTAAATAGCTGAGTTGGCACAGTCTGATGACTTCAGGGAATTGGTAAGTCTGTGGAAATGTGTATTTTGGCAAGTTAGATTCCCACAGATGTAACTAAACACTAAGAAGAAGAAAAGTGGATATGATGTAGGTTTTCCCTGGACATGGCCATAAAACATATGTTGGTTTTATCCATAACCTCCACAATTGTACGTGGGGAAAGAGGGAAAAGTACTTGATACCATGTCAATTGAATGATAAGATGTAGGAGGTGGGGAAGCTCGTGTACGACCCGACCCCTAGGAAATGGTACAATGTCAATTGGACGAAATGATGTTAGACCTCTTAGAGTTGGCACCATACCAATTTGATGATATGATGTAGGACCTCCAGTATTGTCCATAGGGACACTAACACAATAGAGCCCATTTTTTTTGTTGTTTGCATCCATTTATCAAATATGGTGCTAAACTTGATGCAAAATTTTCACCGAATTTTGCACCAAGTCTTACACCAAGTTTAGCACCATGGATTGTGATAGGCTTTGCACCAGGTTTTCCACTAGGTTTTATGCCAATTTTTGTGATGTCCATTGCACTAGGTTTTGTTCTAGGTTTTGCATGAAGTTTGGAACCTAATTTTGTTTCACCTACTTTTGCATCCTCTATTGCATCTGTTTAGTCAATTTAGTGTCCTAAATTGTTAACATAAGTTATCGACCATGGCTAGTAAACTGTTGAAGTGTAATGCACTATATGTGCCTAAGTATCCCTTTTTCTTACTTCGTTGCTTTTAGTGTTTTACTTATGTTTTTGGTTTTATGTTTGATTTCTAATATGTTACCTTATGCTAAGAAGATAGAACTAAATTCATGACAAAGAGGAAGAAAATGAAATGTTACTAAATGCACTAAAACATAGTTTGATTGCAAGATCTATTCTTAACTAGAAAATGATAAAAAAACAAAGAATCCTAATCCATGGATGTTATAGCCTGCAAATGAACATGAAAGGTAAATCAAAACATTATAATTCAACTTGATCCATTTAGTTAGAGGTTTTTTGGAATAATTTGTGAAAGAGGTTAAACTCCAATGTGATGAGGATCTTCCTAAAAACAGATAGAAAATTAGAATATTATAGTGCAATCTTATTCATATGATAGAGTTATTTTGGGATAGCTTGAGAAGAAGATTGCTACAATATGCTAAGGATCTCCTATGAACATTTGAAACTTCTTATGACATTACAACTAGATCTCGTTCATAAGCTAGAGATTTATTGGAAGATTTTATTGAAGGAGATTTAGACATAATGTGATAAGGATCTTCTAAAAAACAAGCAAGCAGTAACCCACAACATTACAACTAAGTCTTCTCTGTGATTTAGAGATTTATTGGAACAGTTTTGAGAAAAGACTGCTTGTAACAATATGAGGATCTTCTATCTAATTGCAGAACATAAAATGCTAATTAACTCAGCATAGTACAACCAAATCTCATTCGCATAATAGTGATATGTTGGAAAAGCTTTTAAGAAAAAGAATGGTTGTAGGATACTAAGGATATTTTAATCTAAATGACAGAGCTAAAGTGCTGATAACTCAAGATGTCACAATTAAATCCATTCATTGAATATAGATATGTTGGAAAAGCTTTGAGAAAAGACTAATTATAACATCATGAGGATCTGTTAGTTAAGCAAACAATGCCAGACATGATACTAAAAGATATGAACTCAGAAAACGGTCTAAGTAAGAAATATAACAAAACAGAATTCAAAGCTACTTATCTAGAAAGCATGTAGAAGCCTCCTTGGATAGCAAGGGCCCTCTGCTATCAATTTGGCATAAAAATATTTAACTCCTCAAGGTTGTCTTCAGTAAAGCATCAGAGGCTAATCTCCTTTATTAAAATATCATTTAAAAATAGAGTATCACTGTAAATATGAATTATACTGTACTTTTTCTGAACTGTCTTTTTGGTCTTGTACAACCAATATTTAAAGGGAAAATACATAACTGATTATGAGATATACTTGCTACAGGTGGCTGATTCAAATTAGAATTGCAATAGGACTATTGGACTCTTCCTAATTCGAATTTAGACTTGTAGTAGGACTCTTGGACTCAAATCAAGAGTCCTACTGCATTTGGATAACATAGTTTGACTCCACCTTTGACCATGAGTTTAGGCACGTTTTTCTGTTGATCTAGACTAAGTGAGTAGGACAGAATCCATGTAGGCATCATTCTAGAGACACCCATGTGGCCCAATCATCCAACTGACACCTGGAACATATTCAACCACTAAAATAGCTGCGAAACGCCTGATTGGCTACGGAACGTCTGTATTTTGTAGCTATATTGCACAAAATTATTAAAACAGCAAAAACCATGAAAATACAATATGTTAATCAATTGCATGTAACATTTAAGCAATCCTAATCATTCTTCATTGATTTTAGGCTTATGAAGTGATAAAATAATGATGAAATGCAGTGAAGGTTTGTAAAAGATAAGGAAATTCTAGGGCTCAACATACCCCCACTGCAAAACTATTGCATGTCCTCATGCAATTTCATCAAAACTTATTCCATGTGCTCTAAAACCTCTGTTAGAACATCCAACCTTATCTTTCTGCTTCTTTTGCTAGTTAGTGTCATTCTGGGTTTCTTCATGAGTAATTTAAACCTGAGATTTACGAGGGATCTATTCAATTTCTTATTCCTCTTCTTTAGCTTCCTGTTTTCTTTGTGTAGTGTCCCCATTTGCAGAGTGAGAGTATTATTCATAGCATTCTTCAATTTAACTTGTTCTCTCAAGATTTAATTCTCATTCTTAATGTGTCTGTTCAATATCTCCAATTCATAATTATCTTTCTTCAGGGCTTCTATTGGAGGTTCTTGTGGACTGAGGGATCTTTCTTGATTCTCTAAGGCATTTCTTTCCAAATATTCCACATAATCATAAATTTTATGTTGAGTTGGGTCTATATCAGGAGTTCCTCTATTAGGGTCTTCTTCAAACTGATGTAAAGGAGATCTATCAACTGGTGTTTGAACCGGAGTTTCTTCATCTTCAAAATTTATAATTCCTGTTTCCTTAACCAATGTCTTTTTCATCATTCCTCTGAGTCTAGAACTTCTCCTTAACTTTGGTGGATTCTCATCGTCTTCATCAGTATACTCACATGCTATCATTTCCTTTCTTTTGGCCCTAATATATTTTCTAATATCTGTCAACTTTTCAGAAATTGGTTCTTCATCTTCCTCCTGTAGTGGAGTGTCAAGTTTATTTTCAATAACCATGTCAGTTTTTCTTCTTCTGCTCCATCAAAAGATTTGGCAAATGATTTTGTAATCTCCTTATGGAAGCCATCAAATATCTCTATAAAATTTAACCTCCCTGCTTGTTGTAGTAGCTCCTTGACTTGTGGATATCCTTCCAAATACTTGACTCCAACTGGTTCTGTCCTGACAATTAGCCACATTCCTCCTTTGTGCAAATTATCTTCCTTTCAAAATTACTTTTCTATGCTTGAAGCTAGATTGACTACAGAGTCTAATGCTTTACTTTTGAAACTATATCTCTATGTCTAAAGATGGATTAGCTGTAGAATGATGCTTCACCCTCAGAATTACCTCTCTGTTCTTAGAGATGGATTGGCTGCAAAGTGTAATGGAGGTGAATGGATGGAGGTAATTAAGCTATAAGGGAAAATGAAGTGGCTATGGATCTGATGGAGAATTTATGATGAACTTGTGGTGAAATAAGTGAATGATACAATATTAAGGAGATGTGGACTAGTAGGCTATGTTTGTGATTATGACCGTTAGTCATTAATTAGGTTTTAATGAGGACCGTTATGGAATGTTGGATAAGGGATATGGCCAAGATATGTTAATCAATTCGAATGATAAGTTGTTTAGGAAACATATGATTATACACATTGTATCTATTTCATGTTTTAACTTTTTTCTATTAAAATAATTTTCAGAATTTTGACCTTGTTAATTGTTGTGCTTGATGTTGTTCCTTTGGTCCTCTTTTAGTATGTTGGTCTTCAAAACAGAATCCTTCAATTTCCTGTAATCATCATCTCTTTGTAGGTTGTACAATTGTGTCAGAACTGCTGAATAAGATGTGGCTGCAACATGAAATCTGTAAAAATAAATGAAGTATGGCTATGGAATATGGATGTGAAATGAAATGGAGTGAAAGTGGAATATGACTTGTGAAATGGAATGAAAGTGGCGTGAGATGGAGTGAAAGTGGAGTGAGATGGACTGGAATTGTAAAATGAAATGAATTTTGCAATTTCTCTCAAATGGTACATCAGACTTCCCTGAAATTTTCTGAGGTTGTTACCATTATTATTATGCATCTTCCAAAGAAAAATCTCATCCATTGGTTGCACGGATCTCCCAAAAAATGAGAAATGACTGTAGGTGAAAGTGGCCAATTTCTTGAAGAATACAAACTGAAATTTTCTGTGTTTATTTACCCTACCTCAATGCATTTACCATAAAAATTTCAGGACCAACGGATGCATGGTTTGAAATTTATGATAAAATCAATTTCTGCCCTGTTTCACCCTTCATTCTGCCCAATGTTGCAACAAAAAAATACGTCGCAAACTCATTTTAAGGCCGAATTGAGTGATTCAAAAGGGAAACTGTGTATTTTTACCTTTTCTACTGCCACATGCTTTCAGAATTTCATTTTGATGAAGAAAAGGCACTGTTGTGCAAAAATACTGAAATCTTTCCTAATTTGTCCATAATGCTGAAAAATGAAAATCTGCCTTAAAAACCCATCTGAAATGCCCTTAAATTTGCTTTTTTTCAAATTCTGTCTACATCTTACTCAATTTATCATATTATGAGAAAACCCAGAAGCTCAGATTTTTTAATTTTTGCTCCAATATCTTGCAATATATGCGCCAAAACTGCCTCTGGAAAAAGTTGCAAAAAACAAAAACAGACTGCTATAGCAATAGCTGCAGAAACTGCCACTTTCCGCAGCTGTTGTTGAATTGAAAAAAATATGAACATGCTACTACAAGAAACTAATAAAATGTACTGCTGCAAGTTGTTGTTGATTCGATAAAACCATTAGTCTTCATCGAAGCCAACATTCATGGTACAATTCTTACCATGCGAATGAATGTGTGGAAGTCGAGCATGGGAAGAAATCATTGGATTACCGATCAATAATGAAAATCGTTAACCAATGCGAGACAACTCACTGATAATGTAAATGAGTGTCAAGGTACCTCAGTGCATCTTGACAGGGACGAATGAATGTGTTGAAGTCGAGTCGCCTGCAAGATTTGACAATCAAGAGACATTGTTGTATTCCAATTGTTATCAATGAGGAGGCTTGCCATTGATGTATGCAAGCTCCATGGTACTCCAAATAATCTCTGATCTTGATCCCAGATAAAGTGTTGAGGTCGATGGGACAAGATCTGTTGGAAGGTGGACCTTAAGGAATTCCACATCATCCAACTCGAGCATAGAACCAAAAATGATTTGAAGAACCATGAAAGATTGAAACCATCATGAAATTGCAGAACTTATTGTGAAATTTTCTCGCCAGTTGCCTAGTTTTCAAGAAAAGCTCATGTCCAATTGTGCTAGCAAGGTTGTTTTCACAATAGGACTTATTTTTCACTTTAATTTTTTTTTCTCTTTTTTTTTTATATATGTCCTACTCTACTTGAAAAAGAAAATCTTGTTCAAGTATGTGAATACTTCCAATGGAACCATGTCTGTAACAAGATGATAGATAAACTCATATGCAGGTTTGAAATATACTCTTTGATATGTACCAATATATGAGATGCCAACTGTCTTGATTTAGATGATGTCAGAAGATATTGAATAATTGAGCATTGGGATCCGATGAATGACTTGAACCAAGATTCAATGTAATCTTGTCTTCCTTGTTTTTCCTCTATCATGAAATGCAAGTCTTCGGAGATGTGATATTCATTCATAGAATCTGGTGATAGGCATGCATGAGACTTTTCAATCTCTGGTTCCAATATCTTCTCTTTATCAATAGACATCCATGATTCTTGGACCTTATCTGAGTCTTCTTCTTCTGGTTGTTGTTTTTCAATGATAGCTGGTGAATCATTTTGCAATACCTCAAAATTGTAAGTTGATTGAGGTGTTTTATTGTTGGGGATATGAAATGGTTGTGGAGGTAGAGGAGTGGGAATGGATCTTTGGGGTGCTTGTGTATATGGTAATGGGAAAGGTTGAATTGAGGTCAAATTAGGATGACATTATGGTTGTGGTGGAGGTAAATAGTATGGATAACATTGATGATGGTATTGAGGATAAAGAGGGAAAGATTGAGGATATGGTGGATTTCCTTTGTAGGGTCTTTGCCAAATTTGTTGCCAAGATTGATTTTGAAGTTGGGATTGAGATGTCCAAGGTTTCCAAGGTTGGTTTTGAGGTTGGGATTGAGATGCCCAAGGTTGCCAAGGCAAGGGTGTTTTCCAATTACCTTGAGATTGTTGTGCATAACCTTGAAACTGTGCATAAGGATATTGCATCATATTGGGTTGATGAGGTTGCCATAGTCCTCTTGGAGCTACATAACAAAGTTGCTCTTGTGCTTGATTTGCTCCATTATCCTTTTGGTAAACTGCCTTCAACCCTGGTAATGATGGGAAATCTTCAGTAGTATGTAATCCTGCACAAATTTTACACATTCTAATGTTATCAAGTGGAAATTTATGCAAAGCATGTTTCTTTCTACATTCAGAGCAAAATATAAATGAAGCAAATTTTTGCTTGTTTTGCATTCTTAGCATGTCAGTTTGTTCATTTAAATTACCAAGAATGTTTAGCAAATTGTTAGGTTTAGTTTGACTTACCAATCCTGATGCTAACTTACTTACTCTTTCCATAAATGGATCTTGAGGGGATCTTACACACTTTGTTTTTCCTCTTGATATGTTCTTGCATAGTTCACAAATTTCTTGAAATGGCAACTGATAGACATCTTCTTTTCCCACAAGATTAAGAAGATCAATCCATTCATCCTTTATAGCATTTAGTAGGAGATTTTTTAATGCATCTTATCCTAAATTATGCAATTTAAATCTTTTGAGATTATAGGTAAATCTCTCCACTAAATCTTCTAGGCTTTCATTATCTTTTTGGTTCATCTTAAATACTTCATTTCTAAGGTCATGGTGCATGCAATAATCTTTATATTTTTCCAAAAATACTCTTTTCATATCATCCCATGTCCTTATAGAATTTGTTCCTAAAGTCATGAACCATCTAAGAGCTCTATCCTTCAATGTTGCCGGAAACAAATTTAATTTTTGAATATGCAATGAGTAGCCATAAGATCTACAAATTATTTCAAATTCAAAAATAAAGGTTTCCGGGTCTTCTGATCTCATACCTTTGAAGTTAGGAAGTACAGATGGATGGATGTTCTTCATTTGAACGTTGATATCAGTTTCTTGAATGGGAAATCCAAAAGGATATTCCTAATTGTCATCATATCCATCCATTTCTTCAACCTCCTTTGTCACCTCTTCTTCTTCCTGCAAAAAATATGAATTCATGATGTGGATGTGTGGTTCTTACTGTACCACATGATATAGTGCGTGTGGTCGGTGATTGAAGTTTTTTTTTTTTTTGATGTAAGAAATAAGGCTACCTAGTTACACTTCCCTCGAAACGGCACCAAAATGTTTATTCAATTTAGTGTCCTAAATTGTTAACATAAATTATCGACCAGGGCTAGTAAATTGTTGAAGTGTAATGCACTATATGTGTCTAAGTATCCCTTTTTCTTACTTCGTTGCTTTTAGTGTTTTACTTATGTTTTTGGTTTTATGTTTGATTTCTAATATGTTACCTTATGCTAAGAATATAGAACTAAATTCATGACAAAGAGGAAGAAAAGGAAATGTTACTAAATGCACTAAAATAGAGTTTGATTGCAAGATCTATTCTTAACTAGAAAATGATAAAAAAACAGAGAATCTTAATCCATGGATGTTATAGCCTGCAAATGAACATGAAAGGTAACTCAAAACATTATAATTCAACCTGGTCCATTTAGTTAGAGGTTTGTTGGAATAATTTGTGAAAGAGGTTAAACTCCAATGTGATGAGGATCTTCCTAAAAATAGACAACAACTTAGAATATTATAGTGCAATCTTATTCATATGATAGAGGTATTTTGGGATAGCTTGAGAAGAATATTGCTACAATATGCTAAGGATCTCCTATGAACATTTGAAACTATTTATGACATTACAACTAGATCTCGTTCATCAGCTAGAGATTTATTGGAAGAGTTTATTGAAGGATATTTAGACATAATGTGATAAGGATCTTCTAAACAACAAGAAAGCAGTAGCCCACAACATTACAACTAAGTCTTCTCTGTGATTTAGAGATTTATTGGAACAATTTTGAGAAAAGACTGCTTGTAACAATATGAGGATCTTCTATCTAATTGCAGAACATAAAATGATAATTAAATCAACATAGTACAACCAAATCTCATTTGCATAATAGTGATATGTCAGAAAAGCTTTTAAGAAAAATAATGGTTGTAGGATACTGAGGATCTTTTAATCTAAATGATAGAGCTAAAGTGGTGGTAACTCAAGATGTCACAATTAAATCCATTCATTGAATAGAGATATGTTGGAAAAGCTTTGAGAAAAGACTAATTATAACATCATGAGGATTTTTTAGTTAAACAAACAATGCAAGACATGATACTAAAAGATATGAACTCAGAAAACTGTCTAAGTAAAAAATATAACAAAACAGAATTCAAAGCTACTTATCTAGAAAGCATGTAGAAGCCTCCTTGGATAGCAGGGGCCCTCTGCTATCAATTTGGCATAAAAATCTTTAACTCCTCAAGGTTGTCTTCAGTATAGCATCAGAGGCTAATCTCCTTTATTAAAACAACATTTAAAAACAAAGTATCACTGTAAATCTGAACTATACTGTACTTTTTCTGAACTGTCTTTTTGGTCTTGTACAACCAATATTTAAAGGGAAAATACATAACTGATTATGAGATATACTTGCTACAGGTGGCTGATTCGAATTAGACTTGCAATAAGACTGTTGGACTCTTCCTAATTCGAATTTAGACTTGTAATAGGACTCCTGGACTCAAATCAAGAGTACTACTACATTTGGATAACATAGTTTGACTCCACCTTTGACCATGAGTTTAGGCACGTTTTTCTGTTGACCTAGACTGAGTGACTATGATAGAATCCATGTAGACATCATTCTAGAAACACCCATGTGGCCTAATCCTCCAACTGACACCTAAAACATATTCAACCACTAAAATAGCTGCGGAACGCCTAATCGGCTATGGAACGTCTGTATTCTGTAGCTATATTGCATAAAATTATTAAAACAGCAAAAACCATGAAAATACAATATGTTAATCAATTGCATGTAACCTTTAAGAAATCCTAATCATTCTTCATTGATTTTAGGCTTATGAAGTGATAAAAGAATGATGAAATGAAGTGAAGGTTTGTAAAAGAGAAGGCAATTCTAGGGCTCAACAACATCCACTTTTTGTGCCAACACTTGCATCAACTTTTGCACCATCTTTTGCATCCTTTTTTGCATCCTTTTTTAAATCATTTTTTGCATCCATTTTTGTATCAAATTTCACATCTTCTTTATGCTAGGTTTGTGTCTAGTTTTGCATCTACTTTTGTTGCATCCACTTTTGCATCTTGTTTTGCATCCATATTTACATCCTCTTTTGCATCTATTATTGTGTCCACTATTGAATCCTATTTTGTTGTGCCACAATTTTCACCTAGTTTAGCACCTCCCTTTGCACCCACTTTTTCTTCTAATTTTATATCCACGTTTACATCCTCATTTGTATCTAGGTTTTCATCGTATTTTAAATCTATTTTTGCATCCATTTTTGTATCCACTTTTGCGTAAGGATTTGCATCAGGTTTTGTGTTTAGTTTTGCATCGACTTTTGTTGGTTCCAATGTTTCATCCATTGTTGCACCCATGTTCACGTCCACCTTTGCATACATTTTTGCATCTTTGTTTGCATTGAAGTTTGCTTCTTTTTTTTCATTTATCATTACATCCACTTTTGTTGTGCCACAATTTGCGCCATGTTTTGCACTTATTATTGTACCCACATTTTCTTTCAAATTTGCATCCATGTTCACATTCTCTTTTGCATAAAATATTGCATCTAATTTTGTGTCAGGTTTATGCATTGGGTTTTTCATATCGTTATGCATCTACTTTTCCCTGTACTTGCATTGCGTCTAATTTTGTTTCTCATGTTGCACCCATGTTTGGATCCACTTTTACATCCCTTTTTGCATCTTTTTTTGCATCCAAGTTTGCATTTTTTTGTGTATGTTGTTATATCCACTTTTGCATATAATTTAATGTCCACCAATGCACCCATGTTTATTTCCACATTTACATCCCTTTTTTCATTTTATTTTTCATCTAAGTTTGACTCCCTTTGACATCCAAGTTTGTGTCCTTTTTTGCGCTTGTTGTTGCATCCAAATTTGTTTTACCATAACTCGTGCCAAGTTTTCCCCCTACTATTGCACCCATGTTTGCATCCTATTTTGCATCCAAGTTTGCATTAACTATTGCATTTAATTTTGCATCCACTTTTGCCACTTTTAATCTAATTTGATGTCTATTTTTTCATCAAATATATTTTTCATATCCTTTAATTTTCAGTTTTTGAATAAGTTGAGCCTATGAATATTGTTGATGTCATAGCCTCAAAGGTCATTTTCTGACATCGTCGAATTTATGCCATAAAAGTTTCACCCAAAGAATGAAAGAATATCAAGTCAACGAAATTCGTGGTCGCACATGTTTTGTACAGTTAAGTCAAATGGGTTATATGTTAGTGGTATGTCAATAAAAATTGTTGAAATTGAGTTTATTATAGTTAGAGTTCTGATGGTATTAAGGTATGGTCATTAAAAAACATCTTACATCGTTGTTCTGCATTCTTATCTACCCTTGCTTCCCTAGTTCCTACCCTATTTACCCATTTCCATTTCATTCATATTCCTTCATAAATAACTTACATCCTATGCCTTTCCCATTACCATTTACTTATCATTCATATTACATTGTATTTTACACCCCCCCACTCCTTCATTCTAAACCCATTCCCTATAATACCACTACCATTTCCTATACTCCTAAGTTGACACGACCCTCATGTATAACATACAACCCCCTCATACCTAAGAGACATCATATTCATAACATTTTAATGATTTCCCATACTTTTATACTTGTACCAAGTCAAGTGGAGCGCTATAAGACATCAATTCAAATCATTACGCTACCAGACAAAGGGTAGGGGGTAATTCAAATGGTTTTGCCACCTTAATCTCATGCATTGTAAATTCGTGCTATTTCTGTGCTAATCACCAGATATATCATCAATTCAAAAGACCACGGATTGAGTCCTAGTTAACAATTGGCAAGAAATAAGGTTGCATTCACTGTGGAAAATTTGTTGTGCACCAGTGCTACCCAGAATGTTGGATGCATAGTGCTAATCAACCGTTGCACAACGATCCTCCAACACATTGCAAAACATCAACAACAAAGGTTCAAACAGTAGAGGTAGTCCAAACAATAAAAAAATGAGACAAAATTTCTATTAAGGCATAGAACCAGGTTGATAACTAAGCAAGTAACCGATGAGACAGCTCCTCCGCAAATTTTTTCCATTCCAGAACACATGAAAAAGGGAGATATAGAGGAGGCACAAGTTGTTCAGATGGAGGAAGAAAATATTTAGGTTTCTAGATTGATAGATGCTCTTGCTAAGGCACAACTCAAGATTGGCTTCTTGAAGAGCTAGAACAAAGAACTTGGACTTAGGCATATAGCCTCACAGGAATCCCAACAAAAGTAGGAATAGAAATATCCTCCTAAGCCTACTGCACATGAGAAGGGAAATAAAGTCATAAATGTTGAGCAAGCGGAGGAGCCCAAGATGAGACCTAGGAAGCTTGTGACCAGAGCATCTAAGCCTACATTAGGATGGGTGGAACAGATGAAGTAGATAGCTCAATCACCAGACAAATGAGATTTCTATTAGTCTAGAGATTATCAACTGTACCTAGAAGATATTGAAGAATTCAAAATGCAATTGATGCAAATATCTTAGGATAATGAACACTTTAAGAAATATGTTAACTAATTGATTGTGGATGCTTACAAGGAAATAATTTAAGCTTGTAATGCAATTGAAAGAGTAAAGGTATTCCTCAAATGGTCCCTCCCTACAAGAAGACAAGTGAGGAATGTCTACACCAGAAATATAGTGCTGAAGAGGGGATTGAGATTAATGAAACATAAATTTTCAAAGGCCTAGAGGTTAGTGAAAAAATAAAAACAAGCAACTAGAGTACCTACATCTTGAAATGTACCTAGGCCAAGGCATAAACCATAGTCAAAGCCATAGTCAACTCAATCACCATTGGTAAAAGAAGCTGGAATATCCTATAAGGACATTAAGGCATCTCCCAACAATCCCTAAACAAATAAGATAAGAAGGAGGTGATGTTGTAGGTTGATCATTTCTCGAATGTTTATTTTCCTGAAGTTTTCATTATTGCGCAACTGGGGTCTTTTCATGTTTTGAGGAGGTTTTATGGTTATTTTTGCATTCTAGAGGTTGATGGTATATAACAGATATTTAATGGAGTAGTTGTAATCATCTTGTTTGATTTGAGGTAGGAAGAAAGGTAAAAAACAAAATTTTGAAATTTTTGTTGCACACGTGTTGCGTAGTTGTTGCACAACCGCTACACACAGGTCGAATGGATATTTTGAGGTTTCCAGCTGTCATAGAATGGATGGAAGGGTCCATTTCCTACTTAGATTTCTACTCAATGCCTAGTCATCAACCAATTGTCCTCTAGCACATAGAAAAGTGTGCCAACTTGGAGTTGTTGTGCAACTGCTGCGCAACACAACTTGAAGCGTTGTTTCCATCTCCATCTTGAGTCTGAGGCTTTGATTCCAGGATAATCTATTTTGAGATAAGATTGCCATCTACATAGGTTGAAAAGATTAGATAAAAAGAAAGGTTGTTTTAGTTTTACTTTTAGTTTTATTTCAGTTTTAAAACATATGTTTCCTTTTATGTTAGTTTCGATTGATTCGGTGGATACATTTAACCTGGCATAAGTTTTCACCATGTAATATTTTATTTAATCTAGACAAAAATATGATGAGGGGGTTCGATTTATGAGAGAAGGCTATTGTGTTGTGGGTTTGTTGTTTTAATTTTCAGTGTTATGTGTGTGTTTTAACTATTTCAGAGAGTCCTGTGGTATGCTTTCTAGTTATTGTTAGCTTCTTATGTGTTGTACTATGCATATTTCATCTTTTAGATGTCAAACAATTGATCTTAGTTTATGTTGCAGAATTCATGTTGTTTCAATGCTCTGCACATGTGGTTAGATATCGTTATGTTTTTCTATTGTTTCTTAAGATTCCATTCTATGTATTTTTCAGATGTTGTAGTTTAGAAACATATCTACCTTGCCTCTGTCACAATAGATTTACATGCATGCACGTGATAGGTTGTTATAAATATATAGGCTGAAAATTAACTTGAAATTGTGTCGTGGTAGACTACATGTGGGGTTGTGTGAGAAAATATGGATTCTAAAATATATACTAGGAGAAACCCTAACCCTAATTCACGAGAGATCATTAGTAATCCTGAAAATTTTCTTAGAAAGAGGAAAATCACTGAATAAAATAAAGCTACCAATATTACTATTGGTAGATCTTACTGTCTACTTGAGGGTTTATTCACTATATAAGATCTTGAGTTTGACTTGATTTTTTAAGGTTCCTTGTTCATGACCAAATTTGAAACCTTTACCTTTGAGATTGCTGTAGATGAATCTGTGTTAAGACCTGATATCCTACGTCCAACATTTGACATCGATCAATTTGATAAAGGTGTATTTTTTTAGTCACAAGAATTTGAAATTTTGCTGGATAAATTGCAGCGAACTGTTGAAATCTGTTAATTTATATCCTATTGTCTCTATTCGAATTGTTTCTCCTATTTCACTTGTTGACCCAACATCTGTTGTATCATTTTCTGCACCTCCTACCAGCCCACTTTTCAGTGAAACTCCTACTTTTCTTGTTTTTCATACATTTCCTACCACAAAAACTACCCAACATACTGTTTTACCTTCCTTTGTGTCCTATATACATACTAGTACCACAACAAGTTCATTTTTTAATCATACAATAGCAATGACAGCCAAATATGCCCCTTTAAACCTTCCTGCTCAATTACATGATCTACCTCAGAATTATGGCCAAAGACTCCCTCAATATGATGCCACCGGTGAAATTACTTCCAAACAACATATATATAAAGCGAATGGTTTTGTGGACCTTGAAGACGTTGATCATGAGGATGTAAGGATGAGATTGTTTGCGCAGAGTTTCTCTGAGGAGGTCAAAAAGTGGTTCAGAAGTGTTAGACCGGAAACTTTTGCTACCTATCAAGAATAGGAGGATGCCTTCTTTGAAATATGGGGTGAGAAAAAAAACCATTTCCAAATCCTAGCCGAATATGATAGTTTGAATAGACAATGAAATGAAACAATCCAAGAATTTTCAACCATGTTCAATAAAGTGTACAACTCCATTCCTGGAGACATAAAGTCCCTTCATGGACTAGTTTTTCTCCATTACCCTGATGGTTTGGATCCCGAGATGGAATACCAACTCAGGGAAAGAAATTAGACAACACTTGAAGACATGCAAAGCAACAATGTCAGTGTGGAGGCCAATTTGTTGGTGAAGAAATCCAAGATGAAGTTAGAAAGAGGAGTAACTACAAAAGAAGAGTCTGTCACTTCCTCTAATGCAAAATTAGACACCTTGATCAAAACAATGGAGAATATGATGAAGAAAATTACTTTGACTGATCGGGCTACTAGTAGAGAACATCAAGTGGGTTTTCAAATTGTAAACCCTAATTTTAGAAAGCAACCACAAGTTTAGATCAAGCAAATAGATCAAAAGGGTCTAGAACAACACCAAGTGATACTGCCCTTCCAGCAAAATTATGCATAATACCAATATGAGAAAGATGAGCAAGCACCCGAAGATCAAATTCATTTTTTCAGTGATAGGCAACAAACTTTATATTTGACCAAAGAAGACCAAGATAAAGAAAAATTCGAAAGTTTTATGATGGAAGAAGAAGAATTGTTGTTTTCTTAGTCCCAAAAAGATATGATGATTATTGAATATGAAAAATACAAAAAAGGGTATCAAAAGGCCATCATGCAAGTCTAAAGAAAATACAACTTAAGGAGAAGAAATGTGGGAAATAGTGCAGCAAAAAGGATGTGGCACCCAACAACGTAAAGAAGGATGTAGCACCCAGCAGTGCAAAGAAGGATGTGCCAAGTAACAGTGGTCAAAAGAAAGATCCACCAATTACCATTTTGAAAAGGAAAGATGATTCTTCAAAGGATAATGTTGATAAGAAAGATGTTGTCCCTAAGGAGGTAGAAAAGACACTAAATCCTTTCAACTTTGAGACTGAACTTTCCAAACTCAAAATTTCCATTCCTCTAAATGAGCTGCTGAATAATGATCAATATAGGACTTGGATTTTGAAGGTTTTGAGGACTGACAAGGACCATTCGACTATCATTTTTGGTCCAAAAATTGCTAACAAAGGTCAAGATGGTGAAGTGACAACATTCAAATAAAAATTTTAAAACATTAAAAATTAAAATTAAAAAAATAAAAATAAAATTTAAAAAGAAATTTAAAATTTAAAAAAAAAAAAGCATACATACATATATGAAAAATAAATGAACAAATAAGTTTTTTTTTTTTCATTAAAAAAATAAAAAATTAAAAACAAAAAAAATTAAAAAATAGATAAATTTTTGAAAAAAAAAATATATATTAAATTAAAATATATATATATATATATATATATATATATATATATATATATATATATATATATATAAACTAAATTAAAAAAATGAAAAAAAAAATGGAAATAAAATGAATTAAAAAAATTAATAATAATAATAATAAATTAATTAAAAAAAATAAAAAAATAAAAAAAAATTTAAAAATAAAAAAAATAAAAAAATAAATAATAAGTAAAAAAAATTAATTAAATATTGGAGTAAACCGCACTGCTGCCGCCTTGGGAGCCCCGGGGCTCGGCTGATGTTGTGAAACTAGCTCCAAAAATAGAAGAAAAGAGAGATCAATGTCTTAGAAATCAACCACTTCGAGGGGGCAACCTCCAATACATTACATAAATGAACAATTCTTGGATGATACAAATGACCAAAACCTCCTTCTATATATCGGAGTCCATGGGGCCACAATATAATCCTAGTGAGGCCACAATGTAATCCTAGTCGACCTAACAATAATAATGTAAAGGCATAATAATAACAATATGGGGGTTACAGGGGTACACCAATAACAATAAGGGGGGCTACACTAACGTAATAAGGGACTACACTATTAATATAGGGACTTAACATGCCCCTCTCCTTCAAACAAGTGTTGTCCTCAACACTTGATTATTTCTTGATGCTTCTGTATAAAATTCTCATCCTCCCATGTGGAATCTTCTACAAGAAAGTTCTTCCACTTGCTGAGATACTCTGAAATTGATCGTACTTGTCGAGTTCTTGTTTCTATTACTGCTTTAGAACTTCTTTCGATGTGACGTTGATCTTCTTATTGTTCCATTAGATTCTGCACCAAAGTTAGGTTATCCTTTGAGAGTTGGAGAACTTGTTGTTGATGGTCAATGTGATATTCCACTAATTTATCATCCATATTAGCTATTATTTGATCCTTCAAACCATCCAACTTAGCCTCCATTTCTGTTTTTAAACCATCTATGTCATCTTCGGTTTCACTTCGTAAGATCAAAATTTGTTGCACTTGGTACCGTAATTTTGATATCTCATACTGCAATTCTTCCTCTTCATGCATCATAGTATAGATTTTTGAGGGCTTAATGGGTATGGAATTATTTTTTGGAGGCATTATAGAACCCAATACTATTAAAAATTCGAAAATATGCCCTTGGAATCACTTCAAACTGATTTTTCAAACAAACGTTGTGCAATTTTAAAAACCAAATACACACCTTTTTCTTACTTTTGAGGAGCTCGAAATTGAAACTGAATTATCTCTGTGATTTTAGATCTTCAATATCTAAAAATTTGCCCTAAGGTATCCCTCTGAATCCTCCTTTGAATGCCACAGGTCTGACCTGATTTGGATTCTTCAAGACAAGGTTATGTCCAATCCCCCACAATGACCGAATTATGGACTGGTTCAGTAGAGCAAACTTGTACGACTTTCCACGTGTCACTGTTTTCTCATTTGGATTTGGAATTGATAGATAGGAAACTATAGTCTGTTTACTTCAAGTCACTTCTTACATAATTCCAATCTGATGCTCAGAGAGAGCGTTATGAATATTTTCCCACAATCACCTCTTTGAGATGAAATTCGGGAGCCTGAAAAAGACCTAACTTCCATAGATCATATCTCCGAACATATTTCGACCCAAGCATTGAAAGTTTTCGATGATGTTCCACAGGATTTCAGCTTATCTCTCTAAAAATTTCAGCTTCTGAATCTTCGTAGAAACAAATTTATAGCAAAAATTACGCAATGACCTGTTTAGGTTAAATTCAGGAGCCTGCAAAAAGCCCTAACTTCCACAGATCATATCTCCGAAAATATTGTGAACCAAGCTCTAAAATTTTGCGAAGATATTTCTCAGGATTTTGTCTTCGTACTCTAAAAATTTAAGCTTTTGAACCTTCGTATAAAAAATGTTATAGAAAAAATTCCACGATGACCTATTTGGAGCAGCGAAACCCTAGAATCCAAAGCTCTAATACCAAATGCTGTGAAACCAACTCAAAAAATAGAAGAAAAGAGAGATCAATTCCTTAGAAATCAACCACTTCAAGGGGGAAACCTCTAATACATTACATAAATGAACAGTCCTTGAATGATACAAATGACCAAAACCTCCTTCTATATATAGGAGTCCATGGGGCCACAATATAATCTTAGTGGGGCCACAATGTAATCCTATCCGACCTAACAATAATAATGTAAAGGCACAATAATAACAATATGGGGGTTATAGGGGTACAATAATAACAATAAGGGGGGATACACTAACGCAATAAGGGACTACACAATTAATATAGGGACTTAACAACTGACGAACGATGGAGAGATGGGGGCTCTCTGTCACTTGTCAGTAGAGCCCTGCGACCCCTAGGGAGGTGGTATTCGATTCCCGAAATCAACCCCCACTGCCCTGGGGGTAAATTTTGGGAATCAACCCCCGCTGCCCTAGGGGTCGATTCCGAGAATGGACCTAATGACACCCTGGGGTTCGA